>VZTM01010289.1:36836-70065 GCA_013400555.1 Jacana jacana | reverse complement strand
CCCTCTACTACAGTTTGCCCCCACCTAATCCTGGATAAATGAGCCAAAAGCATAAGAACCTTACTGAACATTTTGGCCTGAATTTGCTCTCTCTTAAATAGAATTCCTATAAACATGCACTATTTTATTCTCTTGAAAAAGGTAAAGAAATTATGTGGTTTCATAGTCAATAATTATATTCCTAATAGGCTACGGTATTTAAAAAAACAAACAAACAAACAAACAAAAAACCTAACTAATAACCTGTCCTGAAATTTCTTTTCTCTGTTATTAAATGTGTAGCTGCTGCCTGGGATAAAAACTCTATTACATGTGCCGAATCCTTTTGGTATAGACCTTTTGGTATCATATAGTTAAGATACTCCCCAAACTCTGCCCTAGAAGGTTTACAACTCACTGACTTTGAAAAAAAAAAAAAACAAATCAGAAATATGGGAGAGCCAGAAAAAAAAGGCTGTAGTTTCACATTGGGGGGAAGGTGTTTGTCTCTTTTTAATGTTTATCTTCCTGCTTGGCATGGAATGGCTGAATCTTAAAGAGGAACTGTAACGTCTGAGAGCACACCCTACCTAAATATTTATAACAAAGGGATGTAAGATATTCTTAATAAGTATTTCAACACTCCATACTACCACAGTTATATTTGGAATGAGGCAGTAGGAGAGGGGACTATTCATCAGTCCATTTTAAACAGTCTCTTTTCAAAAGCAGTCTTCACTAAAAGAGCTTTCCCGTTCGTTTTCTGTTCCTGGGTGGTATTTGAACATGCCATGACATCAAGTTCTATTCATTTGTACAGGTGGGTTTTTTTACTTCATGCTCACATTTTTTTCTTCCTGGCTTTAGAAATAAATTCCCTTTATTCTCATCTTATTCTTTATTCAGATTACAGTTTGTGGTGCAGTTGGTGCCCTGTCAGCACTCTTCTCTTTGCGGTGATGTCCTTGGTAGTCTTCTCTGAACTGTGTTCTGTTGCATTGCTGGAGTTGCAGTTGTAGTTGTTGCTCTAGTTATTGTTGTAAAAGCAGCACACCTTCAAAGATTAAGCTGACCATTTCAGTTTCCATAACAGCTAAGAAAATCCAAGGAAGGATATATGATTTGTTAATAAACTTTGCCTCTGGCACTACAATAAATGACATTCAACACTAAGATGAATAACATATCAGACCACTCAGAAATTTTAGATCAGTTTTCATTGTTTATTACAAATAAACCCAACTCTACTAAGTTTTGTCTTAAAAGAGGACATATATGTGTTTAAAGAAGTATCTTTCAAAGATAGCATAGAATCAGAATCATAGAATCATCTAAGTTGGAATTGATTTTAAGATCATCAAGTCCAATCGTCAGCCTAACTCTGCCAAAACCACCATTAAGCCGTGTCCCTAAGCACCACATTTACCTGTCCTTTAAATACCTCTAGGGATAGAAGTTCCAACACTTTACTGGGCAGGCTGTTCCAATGCTTGGTAACAATTCTGGTGAAGAAATTTTTCCCAATAGCGATCCTGAACTTCCCTAGGTGCAAAATGAGGCCATTTCCTCTTGTCTTACTGCTTGCTAACTTGGGAGAAGAGACTGACTACCACTTTGCTACAACCTCTTTACCTCCTTTCAGGTAGTTGAGAGCAATAAGGTCTCCCCTCAGCCTTCTTTTCTCCAGGCTAAATAACCCCAGTTCCCTAAGCTGCTCCTTATGAGACTTATTCTCTAGATCCCCTCACCATCCGCATTGCCCTTCTTACATACCTTGGGGTACACGTGAGAAGATGCTCAAATAAAAAATGTCCAGCCATGTTTCATATACTGTAGATCTTTTTACAACTTGTTAAGCATGAGCTGTGATTTTGACAGAAGTCAAGTTGGTGGTAGCTGAGAACATTTCTTTTAGGTAGCATTACGGGTGCTGGTCGACGGGTGGCTGAACATGAGCCAGCAGTGTGCCCAGGTGGCCAAGAAGGCCAAGGGCATCCTGGCTTGCATAAAGAATAGTGTGACCAGCAGAAGNAAAAGTTTTTCCCAGAGAGAGTGGTCAGTCAGTGGAATCAGCTGCCCAGGGAGGTGCTGGAGTCCCCATCCCTGACTGTGTTTCAGAGTAGATTGGATGTGGTGTTGAGGGATCTGGTGTAGGGGAGAACTTGTAGAGTAGGGCTGATGGTTGGACTTGATGATCCCAAGGGTCTCTTCCAACCTGAATGATTCTATGATTTCCAAGCAGTCTGAGGGGAGGGTGAGATGCAGACTGCATTTCTGTGACAGCACAACATATTCAGCATGTATCCCTTTAGCACAAACTTGTGCATAACAGTGGGAGAAACACCCTAGAAAACCCTGGCATCCCAATACAACTGCCAACAAACACAGCTGCTCCTAGCTGGAGAACATGCATCCAGCCATGTATAAACATGGAACCTCTTCCACCACAGTCTTTTCCCTTGTCTCTATATCCTCCAAAATATCCTCTACCCATGGCAGAAAATGGACTTTCCACGAGTATCTTGAAGAAGAAAGTCACTAACTCTAAATGAGTTAGTGACAATGATAATAAAAATGATTACAGGAACAAGAGAGCAGTGATTATTAGATGTACAAGAACATAAGGGATACCGGAGGAAGCAGATAAAATTTTGGTGATATATCAGATGTTTACATACTCCAGGTGACTGAGGTACCTTACAAAATCTCCACCCTCACCAAAGCCTCTCAGGTATGGACGTGCTGTAAGACCACTCTACAGCTAAACTGCTAGGGAGATTATTCCAACTTCAAACCAGATACCTGCAGAACATTGCTGAGATACTGGATGTGTGAATTAAAAAACATTTATGTTTAAAAAATAGTGTATAATTCTACAAGCCCTGGGCAGCCTGGTCTAGTAGGGGGAGTTCCTGCTGACTGCAGGGAGGTTGGACTAGATGAACCTAGAGGTCCCTTCCAGCCTGAACCATTCTATGATTCTATAAGTGCAGGATCCCTCACAGTACTTCTTCTTGGCAGCTTGACCAGAGCCATAGCATACCCACATATCAGCCCTGATTTATGGTGTGTGTCCAGAGAAGTCCCAGTGTGTGTGCACACTCTAGGCAGTACCTGGAGTACCACGGGTTCTGTATGTACCCAGAGGGAACTTAGAGTTACTTCTCTCTGCTTCCTGGCCAGATACTTTGGCAGCCTTCCTGTACGAGACAAATGTAAGGCTTTCTTTTTTTATTTTCAGAAGAATATAAGCTTCCACACTGGGATTCTAATGCATGTTAGAACACAGTGCTTTCAAAGAACAGCTCCCATCTCTGTGAGATACTATGAGGGGAAGGAAAGTACTGCACTTTCTTTTACAGCATTTTGAATACAGATGCCTCTCAATAGCTTTTAACAGTAAAAGGATATACTTTTGTCCTTGGTTTTAAATGCTTTTAACTTTCATTTGAACTTAATGAAATAAATGTTTAGTATCATTTATAGCATTTTAGATGTCCAACAAATAGCAAAACCTATGAACGTGTAAATAGAGGTTTTAATTTCTCTGATGCCTGATCCTTCTCAAAATTAATTTTGGAGACTTCAGTGAGTTAGGAAACAAGATTCCTTCCCATCTAGGGTTGAAACCACTGCACATTAATAATGAATGAAAAACCTTAATAAAAAGCAGTTACTTGTGACCTGCATGAAATCGGTTGCTCGTGCCAAAGTATCTTCCTCACAGAAAAGCTGTTGTCAGTGCTGTCACCGATTAGTGGCCGTAGTGTCATTCTCAGCAGAAACCAAGGATTGAATACACAGAGATGTACTATTTCTGTACAGTTTACCTATGATACTGTATGTCCAGTGACAACCAAACTGTGACAGCTGTATAGAATAACCTACCTTTCTTCTGCTCCTATTTGGTTTGCATAAGACTCGAGTTGAAAGTACCCATGGTATCCCCTTTCAAAAATGTGACTGTAGAGCTGGTTTGCACTTTTACAAATGTGGTGGCTGAGTTTCATTAAATATTTTGTACCTCTGAAGCACAGAGAGAGGCAGACAACAAAAAAGGGACAGGAAAATTTTATTGGGAAAATCACTGATTGTCCTATTCTGGGTAATACAAATACTCATCTCTTTACCATTTCTTTTCAGAATTTGGCAGTTATGCTTTATCATTAATTGAATAAAAGTATGTTGTAAATACAGTTCAGCAGATTTCTTGTTTTGCTTTTCTGTACTACTTCAAGTAAAGAGAAGAATGGAATTCAGTTAGTGAATAGGACCTGAATGAATATGACCTTCATGCAGCCTGGTAACTCCTTTTCTCTATGAGATAGTAACTTATGTAACTTGAGAAACAGTATTAGTGAGTTTAGTGAGACAATAAATGTGTCAAAAAGGAGACCATAAAACCATAAAATTACATGGCTGCACAGATGCAATTTCCAGCAGAAAGCTGGATAAAGCATCAGCTAAAGTTCTGCTTTAGGGAAAAGCTGTATTATTTGCTAGTTCCATCTGGTTACTTAAAGCAAACAAACCAATGTCTTCCAATAGTAGACTAGGAGGCAACACTAGCATTGAACTGAGGAAGACTGCTGAAAATTCAGACACTGAATGTAGCTTTCCTTACACAGTCCTCTGCCCACAGGTTTCTGACCAGTGGGAAGATAAGCATTCACTATCAGATTCTTTTTCTAATCTTCCTTTTTTAACTAACCTTTATACTGCTGCAGATGTTGCATTGAAAATCATATCTTCCAAACAAAAATTTAGTTTAGTTATCAAAGACAATGTCTGCTTAAAAATGCCTCTTTGATGTCTTTTGAATGAACTTGGCTTTTTTATGCTCAGAGGAGTTAATGTAAAAGAATATGTTATCAAGAATTTATTCTGCTTGCAATTTTACACTGATGTTTTTCCCTCATTCTCCTTTAAACTTTTGAAAAGGATTTACTGCACCTTATTTTAAATCTGGGAATGAGGCATTCAGCTTTAAAAATAAATAGTTAAAATCTAACTAAACTAACTAGAGACTTCAATAGTAATTATTTACTATAAAATAGGCAGTACTGAAATAATTGGATGGAATTATAAAATTAACAATGGATTGAGTAGAAAGAAGTTACAAGAACACTAACAATACAATAACTAAACAAGAAAAGATCACCAACTCCTTAGTGTACTTGAGAACATCAGAACTCAAGGAAAATATTTCAAGGTCACACTTACGGCCCCCCAGAGCAGCATTTGGACTCAGTCAGAGCTGGGAGCTACCTTTGCATGCACCACACATCCACCACCAACCCATCAACCTCTTTGCCAAGAATGTCAGCTTGCAACTCTGGATAAATCTTGCCTGATGAAAGTGCCGAGCTTGTTGCAGACAACACCTTCAGTGTATCTATTGTTAAACCGCTTGGGATTTAATCATTTTATTGCAACCAACACTATCACACAGGTGTAGTAGGTCCTCTAGATAAATACTGTAACCAACAGATATGACTGTAGGGCATGAACACCTACTTTCATAAATTAATCTGCTAAACAGTGCAAGTTTTTTGAGTTAGTATTGAGTTAGTATTTTGTGGGACACACCACCTTCACGACCCATGCTCAGTATGTTCCCTCTGGGTACATACAGAACCTGTGGTACTCCAGATACTGCCTAGAGTGTGCACACACACTGAGACTTCTCTGGACACATACCATAAATCAGGGCTGATATGTGGGTACGCTATGGCTCTGGTCAAGCTGCCAAGAAGTACTGTGAGGGATCCTGCATTTATAGACTCATAGAATCATAGAATGGTTCAGGCTGGAAGGAACCGCTAGGTTCATCTAGTCCAACCTCCCTGCAGTCAGCAGGAACTTCCCCAACTAGACCAGGTTGCCCAGGGCCTCACTGAGCCTCACCTTGAATATCTCCAGGAAAAGTGGCCTCAACCACCTCCCTGGGCAACCTCTTATAGTGTTCCACCACCCTCAGAGTAAAGAAACTTTTCCTAATATCCAAGGTAAATCTGCTCTTCTCCAGCTTGAAGCCATTGCCCCTTATTCTGTCACTGCAGGCCTTTGTAAACAGACCCTCCCCAGCCTTCCTGTGGGCCCCCTTCAGGTACTGTAAGGCCGCTATTAGGTCTCCCCGGAACCTCCTCTTCTCCAGGCTGAACAACCCCAGCTCCCTCAGCCTGTCCTCATAGCAAAGGTGCTCCAACCCCCTGATCATTTTTGTGGCCCTCCTCTGGACCCGCTCCATCAGGTCCATGTCCTTCCTCTATTGAGGGCTCCAGATCTGCACACAATACTCCAGGTGAGGTCTCACCAGAGCAGACCAAAGGGGCAGAATCACCTCTCGGTATCTTCTGGCAACGCACCTTTTGATGCACCCCCCGACGTGCTTGGCCTTCTGAGCTGCAAGTGCCCACTGCCTGCTCATGTCCAGCTTCTCATCCATCAGCACCCCCAAGTCCCTTTCCTCAGAGCTGCTTTCTAATACCTCATTCCCTAGTCTGTATTGAGAGTGAGGATTGTTCTGGCTCAGGTGCAGAACCCTGGACTTGCTCTTGTTGAACCTTATGAGATTCACCTGGGCCCACCCTTCCAGCTTGTTCAGGTCCCTCTGGATGACATCCCATCCCTCTGGTGTGTCAACACCACCACACAGCTTGGTGTCATCTGCAAATTTGCTGATGGTGGACTCAATCCCTCTGTCTATATCATTGATAAAAATGTTAAACAGTACCAGTTCCAGCACAGACCCTTGATTGACACCACTTATCACTGCTTTCCATCTGGACCTCAAGCCATTGAGTAACACCCTCTGAATGCAACCATCCAGCCAGTTCCTTACCAACTGAACAGTCCACCCATCAAATCTGTATTGATCTAGATAGATAGGCCACTAGGTTAATCAGGCAGCACCTGCCCCTATTAAAGCCATGCTGGCTGTCCTGAATCACCTCCCTGTTCTCCATGTGTCCAAGCATGGCATCTATCTTGTTAACACTGGGCAAATTTAAAATTACAGATGTGTTTTGACGTATGTTTCCATATCCATTTATATATTTTTCAGTGGAAAAGTGGAAAAGAAAAGCCTCATGCAGGGGTCTTGGGAATGACTCACTGAAAAGTATTTTTAAGAAAAGGCTAAAGCAGTCACAAGGGACGTAGTGCCTGTCATCTTTTGCAATGGAAGGCAGCAGGAGATATCAACTACTGTTTATCATCAGGTCTAGTTTTCTGTTTAAAATCATAGAATGAGACGATGAGAAGACAGAGCACAACTTGCAGGGATACCTTGAGAGGAGAGGGCTCCTCACCAATGCAAGAATTAAAACATCTTCTGCACTAATCAAAGCTATATTTTTGTAACATATTGAATTATCTGAGCAATTCAGCTACAACATTATCTGCTTGGTTGGTTTTGTCTTTTTGAAATAGATGGTGCAATTGCAGGTGGAAATATTGGAGCATAGTGTTTTGCTTTCTGCTTTCCTGGGGACAGACCAAAATATGTCAATACTTTCCTGGGAAAGACATATTAATGCTTTACTGAAATCACAGTGAAAGGCCTGACAGTGCCATGTTTAGCCCCATCCATTACACTGACAAAGATTCCATCATCAGATAGGTGGTCCTAGCTGGCAGACAGGTATGGAAGGGAGAATGAAACCTTCACGTTCATGTCAGCAAGGTGGACAGGGCAGAGACTTCTTGCATGCTCTGTTGCTTGTGCATCTGCTTTCATATAAGTAATATGTTCTTTAAGAGGCCACCTCTTAAAGCCAGAGATTAATTTAGCACCTCTAATTGTGAAATGCCTTACTCCTCCATCAGATAGATCATCCAACATTTTGAAGAGGAGCAAGAAGCAGTCTGAATTAGGACTTCAGTGTGGATTATAACTGCTCTTAAACACGCTATTGCATACCAAGGGGTTTCAACTCAGTTGCAGTAAACAATAGCATATCACCATGGAAATTACCACCTAAGATTACAGAAGGTTCTGATTCAATATCTTTGTTTATAAATTTAATCTATTTATCATCATAACAAAAGGCATGAAGCGGGAGCTTGTGGTAGAGCAATGTAGTCTCTGAGAAGAGACAAATAAGACAAGAGCGTATTGGTAGGCTGAATAAGACACCTACCGGTATCATTTACATCCACAAAAGATAGATTTTGCACCCCGTACTCAGATCAAGTTCAAAATAAATCAGAATCCTAGCAAAAACTTAGAAGTAATCATAAGGATCATACAATAACTTAAATGTTGGGGTGGGAAGGGGGAGGGATTCTTCCTCAAATTAACAGAATTAAAGCTTCAAGTTTAATAGGTAGAGAAAACATGATTTTTTTTATTATTATTATTATTATTTTACTTTTTTTTTTCCTAGTCACTCAAATGGAATCAATAAAGAAGGGTCAACCTAAAGACAAAAAGGTTGCTCTTAGCTTTTAGCAAATGTTAGGCTATTTCATAAAAGAACATCCTTTCTCTTTTACAGCTCACTTAATGAAAAGCCTTGAAGAGCAATTCTGACAGTTATTGACAAATAGCTTTCTCAGACCTCTGGGGGCCTTTAATAAGGTGTTTGCTTTTGTGAAAGGCAACCAGGTTTCTCAAGGACTGCTTTGCAAGGGTTTCCTGCTTTTAGTAACTCCTGAATATGCAGTAATCTGAGAAGAAATCAGTTACTTGCTTCAACCTCATGGCTACTTTTCAGTAATACATCCTGGGGTGCCACTGGCCTTTTTATGCTGCAAGAACATGTTGCTTACTCAACTTTTCTACCAGGACACTCAGATCCACTACTGCAAAGCACTTTTTGGTCCAGCTGACACGCAACCTGGACTGGTGTATGGGGTTATTCCCTGCCAGGTGCAGCACAATGATGTTCTTGAAATCCATGGGGCTCCTATCAGCCCATCAAAGATCCTCTCAACAAGATCTTTCCCCCCCTTCCCAAGCATATCAACCCCTTCCTGCAATTTGATATTCCTCAGCTTTTTGAGATGCACTCTGGTTCGTCATCCAGGTCAGTAACAAAGAAATATAACAGAATCAGTCCTGGTATTGAACCCTGAGGAGAGCTACTAGGAACTATCTACCACCTGCCCAATGGTCCAGCCGCTTATTTTGCAGAGCATCTATCCATTCCATATGTCATCAGCAGAATCATAACAACACTGTGGAGACTGTTGAATATCTTGCTAAAGTTAAGACAAAAAGCCACTGCTCTCCCATCATCCACAGATTCAGTCATCTATAGAAAACTTGTATACCAGCCAGGCACATATTTCCCCTGGAAAATTCAGGCTGGCCATTCCCAGTCATCTTCTTGTTGTTCATGTGCTTGGATGTGGTCTCCAGGAGGATTCACCTGGTAACCTTCCCAGGGACTGAGGTGAGACTGAAGGGCCTATAGTTCTATGGGCTCTCCTTCTGTCAAGGAGCCAAGAAGGGCTTAACATTTGCCTATTTACAGTCATCAGAAAGTTTTCCAATTTGCTGTAACTTCTCAAAGATGACTGACAACACGTTTAAAGTGACATCAGTATCTTCCTCAGCAACTTCAGAGGCACCCCATCTGATCCTTAGACATGTGCAACCCCATCTGTTCTTGGGCATGTGCATTTCTGACCTCCTCAGGTAGCCCACCCTCAGTGTTCCTCTAACATGGGTCAAGATTCAGTCCCTTAGACAGTCATGAGCCCTAGGGACCTTTGATATCTGAGGGCAGAGCAGGAAAAACTGAGTCAAAGAACCCATTGAGGACCCCAAGTCTTCTCTATGGCCTCTATCATTAGGCACGCTACCTCACTGAGCAGTGAGCTCATTTTAACTTGGCCTTCCTTTTGCTGCCAATGTACTTATAGAAGCATTTCTTTGTTTTCCTTGAATTCCAGCTGAGCTTTGGCTTTCCTAACTCCATCCCTACACATTCAAGCACTGTCACTAAATTTGTTCCTGCTTCCACCTTCTGTATATCTCATTTTACAATCTGAGCACTGTCAGTAGTTTGGTTCATTCATGCTGGCTTCTGCTGTACCTGTCTGACTCTCTGCATATCAGAAATCAGAATGGACTATTCTTGATCGAGAAATTTATCTTTGAAGATCAATAAGCTCTCCTAGGCTTCTCTAACCTTTATGCACCAGCATGCAAAGTAGAAATATCCATTCAATTTTTAACCACAATACAGAGTTGAAGTTCTTCTTTTCATTACAATTTTAGGAATAAAGTGACACGCATACAGGCTTTTCTGCATTGCTACTTGTCAATACCTCCTGATGTTTATAAGGATTGCAAGAATTCTTGGTTTTGTTATTAGATCGATATACGAAAAAATTGGTCTCAGTTAGACCAAAACAACCCTGACAACCATTCAGCCATTACAGTGATTCCAGAAGCTCTTAGTCAATGAACCTTGGGCAGAGAGTGACAATTGTTTTTTTGCAGAAAAGTTTGAAGTTTAGAAAGTTAGGGGTTGGGGGTAGGGTAGAGTTTGCTCTGTGTTATGAAAAAAAAAAAAACAAAGAACTTCAGATTATTCTGTAAAAACACTTGTTTACGTAGCAGAGCATATCCTGCTTGGAAACTGCCCACTCATGAAGCCCACACAGGGAAGATTTTCTTCACATTAATGAGGTCCCAAAGGCTGAGCTTCCATCTGATCCAGGCAGACTCTTTTGGATAAAAGTGGTCAGGATGGACAACATATACTCATTGCTGGTTTGTCCTCTTCCTAAAGTCCTGTTGCCATTACTGGTGTAATTCTTAGAGAAAAGGTGGGAAAGGAGGAATGGAAAGGAAACTCCAGAATTCATTAGTAGAAAGGTTGCACCATCCAGTGTGTAGGATATATATGTGTAAAAGAAAGGTAAAGTTATGTCTGATTTTGTTTCAAGAGTTTTCATCCACAGCATTCAAAAAAACATCATATTTGTACTCTGATGTATAAAAATCTAAGTACAACTTCCGTAAGCCGAAGCATCAGATCTTATTCTGAAATATCATATAAATTTTTATTTTATTTTATTTTTTTCCCAAAAGAATGTTGCTTTGGAGACAAGTAACCTGCATGCTGATTTGCTGACACAGGAGAACAGATTAGCTTAAATCTGCATATGGGGATTTTTTTCTGGTTAAACACAAGGAAATCTACAATAACTCCTTTTTTTTTTGCAGTCAGAATTTTATTAGTGCTCTGGACATGAGACATGGGTCAAGAGGAGTGAATCTGTGAACTCCAGACAAAGGCACTTGAATACAGTAATGGATTACATAATTTCCAACCACAATGTAGGTTAAATACACTTCATCATTAAATTTGGTGGATCACAGAAGGGTGCAAAGTGAAATGTGTTAGTTAGACTTGTCTCAAATTCTCTGTCGTGTTTCTCTTCACACCGAAATCCCTTGTAATTTCTCTGACCATTTTATGTAGCATGACAAAAGTTCATTTGGACTTGTTGAGATACAAGACTTAATAAAATTATTTTAGAATCATAGAATCATTTAGGTTGGAAGAGACCCCTGGGATCATCAAGTCCAACCATCAGCCCTACTCTACAAGTTCTCCCCTACACCAGATCCCTCAACACCACATCTAATCTGCTCTTAAACACAGTCAGGGATGGGGACTCCACCCCCTCCCTGGGCAGCTGATTCCACTGACTGACCACTCTCTCTGGGAAAAACTTTTTCCTCATGTCCAGCCTAACCCTACCCTGCTGCAGCTTGCAGCCATTCCCTCTCCTTCTATCGCTCATTGCCCGTGAGAAGAGACCAGCACCAACCTCTCTACAGTGCCCTTTCAAGCAGTTGTAGAGAGTGATGAGGTCAAGTTCAAGAATGGTAGAACTCTCCTCTACTTTTCACTAACACAGGCACATGATATTTTGTTTGAGCTCAATGTTGGCTGTCATTTAACAGCCAACTAAATTGATAGTATTTGTTAAAGGTCTCATGAAGGGAAAAGAACATGACGTATAAATGTCTTGATTTTTCTATTATTATTTTTGTTATTTTACTATTGTTAGTTTGTTATTAAAAAAACATCCTGAACAATATGATTAAGGGAATGAAACAGCTTTATACACTGCTAGAAGTCAAGATTTTTATGGTGGTATCTATTGGTGAGTCAATCTAACATTGCAAATTTCAGATGGATTTTTTTTTTTAAATAAATGTGGGCGAAAGAAGCATACATGAAGAGTGTTCTGCCAGAAGGTATGCAGGCTAGGGAAATTATCAATATTTTCTTCCAATTATAATTTTCAAAGCTGCAAATTCATATTGTTGAAACACAAGACATAACAGAAATTTCAGATCTGATGGTCAAAGAAAGCCCTTTGTTTTACAGTTAGAACAGTCACATTTTATTTTGAATATATGGCTAGAATAAAAGATTTTGAGTCTTAGGTCCTCTGAGAGTTACTAGAATGCAAATAATTAATAGATCTTTTGTCTTGCAGTAACTTTATCTTATTGTAAAGTGTGAAGCTCAGCATGAAATTTGGTAAGTACTTTAGTGAATCAAGGCCCAACAGAAGTTACTGAGTAGCACTTGTCAGTTATATCTTAAACCATCAGCCAGCAGTGCCACTAGGTAGCCCAGAGTCCCATACAAACACAACCAATGCATTCAAATAATATATCCCATGTGAAAAGCATGGGAGGCACAAGTCTCTCTGATATGAACCAGCTTCGTGTAATTCTACAGGTTTTTATAATATTTGCAGTCTGGGAAACCCTACTGAATGCACAAAGGAATGCAGCCAGACTTGTTTGCTATGTTCAAATGACAGTTGTTATCACAGCTGTATGTTTCATCTGTCAAGGTGTCATGATTTCAGCAGGGGTAGAGTTGACTTTCTTACTAGCAGCCAGAATGGTGCTGTTTTGGATTTGGGACAAGAATGGTGTCAATGGTGATTTTGGTTGTTGCTAAGCAGTCAAGACCTTTTCTCTCCTCACACAACCCTGCCAGCGAGTAGGCTGTGAGGGAAGAAAAAGTTGGGAGGTCACATAGCTGGGGCAGCTAACCCTAGTATTCCATACTATATAGTATGCTAACCCTAGTATTCCATACTATATGAGCTGCTTGAAAGGACATTGTAGAGAGGTTGGTGCTGGTCTCTTCTCACGGGCAATGAGCCATAGAAGGAGAGGGAATGGCTGCAAGCTGCAGCAGGGTAGGGTTAGGCTGGACATGAGGAAAAAGTTTTTCCCAGAGAGAGTGGTCAGTCAGTGGAATGGGCTGCCCAGGGAGGGGGTGGAGTCTCCATCCCTGACTGTGTTTCAGAGTAGATTGGATGTGGTGTTGAGGGATGTGGTGTAGGGGAGAACTTGTAGAGTAGGGCTGATGTTTGGACTTGATGATCCCAAGGGTCTCTTCCAACCTATATGATTCTATGAATCTATGAGGTCATGCTTGGTATATAAAGCTGATGGAAGAAGAAGGAAGTGGGAGACATTCTGAGTTAACACATTTTGTCTTCCCAAGTAACCATTATGTGTGATGGTGCCCTGCTTTCCTGGAGATGATTGAACTCCTGCCTGCCCATGGGAAGTAGTGAACCAATTCCTTGTTTTTCTCTGCTTGCTTGCATGGGTTTTGCTTTACTTATTAAACTGTCTTTATCTCAACCCATGAGTTTTCTCTTCTGATTCTCTCCCCAGATCTCTCCGGGGGCACAGGGGGAGTGAGTGGCTGGTGCTTAGTTGCTCACTGGTGTTAAACCAGGACACAATAGTCCTAAAACAGCACTATTCAAAATTCTTGACATGCCTTGGAGATCCTTGTCTTAACGCAGAGCATATTACAACCAGAAGAGCAAAGACCAATATTAAAATCTTCACTTGAGTGGCTGAGTATAAACACCAAATACACTCGGCTCCCTAATCGTTTGGGAATGGATGATAGAACATTTCATGTGTTTGTTTTCAATGTCGTGTGTTTTTCTACTAAAAAGAAGGGAGGGGTTAGCAGCATAATGCAGAGGACAGATCACACTGTTCAAAGACCTATTGATTTTTCTGTAAGAGTTTAAGGGAGTCCCAACAACTTTTGAGTCTGGGATGCAATAACAGGCACCACACCAACAGCGTTAGGGATAAAAAATCTCTTGCTAAATAGCAGTACTGGAACAAATTAAAGTCAGCAGCTGTGGTAGGTTGGGCTTCCAACCAGCAGCTAACCCCCCACACCATCACTCGCTCACTCTCCCACAGAGGGATGGGGGAGAGAATGAGAAGAGCAAGAAAACACATAGATTGAAATAAAGACAATTGAATAAGTGAAAGGAAAGCTGTACACCTAAGAAAACTAACTCCTTCCCAGCCAGACCCAGTACAGCAGTAAAATTACCCAGATCATTTAATTAGTGCTGTTATCTGGGTTGAAACAACAGCAAACCCAGTAATTCACTGTTCTTTCACTAAGCTTGATTTCTGGCTTAATTAATTTGAGCCCAATGATCTAATTAAGTGTGGCTGTCAGGCAGGCCGGCAGGAAGTGGGGCACGGCTTCTCTGGACAGGCAACTCAGAGCAGCCACCAGGCTCAGG
The DNA here is from genome assembly GCA_013400555.1 of Jacana jacana. Classification (NCBI taxonomy): domain Eukaryota; kingdom Metazoa; phylum Chordata; class Aves; order Charadriiformes; family Jacanidae; genus Jacana; species Jacana jacana. The sequence goes on along the minus strand of VZTM01010289.1, from coordinate 55,518 downwards.
ACATTCCAAATCCCCTGATCAGACTGTCTTCTTCTGCATTGTTCCATCAGCAGGGAAAAGGTCTGTCATGCAGTTGGGGACCATTCAGCCAAAGAGATTTCAGGAGGGGACACAGGGCTGACAACAGCTCAGAACCACACTTGAAAAAAGCAACACAGAGGAGGTGTTATTCAGGAACTTGAGCAGGCTGTTATTTGCTTGGGCAGCAAAGGAAGACTGTGAAAACTGCCTGACTGGAAGGCATGATTCAGGCAAAGGACTCGTACAGCAAGGAGAATATGAGCAGAGAGGAGACTTCATTTTCAGATTTTTTAATGTGTTGAGCTGTCTCGTTCAGAAGAACTGAATGTCCTCTGATTCTTAATTAAAGTGTTCTGATTTTTATACACTACCTCACACAAAGCTGGGGAGGTGTGTCCTCTTTCATTTCTTCTCATCTTTCACTTTGAAAGGAAGTGGAGGCAGATCCACATCAGGGCCCTTGTCAGCTTCAGTCTCTATTCCACTGTTTACATACTGGCTCGAATGTGCCAGAGTGAGTCCCTGCTTAAACACTGAAGTTATCTGAAAGTTGGAAAGTCAGTATTCTGACCTCTCCAGCCGGTGCTGTACTGTTGCAGATGCTTTGGGGCTTGCTGCAAAGCACAAACTCCATGATTACAGTTTGAAATAAAATAAATAGTGTGTCCTTGTCAGCTACTTCACCATTTGCTGTTACACAGTATTTTAAGAAATCAAAGTTTTCAACATTTGACCTCCAAATCAGTAGTATATAAGACTTTACTTAGTAGTTTATTTTCCTGTTTGAAAGATAACTTGTTTTACAGGATAAACCGCGGCCAGAGCAAGTGGTCTGCAGTTATTTAATTAACAGTCATTATCATTTTAATCTTCTCAAAAATGAAAAAAAACAAAAAATCAAGTGATTTTTAATTCATAACAGGAAGAATTAATTTGATACAGCCAAGATGTACAGTCACAAGAAAATAACAGTCTCACAGAGCAGCACACATATGTATGTGCACATACCTACATGATGACTTCTGAATCTTGTGATTGTGCTTAAGCATGATGCATTGATAAATGCAATGTCACTTTCTGGGCTACTAGAGTCAAAATAATATATTCATAGCTGACATTCCAAACTAATACAATCATAGCATTTGACTCTGTCCCCTAAAACTCCCTTGTCTCTAAATTGCAGAGACATGGATTTGATGGATGGAGCAGACAGCTTTCATTAAAATGGATATTTTATATATATATATATATATATGTGCACAGNATAAAAACAATGTGAAAATTTGATAGAATATAAATTATATAACACATAAAGTATATAAAAATATAATACAGAAGTGAGAAATAACACCCCATGAACTAAACCACTTAACACTTTAGTAATTACAAATATATTTAGCTTTTGAGCTTATGACTTAGTTATTACTAATATTAGCCTTTTACTTTTTAAATTAGGACATCCATGTATGCGTTTAAATTATGTCAGTTTTTCCATCACAGATCAGTGAATATAATGTATAACATAGGATGTAGGTAGATGTAGGTGGAAGTTGCAGAACTCTTTTTGTAAGCAAAAGCTGAATTCTTGGAGGCAGGTAGATACGCTCTTGTTTCTGCTGCTANTGTGCACAGCCACACCTATACCAAAATTATATATAAATATAATATAAAAGTGAGATATAGTAACATAAAGTATATAAATGAATANCTCTTGTTTCCGCTGCTACTCTGAACTTCTCTCTTTTGTGTCTTGAATGCCAGGAGTCGTGGAGAAGGGATTCCACTGCATGTCCCATGATGACCTCTTTGGTCAGTGGGCAAGCCCAAGAAAAGCCTCACAAGCTGGAATGGGAGATAGTACTTTCACTCCTGTCCTATAATTAACCAACATAAATCGTGGGGTTTGCTAAATTAACTCTGAATATTAAGTACAAACCAGCTCTGATGTGGGTTTTTTTATTACATCATATTTATTACATAATTGCCTGATCTGTGCTTCCACTTCCATTTGCCTTTCAGGTATAAAACAAAAAGGTGGAATTTTGGAAAGGACCACAAAAAAAAGAGGAATATGTCTATGCCTGAACACTTGTAGCACAGCTACATTATAGTTTCCTTGTGTAACTCTTCCAAATGAAAACCAAAAGGAAGGGAAAGGAGAAAAGAGAGATGTGGTAGAAAGGGTTGAAGAAAATAAATGCTACAGGCTTTTGTTCATCTTTCAGAAAATTAAAACTCACACTTAGCAAGAACTGAATATCTAGATATATCCCAAACATGTTGTTGATTATGTTTTACATAATCCTCTAAAACAGGCCTTCAGGAACTCCAACGTAGGGGGTCAGATAAATTGAAAGATGTTAATTTTTGTAACAATTTAGAGTCAGTATATCCGTACATTACTTTCTCAATATTTGAACCTATGTGAAGACATTTCATGTAAGAAGTTGTCCATTATTCTAAAAATGTTCTTCCTATAAGCATGCAAGTCACCCCACCAAACCCTGTAGTTGTTAGATATTCATCAAAGCGTCTAGAGGGATAAAAATTTAAATCTCAGATGACCACTCATGCAAGATCATCAGAAAAACAAGCAAACAAACAAAAAAAAAACCATATTAGTAAATGCAAAAAGTTTAAAGGATCCTCAGCATCACTGCACTTGGATGCCTTCCATACCAAAGGCTTCTTTTTAAGCAGGAGCAGCTCTTACCTTGAGGATAGCAGTGTCCATCCACACCAGAACTTAATAACCCTTCGTAAAATCTTTCTGATCCTGGTCTATCTATTGCACTAAATGCAGAAAATGCAACCACTAGCACTAAGAATAGCACAATAACATATCAGGAAATGCAGACCTGAAAAGGGAGATTACTGTGCCTGTGCATATTCACAAGTGGGGATTCCCTTTGATTATCTAAAATCATGGGGCAGCCTGAGCTGAGCTTGAAAAAAGGTGCATAGGACAGAGTCAGCTTCACACCACCACACTCCACTTGTGATTTCACTTGTACAGTGAGTGATGAGAATTAAATATATATAATTGTGTCCATCACCCCCTACATTTCTGATGAAGTTGAATCCTTTTGTGTGGAAACACACGTTCAGTAAATGTGTTGCAAAGCTCTCATGGAACTGATGTCTGAACAGTAGTTCTCCAGGGAGATTTCACTGTCTAACCCCCTAGGCATGTGACAACTCAGGCTGCACATGAAAGGGGGTATGCAGGAAAAAGACACATGGTCCTTCACAAAATAATGTAAATTTTATTTTTTCCTTAAATAAATTGCTGCAGTGCCACAATTCCAATATCAAGGGGAAAAGTGCCAAAAATCACAATGCTCAATGGTGATTCAGGTATTCCTGTGTCCCGTAGATCCATTTAAACCACGCAGGATTTTATTCCTTTCCATGAAATTACATTGTTTTTTTCCAAGAGTGTGCTAATTAGCAATAGCTGTTGCCTGGTATTTTGGAGAGGCAATGCATGAAAAACATACTTTTGACATGGCTGTCACCATCACTGTTCTTGGGCTCAGAGTTCTGCCTCCGTCCTACCAATGACACGTTTTCTGTAAGGTACATTATTAAATCAAATTTCTCCTCTCACAGAAACCATTGTCAGCCTTCTGACCCACATCACACAGGTATGAAAGGGTTTCTAATTTTTGAAGCAGAGGATCATGAGGCCAATTAAACTTTAGTTAAAGAGGACTATTATCCTGTCAACAAAGCTGATATTGTTATAACCCATTATGAACAAGTTACACATGATAAAATCCTGCTGCTGTAAATACAGTAATTGCAGGTAAATAGAAAAAGAGTTTGCTCACCTCACAAAGCCTATGAATTTCTAAAAAGTTTCTGGTTTCTATCAGGAAAAAAGTTTGACCTTAGGAAATCTGTTGAGGAAAGACAGGGGAGTTTGGTGAAACCAGGAAAGAGGTCTTACCTCATCAAAATAACAAATTCCAAAATAGCTATTGCACTTGTCCTTTGTCATCCTGTATTATCTTTTCTTTTTCATGTTAAGATGGACTAACATGAAGAGTTGAAACAAGGACCAACATTCACCTTTACTGTGATATTACAGAAACACTACCGTAATATCATAGTGCAAAATGAAATACAGTAATATCTGTAATCGTGTTGATCACCCTAGAAAACTGAACTTTTGAAGAAGTGATCACAATGTTTGCTTTTATAAAGATAAAAAAGAAAGCAATATGAGTCCTCAAAGAGAGCTTATATTGAGTTTTGTTGAGCTTTTATTGAGTTTTGTTGAGCTTTTATTGAGTTTTGTTGAACTCTTGGCAGTATCCTTCAATAATATATAAATTTAAACTTTCCTCATTCTCTCCAAACAGACACAAACATTTCCTTCCTTTTCTGCTAGCCTTTACATGATGAAGATAAAAACTTTGAGCAAAACCCTTTTGGACATATTCCTGAGGGATGACCTGAATGAAGTGCATTTTGTTTCAAAGGCCCCAACCTCAACATAATGGTGTGACTTATCCTTTGGGAACAGTTTTCAAATGTATCATCCAGCTGGTCTCTATTTTTAGCAATTTCCTCTCGTGAGAATGGTAATTTCAGTAGTCCAGTGGACTGAGCTGTGATGAAGACCAATGACCAGTGAGGGCAAGGTAGTTCATCACAGGAGCTGCCACAGTAGGCAGTTTTTAAGATAGAGACAGGTTTACTGTGTACACAGACAAACTCTTTACCATTAGAGATGATGTATTTCAGAAGCCTGAGAGGTGAATCAGACAGGAGTTTCCTACTAAAAATGGATGGAAAGGGGTATTTTGAGAAATATGCTTTGTTCCTAAAGGCTACCTCAGTCAGAAAGCTCTGACTTTTCTAGCCATGAACTAGACTTTGGAACTAAATTGCCCCTCAGATTTCTTTCAATCAGACAAGAAAGCAAGTAGCAAAACAGCTCATGCTGACATTTCAGACTGTGCTTGAAGGAGAAGGCCATTGTTTCTTTTGGCTTCCCAACAGCACCATGACCCATCATCTTCCCCCTACAGCACTGACCTCCTGAAATGGCTGACAGATTTCCTGCCAGCTGTCATGACTAATCCTTACGCTCAATTAGGCCCAGAGCTACTGAGGGAGAGGGCATACTCGGGCTCTTATAGCAAAACAAACCCCACTAATTTATTCTTATGCGAGATTTAACATTCAGCAGAGAAGCATGGAAACTCTTTTGTGCAGCTAAAAATTACCACTATTTTAAGTCTTGCAATTACCCCTGTTTTAACTCCTGTGAAGTTCTATTTTTTCTCTACAGCCTCTGTTCACTCATATTCTCATTATCCAAAAAAGTAAAGTCCAGTTATAGCAATAGTTATAATATCCCTGAAAGTTACAGAAGGATGGAGTTGGGGGAAGAGGAACTCACTAATCATAGAATCATAGAATCATTTAGGTTGGCAGAGACCCCTGGGATCATCAAGTCCAACCATCAGCCCTACTCTACAAGCTCTCCCCTACACCAGATCCCTCAACACCACATCTAATCTACTCTGAAACACAGTCAGGGATGGGGACTCCACCACCTCCCTGGGCAACTGATTCCACTGACTGACCACTCTCTCCGTGAAAATTTTTTTCCTCATGTCCAGCCTAACCCTCCCCTGCTGCAGCTTGCAGCCATTCCCTCTTGTCCTGTCGCTTTTGTCTGACTGACTGCTAGAGTCTCCATATTAGTGGGTATTAGCTGCTTCAATAACATTTCCCTTAAGCACTCTAAAGACACAAAATCGTATTTTATAGTGTGCTCATCTATCAGATAATAGTTGTTTGTTTTAAGCAAGTGCCAGTGAAATCCCTCCTACCTCCCATCCTTAATGTAACAGCTTGTATGCTGATCTCATATACAGCTTCCATGAATTAGTGATAAAGGGCAAGAACAGCAAAAGTTGACTAAAATTTGCAGAGTGCTTGTTTGTAGAAATTCCGTATCATAGCACTCTGGGAAGTGTTCTGTCTTCTAGCTATGATTGCATGAAGTGTGCATTTGATAAATACATTCACTGAAACATGATCTTCCTGCAAAATTAGCAACAAGTAATGAATAGTACTTGTTTATCCCTTTTCAGTGGCATTATTTTTACTTATCACTGAGCCTTTGCACTCAGGTTTGTAACAGTATTAACCACAAAATTGTCATTCTTTACAAGGTTTATTTTAAGGGGTAGTATTAGAGATAGTATACTCAAACCTGGTAGGAAAGAATGGACTCAAAAGATGTTTGTAGGTTCTAAAGTAGAATCAGTTCTTTGCATCTTTTCCTAATTAAATTGGATTTTACATTTCCAGTCAATCTAGTGATATTCCCAGTAATATTCATGCCTCCATCAAGGGACTGGGTGCTATGAACAATGAAGTCAAATTACATTTAGAATAGAATAATTTTTTCACTGCTAGTGTCAATGAAAGAAATGTCTGTAAAGGTTAAATTAGTTAAAGTGATCTCAGTCACACTATTAAGGCAAATTTCTGATATACAGTCAAAAGAGCATCTCATTAATAAGACTTAGTCTCCTTAAAGACTTCTCATTAAAGAATTTCTTGACTGAAAACCAGGGTAAAAGGCTCAGAAATAAAGCCTGATAAATACAACACAAACTAGTCAAGTAGAAAGTGTTTTCTGCACTCAGAAATGCTGGGATTTTTGTCACGTATTTTCAGTTTCAGTAGATTTTTTTTTCCTGATAAGACACTGGTCCAGTCTCTGGGCACAATGTATGCATATGCAGCCCTGATTCTTGCCATCCAAACCCTTTCAGATTCCAACTGCATGTGTCCAGGGCTATCTTTTCACTACCAGAGGATGTGTGATTTTACAGGCTTTAAATGGGCCAGCACATGCTACAGCTGCAGCCCAGCTTCAACACAGCCTGCTGACCTCCTTAGCCATTTGAGATGCCAGCATGGGCTCAAGGGGCTGACAGACTTCTGAGCCTGTTATCTGAGTTAGCTATATCACACTGAGCTCAAGCATCAGTAGACAAGCTGGGAGCTCTTTTTTTGTCTGTCTGTAGGTGTACTGCCTGTCTTTGTATTGCACTGTTGGGGAGAGGTGGGGTAAAGAATAACTGACCTCTAGCTTTGAAAAGGGCCCCTTGGAAGCTGTTTTATAAGGATACACTTTTCCTTCTGCTTCTAATGGATAGCCCTCATTAGGCATCTTGAGTGAAACTGAGTGAAATTTGTGAGTTCACTTTCCATTCTGTATTTCAAGAACAGTGTCCCTAAAATTGATGCACTTGAGTTCATTTTCAACAGCATTAGAGTTCATTGTGCTCAAATTGCTTTATAAATATTAATTAAAGCAAAAACTGTGCTGATAAAGCAGTGTATTCTGAGGTCTGGAGAGCTACCATTGCACATACTTTTATAATTTTAGTGCCATTTTAATATAATTGAAATTATATTATATAAATAATATAAAATAATAATATAATTGATATATAGTATGTATATATGCATTAAAATTATCCATTTTAATGGATAATTGGGGCAATTAGCAACAGAATGAGAGGGAATGGCTGCAAGCTGCACCAGGGTAGGGTTAGGCTGGACATGAGGAAAAAGTTTTTCCCAGAGAGAGTGGTCAGTCAGTGAAATGGGCTGCCCAGGGAGGGGGTGGAGTCCCCATCCCTGACTGTGTTTCAGAGTAGATTGGATGTGGTGTTGAGGGATCTGGTGTAGGGGAGAACTTGTAGAGTAGGGCTGATGGTTGGACTTGATGATCCCAAGGGTCTCTTCCAACCTGAATGATTCTATGGTTCTATTCTATGAAAATAAATATATAAATGCAAAGTATACAATATGATATTAATTCAATGTAATTTGGCGATGTAGAGCCCCTCAGCATTGCAGCAGCTATTCACCTGTCCATCAGTCCCCCACAATGTCAGTCCCTCAAAAGGAATTTATATTGGTGTTATATATCAAAGAGTCTTTAAAGTTAAGAAGGTCCTTCATATACATAACACTGAACATTGTGAAGGCATATTGTAAATTCAGGTCTTTCTGTATGCAATTTGCTGCTAGTCTTTGATACCATCTTAACCTGGAAATTGGGATTTGCATTACAGTTACAGTTATTTATGATAATTCAGAATTTTTGGCAGTTGTGAAGTTGATATGAAATGGAAAAATATGCATACTTGTTTAAATATGTATGCAGTAAATTTCCAGGATAGCAGTAATTAAGACACTGATATTGTCTTCAAAGCCTCTACTCTGTAATTTGGACCCTGAAAATACCATACACGGGAGCAACCAAAGTGTAGCTCTTCTGGTTCATCCTAGCCACTGCACAAGAAGAAAGTCACATGAGCAAATTCAAGATAGATTTACATTTTATAGGGAAGCTATGGAAAAGTATTATAATCTCTTGAACTGGAGACTACTCCCCAAGCTTAATATTTTCATGTCCCTTGAGTAGATAACACTCTCTAGAAAAAGGAGGCTTTACATCACTATAATTTGGGCCTACATACCTGTTCACACCAAGATGCTGGCAAACAAGCCAGTTTGGAGAGACTACAAGCTGTTTCAAGCCAGCTAACAGCTAGACTGGCTTTGTGTCTCAGCAAACCACCTCTTTAGATGACAGCAACAGAGCCATCCCTGAAAATGTGTTCATAACAGTGCAATTACATTGTATTGTAACAGTGTGAAGTAAACAAGCATACACATAACCTCTAATAATTGCATGTATGCAATTGTGGATTAAATATCATTGTTTCATTTAATCATTTTACCACTAAAGCTGTCATAGAGAATGGCATGAGCTTTAATTTCTTTGTTGTTTCAAAGTTTCTTTTGCATGGAAAGCATTTCTACCTTTCTGGAGTTATATATCAAAGGAAACAACTAAATGTTTGCAAGGAAGATTAGAATCTAAGGGGGGGTTTATGCCTATAATTGTGTCAATGATAACATATATATTAATAAGATTAGTTACCAACAGAATATATTATGTCTGTTTCCCATATTTTAGAGCACACAGAAAAAGCATCACTGCTCATCTTTCAATCTTCATAGTGGCCACTCTAAGTTCGTAAAAGGTTTATTTTGCAGATGCCAGAGGTTTCACATTTTCAGGCATTCAAGCACCTGAGAGTTGTACTTGATTTGAAACTGGATCTAGGCTGACTTCTCAGTTGATTTGTTTTTACTATGGTTGGTTGGGCTTTACTGAGGTCAAAGCTATTCATTCCCATGTTCAGCCATCTCTGACAGCAAAGGGGTGTCCAAAGGTCCATCTCATTCACTGCATGAGCTCGAACAAGGCACTACAGCACACCACCCTCCATGCACCAGGGCTGGCTCCAGCCAACTCACAGCAAATGCCCTTAAATGTAACCAATGTCATACTTTTAAACCAAATAACCGTAACAATGAACACTGCCAGATGAATATAGTATTTTGGATAGCTACAACTAAATTAACTAGTCATGTTTAACTATTCTTGGAAGCATGCTCTGCAGCCACAGGGACCTTGGGTCTCACATTCAGGAGCAGTGACAGCAGTGCAAAGCTTTTTTCTCAGAACAGACAAAGCTTCTGTTGTTTGTTTCTCTTTTGCTCTCAGACTACAGACTAGGCTAGATTGTTCTCACTAGCACTTGTGACAAATACTTTGTTTTACCTCCAGTTTGAAAATTAGAAATTAGCCTCAGGAGAGAGGCAAAATGAGATCTCTATTCTAGGAGGCAAGTGAGGGTAAGTACCATCCAATGATAATAAATGGCTTTTGAGCAGTTTCTGCTAACGCCCCCATGCATTCATTCTTTCCACTCCCTGTTGCTCCCCAACCAGGTAAACACATGTGCAAAATGGGGCAGGGGAAGAAAATAAAAGCTAGGCAAAACTTTGCACATCTGTTACACGATTCTAACAAAAAACATCCTGTCAGCATTTCAGCATTGTGTTCTCTCAAATACACCCATTGTTAAATTAATGCTAAGTCGCATATGCAGGGCTTTGACATCTATCCAGCTAAACAGCTACCTGGTTTGTTGGGGGTTTTTTTGCCTTTCTGCCCTTCTGCCCTTCTTTTATTCCTTTGTTTGTTTGTTTCATTTTAGAATATGAGGTATGGAGCCACCTATAACTAAGGAAGCAATGTACGTTTCAATGCTTTTTCAAAGGAAAATCCAGTTCCTGAAATACTGGAGAGAATTGCAGTGTTAGACTTCAAGCCAAAGAGGCAACACAGTTGCCAAATGTTTACAATACAGAGTGCCTCCAATTCAGTTTTGAATACTTAGTAGAGAGGAAGATTATACTGACTGGCAGATAGCTTTCTACCTGAGGGAAAGTTTGCTAAGAAAATAACATCTTCACAGTTAGTAGAAACGTGATGGAGGCTTCAGGGGAAAATTTGGGGCTTGTAAAATCAAAGACAAATCAATGAATGTTGTGACATTTCCTCATCTTTCTCAAAATTATAAACACAAAAAATACAGTAGTCAAAACTGTTGGAAAAGGGGGAGTTGTGTTGTTGCTCTTCAGAACAGATTTGGATACTGTTACTTGATAGCAAATTATTTAAGGTTGATAAAAAGTCTTGGTCCTTGACCTACTAACTAACCATAAATGTAATAAATATTCTAAGGAAGAAATACTGCTAATTGAGTCATATTTGGAGAATCCTGGACTTTAAAAATTATAGATAAAATAAGAAAGAAATGGAAACACGCCATCTTCTGATTTAGATTGAGAAATAAAAGAGTAAATGTGTAGTTTTCACTTCTGGAAGCTCGCTTATGAGATCTTCCTCCCCACACTTCAGTGTAATGATAAAAACATCAAAGGAAAGAAGTTACAGCAAGACCCTGTTGAAGCAGAGCTTTTCACACATATGCTTCACATTATCAACCAACAAACTTAGATAAAGTTTGTATCTAAAAGGAGTACCTTAACATTCCAATTATCCATAGTTTTAATTAAACAATTTAAAGTATTCATTCCATTTCCTTGAAGAATCATAACTGTAAACCACATCAACAAAACCTTGTTTTCACAGCTTTCATATTAGTTTCCTAAATGTTTCATTGATCATATCTTGCCTCTTTCCCTCCTTTATTCTGCAACCAACAAGTAATAAACAGAAAATGCCATGCAATGCAATGCACCATTCAAACATGCTCTGCTGGAGACTGAAATGCCTTTGATGTTATATGGCAGTTGATAGAAATGTTTTCAAGGAGATGGCATCTAGTTTTCTACAGACAATTGCCTGTGCTCCACCATTGTGTGACATTTTTCACCAGGAGTGTATTAAAAACAGCCCCTTTGTTTCAACTTACTAAACTGCTTGTCTTGGATAGAAGGCTGGGTTCTATTGATTATTTTATTTTAATTTATTTTATTTTACTTTATTTTATTTTATCATATTTTATTTTTTAAATGAGCACATCTTGTGACTGTATCTTCTGTGATTTCCCCTCTATTTCTGCCTTAGCAAGGAGGAGTTTTCCTCTCTGAATCTACGTTTATTTTATTTTACTCTGCAGAGGCTCACTATCTTTTGGAGGATCTCAAAACTATTTGATTACTTCTTCCCTTGTCTTTCCATATATCTATCTCACACACAGATTTGGCTGGCATCAGCTAACTCACCAGTGTGATGCCTGACCTCGGCGCCCAGGAAGGTTGTGGAACAAATGATCTTGAGTGCCATTAGGTGGCACACGAAGGACAACCAGGTGATCAGGCCCACTCAGCATGGGTTTATGATAACAGGTCTACACTGATCTTCTGCCATGATAAGGTGACCCATTTAGTGGATGAGGGAAAGGCTGTCAGTGTTGATTACCTGGACTCCAGTAAAGGCTTTGACTCCATTTCCCATAGCATTCTCCTGGAGAAACTATCTGCCCATGGCTTGGGATGAGCATACTCATCAGTAGGTAAAAACTGGCTGGCCAAAAGAGCTGTGATGAATGGAATTAAACCCAATTGGTGGACAGTCACAAAGGGTGTTCCCCAAAGCTCCATATTATGGCCAGTTCTGTTTAATATCTTTATCAACAATATGCATGAGTGCATGAGGGGATCAAGTGCACCCTCAATAAGTTTGCAGATGACACCAAGTTGGGTGGGAGTGCCAAAGCAGGGTCACCTATAGTAGGGTGGACAGGAACACATCCAGGTGTGTTTTGAGTATCTCCAGAGAAGAAGACTCTATAACCTCCCTGGGCAGCCTGTTCTCATGCTCTGTTATGCTCAAAGTAAACAAGTTTTTCCTCATGTTGGTTTTATGCACAGATTTCATTCATTAACTAGATTTCCATCAATGTTCATTTTACCATATCTTTAAAAAAAATTAATAATAACTGAGAATTATTCCTGAAAACTCATCTTTTCCCGCATTCCCAGTGGTTACTAAATATTTTCTTGTTTATGGAGCTCTTCCTTGAAGATATGTTTACGTGCACACTGCAGTGCTATTATGGATACAAGAGCTATCTTCAAATTTAATAGCTTAGAAAACAGAATAGCTTGCCATCCCAGAAAAAAAAAAGTCCTGCCTGAGTTAATTTATAATGTCAAGAAACATCATGGCACTCCAGCCTGTTGTGGCAAGGTTGTTTCAGACTATAAAAAGCCTCCTTTTTAGTAAAGCATTTATGAACAAAAAGCTGACATAGCATCACCTTGATAAAACCTGTTAGTCTTTTGTTCTGTAGCAGTGCTGAGTACATGACCCTGGAACCTCCTTGTATCCAGAAGAACATAGTGTACTTATGACTGCTATACAATTATTTAACAATGGAAACCCCTTGCAAATCTGGTAAGCATTGCACTCCAAAGAACATCCATCCATATGCAATCATATTGTCTACACAGTTCAACTGGAGGATTTTATGTGGGTATTGCTATGCATTTTCCCATCTAGCAAATACTCTTCCAATATTTTCCCCTGCTTACACACATATATTTGTAATATTACAATGCCAAACAGCATAAGAGAGATTTGAAAAATGACATGAAGCTGTCAAGAGAATTGTCTGAACTTTTTTGGGAAAAAAATAAATCCTCCTCTTCTCCCATGTTATTTCTTAGGATGAAGGGAGGTTGACTTCTAACTCGGTGATTAAGGCTCATTTGATCAGAGGCTCGTGTAACCATGACAACACAGAAGGATCAAAGTCAGTCCTATGAAAGACAATTGAGCTGATGCCAGCCACCCACTCACAAAAATCTAGCAGAGCTTCAAGCAATTCTTCATCATCCAAATCATGTCCAGGCTTCTCCTAGGACATTCTCTTACCCACCAGCCTTGTGAGACTGTATTCTGAGCAGCACTGAGAGAAAAATAATGGGTTAATGGGAAAAGAGGACTGCATGACACTTCATCCTTGTCTCATGCATACCCTGCACTAATTCATTAATTTCCCTCTGAACACATTTTTTGTGTGAGACACTTTCTATTTCTATTTCAAAACGGGTAGTCAGCAGACTCACCAACTCTCAGAGACAAATATTTTATCAGAATGTTTTAATTTATAGCTTCTTCCTGCGAAGAAACTTCTTCACTTTTCAAGAATGGTGTAAACTGTGTGGCTACTGAAATGTAATCTATAGAAATATTTTAGCATGAAAAATGTAACTACCTTCTCGCTTTCCTAAAAACAAAGATGGAGGTTACAATGGTAGCCTCAAAGTGAAAAATTATCCATTCAAATTTGAAAAGTATTTTCTTAACCACAGCTTGGATCTGACCAATTAGGTGTGTGCTACAATGCATCGTGGTTTTGCTTAATTATCTAACAAAAAGTTACCAACTCACTAAAGGAATTACTCCATTTAACATTTCCAGAGATAAAATTCCCAGGCTTGTTTGTTAAAATTAATTAATTAATTCGGAGTAAAACAATTAGCAGAACTCTGATGGGTTCATTTTGTTTCCCTCAAGATAAATATTTTCATTTTACAGGCCACATTATAGACACTGGATCCTTTGATGTAACAATGCTTTGCTGCATCTGTGAGTCCAGCCATGTCTGAAGATTATTTAAACCATTTGTTGGAAGTTTTTACTCTGGAATCCTTATCCCTGAAAAGACTCATAAATACATTCTGGTAAACTATTCCTTTCCTGTTTAGGCATCATCTGAGCTGTGCTCATGCACAACAAGCTTTCATTTGATTTGTTGGAAGACTATGTTAAGAAAAGTGTGATCTTAGAGAAAGCACCTTTGCAGAGACTGAGCAGAAGGTGCTGGTCGACAAGAAGCTGACCATGACCAGCAGTGCACCTTTATGGCACCGAAGCCCAACAGCATTCTGGGCTGGAGCAAGAGGACATCTGCCAGCAGGCTGAGGGAAGTGATCCTTCCCATCTGCTCAGCACTGGTGAGACACATCTGGAGTGATGGCTCCCCAGTAAAAGAGAGATATGGGGAGAGCCCAGTTCACTGGAGAGAGCTCAGTGAAGGACCACAAAGATGAGTAAGACAAGAGCTTGGGCCATCCGTCATGCAAATAAGCTGAGAAAGCAGGGGCTGCTTAGTCTGCAGAAGAGAAATCTCAGGAATCTCATCAGGATGTATAAATACCAGAGAGGTGGGAGGAAGGGAGCAAAGAAGATAGATGAAAAGCTGTTCTTCACTCAATGCATTATACGGCTGGTAGCTCTGGAATCAATAAAGCTTGACTGTTTTACTAACTCTTGCAGTTTTCAAGGCAATTTGTTAAGCACAATTAAACGTCAGAGATTTAGTAAATCACTTTCTGTGAAGACACTACTATCTGATCTGAAGTAGAAATGTACAGGATCTCAGAAAGTCATTTTGAAAAGGAGCTAGGCAGCCACTTCTGAATCCTTTATGAATAGTTGATCTCCAGCTCAACTATCAGTGTAATTTAAACTTACCAGATACGAATGCAGTGGAGAATGAGTCATTCCCTTGTGTAAGCAAGTCTTTGTACCCATGACAAGAATCTTAAAATCAGAGCTTATCTTACAGCTGTGAACTCTACAGAACAATTCTACTCTGTATTTAAATGCTGAAAAGAATAAAAAACTGCTAAGGGACCAGACAATTACAGAATATAAAGAGAGATAAAAGGCAGAAAATGAACAAAGAAAATACAGGAAAGAACAGCAGACAAAAATATAATTTAAAAAGAAAAAAAAAAGGAAAGAAAGAAGACCTACATGGGAAGTTTAGAGTATTTAGATATGAAAAATAAAAAATTATTATGCAAAATACCACCAACACACCGAAGTCATGAAACAGACAGGAACAAAAGAAATGATGAAACAATATCATGAAATAAAAAGACACTTCATTAGAAAGAAAATTTGAAGAAGAAACCAAAGAGGTGTATAAGATTCCACCCCAAGGAGTAAAGTAGCTAGTAGTCTGGAATTTTCTCCACGCTATCCCGCTGCAGTAGGGATAAATTGTTTGAAGCACTACTGTAGAATACAGGTAAGAAGGAGGACACTGGTCACTGGAAGGCATCCAAGACAAAAAAATGTTGCATCACTAAAAAGCAGAGAGTATTGGCAGGTTTTTTTCAAAGTTCTTGAGATATGCAAGCTCCCATCAGTGACATTTGTAGATTTTGAATCCCACTGAAATGACTAAAAATCCACTGTAACCCCACTGAACTAGAAAACCTTAGTTTAAACAGCTTAATTAGCCTTTGCCACATAGACACACAGCTCAGTACATGGGTAGAAGGGGGTTTGAGTAATGCATTTGAGTTTTGTGATATCAAAGTTCTCCTGAGGCTCTCTGAGTGAGACATAGTGCCATGGAAGAGCTGGGAGCAGGATCACCTCTTCTAGTGACTGATAGATGGCTTTGCCATTTTCTCCAAGTACATCCCATCTTTGTCCCACCTTTCAGACGTTTCTTGCCATCCAAGCAAGCAACATTCATGCTAACTAGCTGCAAAGAACACAGTGCATCCATAATTAGATAATGTAATTCTCACCGCAAGCTAATACTTCCAGGCCAATGCCCTCACAGAATGCCAGATGTATGAAGCACCATTTTTAGAAAGAACAAGTTACAGTTTCTCTCACAGGAGACTGGAAATAGTGGACCTGTACAGGACCTAAGTTCCCTTGAAGAGGATATATTCAGCTTTCAGGATCCAGAGTAACCTATTAGGAAATTATGGCATTGAGTAGGTTTCCAAAGGTGCCTGCTGCAATGGCAGTGAGCCTCTGTTTCCTGGGAATCCACAGCCCCCATGCTAGTTGTCTACAATTTTTCAGCCTCATTCATTCTATCGTTCTACCATTATTATGGCTAAAACAAGACAACACAAATGTCTTAAAATCATAGCTCCCATGCCAGAGTACAAAGCTCCTCTTCAGTCTTGGAGTTTACTCCAAAACAATTTATCTGAAAAATGTTCTTGTTTTGGAACAGTGTGTTTCAACTATGTTCTATTTCCCTGAAAATATTCTAACAATTTTTGTGTGCTGCTCTAATTGCAGCTAAAAGACTCAACCACCTGTTATGCTTTCTGCATGTCTGGAATATTTATGTGAGGAATTAATTCAGCTGTTTCTTCTTTAGTGGTTTGGAACCCAGCAGAAGTCCTACATCGTCTCTGAAACACAACCACACAGAGCATTAGTGTTCACGTGTGGTCTCCTGGGCTGCCATGCTTTGCAGCTCTCATACACCATCTGGCTCTTTTCACTTAAATTCTTTAAACTGGGGAAAAGGGACTCTCGTGTTCCTGCAAACCAAGGTGTTAGAGGAACTAGCCTAAAGCAGCGAGTCAGAGTAAAATACTGCTCCTTTTTTCCTGAATGTTCTAGGAACAACAATGATATTGAATGTATCATTGCTGCTGTCAAAGCTGGTACACCACAAACTGCATAAGTCAATTTACATGACTCAAATCAGATGTTTTCAGACTTTGAGCAAAGGAGTGGTAATACCCAGTTACCTTTAGTCATGTTTTCAAGGCTTCTATACAACTGTGACAGCACAATGCTTCCTCAGTCTCTTGCGGGTTCTTTTGTTTGCTTTTTATATTTTATTTTCCCTTTTTCTTAATGACAGGTGACAATTAGAAGTAAGAGCTAGGAGGGTAGCCAGTACACAGTACCTCTATATCTCTGACAGGGAAAAGAGAACGCTGTTTGAAAGTAGGAGCGAGGACAGGAATAAATGCTTCCCCGGTGATATATCCACACCCATTATCAAATCTTCCCCAGTGTAAGCACAAACGCACTAAAATCTCATCCACATCTGTAGAGAAGTGAGTCTTATTTTTAGTATGCCAATTTACACAGGCTGAACAAGGTGAAAGATAGATAGCCCTGTCATGAAGAGTATGATTTAGACAAACCTTTCTTGCCTTTGGAGGTTTTTCCCTATTAGACCGTAGACAACTGATAAAGTAGGATTTATTCTTAAATACCCTTGCATGTTGAGGGTGGGTGGAATGTGGAAATGTATAGAAAGCCCTGTTTCTTCAGGCATATTAGAGATAAATAGCTGGTAAAAGAATCTTTATTCAGATATGTCACTACAGGGAATTCTCCATCCAAGAGGGTGAGCATCTGTGCTGCTTCTGCAAACAACTGCATTCACAGCTGAGAAAACACTGCATTATTTAGGTCTTATTTGTCATATCACTAAATGCCTCAGGCCCTTTCCTCCCCACATCTTTCCCATTGCCTTTACTAAACCAAGAAGCTTAATTGTTCCTTCTGTTAAGTCTGAAAGATCATTTGTTACTTCCATTCGTTTTATAAATGTGATTCTTTCTAGCTGAACAAATTATGTTAGCATCATTACTTTATGTGTAAGCTGTTTTGTCCAATTCATTTTTTTAATCTTAAATAGTAATTGTAGTAAACTTTGATGAAAAATATTCTCATTAGGCTATTCCAATGAAGGACTTCAGAAATTGTGGCATGCAGGGAAACGCACTACCTGATCTCTTTGTGGTAGGGGACCACACTATCCATATGGGCACAATCTGACCTTCTGACAAAACTGAAAGAGGTGTTTCATAGAGCTTTCACAAAACAAACCAAATCTTTCTGGATATGAAAAGTCAGCAACCGTTGCAAATCCAGCCATCTGGTACTGTGGTGTTTCAGTTATTTCCTTAGCAGTTACCTTGAAGACAAATGTATTAAATCTCAAAGAAGGTACAAAAGAGGATTTGCAGAGAGCCATTTTAATGAGGGTGTCTTTTAAAGACTGTTTTAGCAGTAGTGTATATAGGTATGTTCGTGTCTACATAAGAATACATATGAATTTTAAACCAGTTAAATTAAGGGAGGGTTTATTGATGTGAAAATCTCTTTATCATAAAGTGATCAATGCCAAATAAATCTCCTTTACAAGCATTTGACACTGTCCCACATGACTTCCTGGTCTCTAAACTGGAGAGACACAGATTTGATGTGTAGATCTTGAGCTGACTGGATGTCCAGCTCAACATACAAGTGGAAGCCAATGATGAGTGACATTCCTCAGAGGTCAGTAGTAGGGCCAGTGCTGTTCAATATCTTTGTTGGAGACATAGACAGTGAGATAGAGCGCACCCTCAGCAAGTTTGCCGGTGACACAAAGCTCAGTGGCGCAGTCGACAAGCTGGAGGGAAGGGATGCCATCCAGAGGGACCTGGACAG
>VZTM01010289.1:18856-36555 GCA_013400555.1 Jacana jacana | reverse complement strand
TATGAAGACAGACTGAGAAAGTTGGGGTTGTTCAGCCTGAAGAAGAAAAAGCTCCAGGGAGACCTTGTAGTGGCCTTCTAGTACCTGAAGTGGGCCTATCAGAGAGATGGGAATGGACTCTTTAGCAGGGAATGTAGTGATATAACAAGATTTCATCACCCTCACACTAAAGAATTTCTTCCTGATATCAAATGTAAATCTCCTCTCTTACAGTTTAAAACTGTTTCCCCTCATCATGTCATTAACTACAGACGCAACACAATTTTAACTCACTGGACAATTGCATATTTTTTTTTTCTTTTCTGTTTAATTGGACTTTAACACTTGAAGACGTGTAATACATTTGCTTGTCAGTATACCATTCTAACTAACATTCCTCTTTGCACAATTTTTTAAGACTTGAAGGGTAACATAAATTGACATGGGGGAGATTGACATGAGTTTCCCAGCAGTGCATGAAGATTCAGCATAGCAGGAAGATAAGACAGGATTGCAATCTTAGCACCACACTTTCAGTCACTGGTTAGTCATGTGTGATTTTTCTGCTGGTTTTCACTAGCTCTTGCCTTCATTTAGACTCTTTAGTCTTGGAATTAACTTCACTCAAAAAAAGTATTTTTTTTTCCTATAAAGTGCATGTTAGACATATAGAGAAATCTTTTTTCTAAAAACACTGAAAACATAGACCTCTGTCTGCCCACTAGCTGAACACAGCTCCTTAAGCCAGCATCTGCAGAGCCTTCACCAAAGATTAACATGGACCTGACTGGTTAGGACTGGACAGGAAACACTGTATCCAAAGAATGACCATGTCAGGGCTGTACCAACTCAAAATATCCCTTTAATAGCTTTTATTTGGAGCTATCAAATTTCAAGTTCCTTTCACTTTCAGAAGAACTAAAAATATCTGTATTCCTCTGGAGTTGAGTTACATTTCAGAGCTGGAATAAAGCCCTCCAGGTAGGACAATTACAAATATCTTACTTATTCAATCATACTTGAGTACTGTGTCCAGTTCTGGGCACCTCAGCACAAGAGAGATATTGAGGAGCAGCAGCGAGTGCAGAGGAGGGACACGGAGCTGGTGAGAGGCCTGGAGAATAAGGCTTATGAGGATCGATTGAGGGAGTTGGGATTGTTTAGTTTGAGGAAGAGGAGGCTGAGGGGAGACCTCATCCCTCTCTACAGCTGCTTGAAAGGGCATTGCAGAGAGGTTGGTGCTGGTCTCTTCTCATGGGCAATGAGCGATAGAAGGAGAGGGAATGGCTGCAAGCTGCAGCAGGGTAAGGTTAGGCTGGACATGAGGAAAAAGTTTTTCACAGAAAGAGTGGTCAGTCAGTGGAATCAGCTGCCCAGGGAGGGGGTGGAGTCCCCATCCCTGACTGTGTTCTGTGTTTAAGAGTAGACTAGATGTGGTGTTGAGGGATCTGGTGTAGGGGAGAACTTGTAGAGTAGGGCTGATGGTTGGACTTGATGATCCCAAGGGTCTCTTCCAACCTAAATGATTCTATGATTCTATGAATTAATGCCATGATTAGTTAATGATATTTAATAGTTTCTGTTTAATACTAATCTTTGTCCTTTCTGAAAAATTTCTCTCATAATAACGTAACAGCCAACATACTTATCCACACAATGTTATACCATATAATATGCTAAGTTGATGACTGTGTACAATCATTGATTATCTATATTTTTTTCTTCTGCTGAAGGGCAGGAGATTTCTGTTGACAGCACTTACATTGGATGTGGTTCTCAAAGCAGTGGTTCTCAAAGAATACTTTTCTACTGCTAAAATGTGTGCAGATTTTTCCAAGAAGCAAGGCATTAAATGACTCTGACTTGTCAGTTTTGGTTGTATCTCAGTAGGACTTCTGAATGAGACAGAAATAGCACCATGTCTTCCAAAAGAAAAAAAAAAAAGAGAGAGAGAAGTGATTAAATTCAGTGTAACTCTAGCATAAGTTATTAAATTCAGTGTAACTCTAGCATGCTAGATTTTTCTTGTTTCCTCCCCCACAAAGACATTTTTACTAACCCTCTTATTCTAAATGTTTTACATATAAGTTTCTCAGTTTGTTTTCTTTCACTATAAGCTGTCAGGGACAGGGACAACTCACATCTGTGCTCCACAGGATCCCAAGCACGCTCTTCACACATAACAAACAGCACCATGCCAGCTGCTTTCCTGTCATGTAATGGGAGATAATTGGTATGTCCTGTTGCACTGTGATTATTCTGTTCTGCAAACTTTCATTCACACATTTTAAAAGCAGTCTTGAACTGCAAACCTAGCTCTGGGTCCGTGCATTTCTGTGAGTCCAATGTATTTCTACACAGCTGAATCTCAAGAACACACATGAACATCCAAATTAAAGTTGTTAAACTTTAATTTATGACTGGATATTGGAGTCCAGTTTCAAAATGTCTATTTCCTAGGTTTAGATTCAATGAGTCTCTCTGTTGTTGTCATACTGAATGAGAGATAACTACTTATAATTATTGGTAAAAGATGCCTATAATACCATTTTTAAATCGTTTAGTTGATAATTCTTTCAATTAAATCAGCTTATATAATTGCAAAGAAAGAGACAACAGCAGCAACATATAAATTACCTGAAAATTAAGACTTTGGCTAATGTTTATTAAAGATGCACTTATTCATGTTTGTAGGATGCCAGTCTTTTGATGTTCTAGTTTCATTTCAAAACCTCTGCTTATTAAACTGCATATGTTCTTCCCACTATAAGGTTTAGCAGCACGATGCAGTTGTTTCTTTCTCCTTTCAGCAACTCAACATTTTTTCTGTGCTGAAAAATGCTAATAAATCTTAATCAGCCCAGCAATACTGAGCTTTCCCATCCGGATGCCAGTCTCTAGCCTAGCAACTGCTGAAATAACCCATAATTCTACTGGCAATAGCTTATAAGAACTTTTTTCCAGACTTCTTTTTTTTCTGTAATTTATGTGAGACTACAAACTATTCACAGATAGAATTATTAAAATCATTATTTCTTTGAGATATGCAAGTGGAAAACAATGGGCTACTTTCCCTAGCTCTTCTACCTTCTTTCACTCTGGCAATATTTCAAGGGTTTTAAGGTATTTTTTGCAGCAGAAGACAAAAATTCGAGATCCTTATTCTGTCCCTTTCAGGTGAACTGAACTCCATTGATAAACAAGATGAATTTGACTCTGTCTTCAGTTGTACTGTCTGTCTTCAGTTTCGTGTGTTTCGTCTGTATCATTCCCAGTTTTGCTCTCTGGGAAAAGTTGTTTGAGCTGATATTCTGAAAAACCTGTGCAGTCCTTGTTTACTTTCGAAAGAGCCGAGGCTGTGCAGTATCCTTCCAATGCCACTTTATACCCAAAGCTGAGTTTGGTTCTTGAGTGAATGAAAGCTTTCATATGACTAGAAGATTTCTAACATCAAGTCAAATCCTCTGGTATTATGCATGATGAAGTATTGTCCTGGTTTGAGGTAAAAGAAAAACAATTTTCTTTTAAGCAATTATATTTTTCAATTAAGCTTCTTCTATCTCTCTGAAACTAATGGCATATTTTTCAGACAGTATCTGCTTCTAGCAGAAAAACTGACTGTGTTTCAGAGTAGATTAGATGTGGTGTTGAGGGATATGGTGTAGGGGAGAAGTTGTAGAGGAGGGCTGATGGTTGGACTTGATGATCCCAAGGGTCTCTTCCAACCTAAATGATTCTATGATTCTATGAAAAAGTCTGATGTTGATAGTGAATACCAAGGAATGGTATGCAAAGAGCCTCCTGCTTATACTTGTTGCTATAACAGCTAAGGTCAGCTAACTTTGCCATGTACCAAGTTGGAGCATAGGAAGCAGAAGAGTGTAGGGGGCTCACACTGGTGGGGAAGAGTGGATAGGACAGGTGACGCAAAACTAATCAACAGGAGATCCCATCCCATCATCATCATGCTCCATATAAAAGCTGAGGGATCAGAGTGATGTGATCCTGAGACGTCAATACAGTTTTTTATAATTGTCCATATTTTATTATTTTCTTATTAATATTATTATTTTGTATTCTTATTTTTATTATTTTATTAGTAGTATTTCATTAAAGTAGCTTAGTCTCTTTTTCTTTGTCTTCCTTTCATTCTCCCTCCTTTCCTCTGAAGCGAGATGCTCTTCCTTCTCTGAGCAGGAGAGAGGAAAAGAGAGCACTTGGAGTTCATTTTAGTGGCCAGCCCAGTCCAAACCACAGCACATATAAAATTGCTTTTATAAGTTGCTGCTGAAGAGTGTAATGAATAGCTGTTGGGTTTGTGTTGTGATTCATAGCAGTAAGGTCAAACTAATGAGTCCATAAAAAAAAGGTGGATATGTGAGTCTTTCTAGTGGATGCCTTATCCAGAGGCAGAAAAGATTCTGCTTTTGATCAGGAAAAAGTCTTGTCTTTTCTTTTCTTTTCTTTTCTTTTCTTTTCTTTTCTTTTCTTTTCTTTTCTTTTCTTTTCTTTTCTNTATGCTCCATGAGCATCAGGGCCCTGAAATGCCAGCCCTTTTGCCAACAAGAAGATATTATAAGGACTTTTCTTTTTTTTTTTTTTTTTTTCTTTTCTTTTTTTTTCTTTTTTTTTCTTTTTTTTTTTTTTTTTTTTGTGTGTTTTGGTATTTGAGAGAGTAAGGCAGTAAGGTCAGAAAACACAACCAACAGTACTCATCAAACTAAACCAAAATAGGCAGCATAATAGAGAGTCTGTGTAGAATGGACCACATCCAAAAGAATTCCAGTCATATGCAGAGATTTTCCTACAATCCTCTATATAGAAGAGATTAGATCCACAGCATCCTCTGTTCTGCTGCTTCTCCACATTACCAGATGATGGTCTTATGATATCTGGAGATGGCCAACATGATCCAGGGTTTTGGTGCTCATTAACAAGATTAATAGATAGTTTGGTGGAAGAGAAGATGGCACAACAGATTGACAGAGGTCTGTGCAAAGGTTTACAGAACTAAGGTTTTAAAGAAGAGGCAGGAAAATATGCAAACAACATAGATTGCTTTTTATTTAACCTTTACATCTACCATACTTGGGAAATATCCAAAGCCAAATTACCCAGCAGCACAGACTAGGTGTTGTGGCATCAGAAATAGAACAATATTTTTATAGTACTCTGACACACATGCAATTCTTGAAAGTAGGAGCAAAGAAATTGCTCTGACACTGCTCTTGAACTACAGCCTAAGGGATCTAAAAAGAGACGAGTGAGGGAAGATGCACAGCACGAAACAGGCTAAATTCTGAAAATTCTTTCACTCCAAGCCATACATCTCCAATGGGATATGCAGTTGGGAGGGCTGAGCCTAAAGGTTGGGACACTCTGGCACTCTCTCTGAGTGGGACAGTAATACTGACACAGCACCAGTTCATGCATTGACCTGTAAAACCCTAATCCTGGTTGCCTAAGATACCGTGAAGGTCTTTTCTAAGCAGAAGTAAGGGATTCTTTAGTTAAGTTTGACAGTTAAGAAAAACATATAATATAAAAACAATGAGTCTCTTCTCCACAACTCAGGCAGGGGGTTCTGGTACAGTGGGAATGGTTTGGAATACAAATGTGCAATAAACTACCAATTATGAAAAGAATCCAATTAGCTTGTTCTTGAACAATGAATATTTGCCTTGCATAAATATTCTTTATTATCCACTTGAAGAATGGGGAAAAATTAATTGTGGAGATCACAGGAGAGGGAATTTTTTCTTACTTTCAAAAGCAAAACCAATAGGCTTTGGGGAAGGGTTGGTTTGCTGTGATGGGGAAAAAGAAAAAGGAAAAGTGGAAAGATAACAGTAAGACAATGTTATAATTACAAATGTTGGCAAGAACTACAAACCAAGCCAATGTTACAGTACAAGCACACTTCAGTGACTGTATATTCTATTTTCATATTGAAAAGATGCCTTAGTTTGAATTTAAGTTGTCAGTGAAATCCAAGTTTTTGCTGCTTCTTGGTGGACCTGCAAAATCAGGAACAGAAGTGGTGTCCTTATTCACATATTGAATTTAATGGTTTTTTTTCCACGTGTGTCCCTTGTTAGATGAAAACCACAGGATTATGAAAGCTACTTTGAATATTCCCTTTTAGTTTTTGCACACATGCTTTATACAACTTTTTTCTCTTATAGTTTACCTGCAGGATACCTGTACGCATCACAGCTTTTTGTCTCTTAAGCCCTGCTTCTTTTCTAACACAACATATTGAATAGCTTTCCATCAACACTGCCTTATGGTTTCATTTCAATTTTGTATGATGAGGGNAGTCCCCATCCCTGACTGTGTTTCAGAGTAGATTAGATGTGGTGTTGAGGGATCTACTGTAGGGGAGAACTTGTAGAGTAGGGCTGATGGTTGGACTGGATGATCCCAAGGGTCTCTTCCAACCTAAATGATTCTATGATTCTACGGTGATGAAACACTAGAACAGGTTGCCCAGAGAGGTGGTAGATTCCCCATCCCTGGAAACATTCAGTGTCAGATTGAATAGGGTTCTGAGCAACCTGATGTAGTTGAGGATGTCCCTGCTTGTTGCAGTGGGATTGGACTGGACTCTTCTAACCCAAAACTATTATATGATTCTCTGATTCTATTGTAACTGTCCACCTTCATGCTTACTTCATCAGGGAAATAGAGACTATTTACTTCCCAGTTCTACTGAACCAACGACTGCTGAAAACTCAATAGTGCTTGCACTAAATAGGAGTAAAATCAATTCATGATTTAACAAAAAAAAAATCTTTTAACATCTGTCATTTTCAAGGTTTATGCTGCTTATCCCAGCTTTAAAAGCCCCTCTGCAATTTTTCTCTAAGTCGAGTCTCAGGTATTCTGCCACCTGTATTTTCAGGAAGATTTCTGTGCTAAAACAATCTCTTTTTTGGCCTCCAGAGGGACTGGTTAAGCTTGCTAAATTCTTTTAAGACTTAATTAAGTTAGCATTAGAGACTGCATAAAATAGTGTGGTTACTTAATTTCTTTAAAATATTCATAACAGGGAGCTGATACTTTTGAAGGCTGTGATTTAACAGTTA
The DNA here is from genome assembly GCA_013400555.1 of Jacana jacana. NCBI lineage: Eukaryota > Metazoa > Chordata > Aves > Charadriiformes > Jacanidae > Jacana > Jacana jacana. The sequence continues at coordinate 29,488 of VZTM01010289.1, read as the reverse complement.
TAGGTGTAGTACATGGACCAAACTTTCAAAATTAGCTTTAAAATAGATGGCAGCAAATTTTAGTGTCTTCCTGGGTCTCTTTTTCATACAGTAGAAAAACAAACACCCTGTAAAAACAGGAAGTCAAGTTCTCCTCTATACCTGGATAAATCCTTTTAACTCCAAATGCCTCATTGTGGTGCACATCAATGCAGCTTTTGACCTATGAAGTGGAGGAGTGACAGGAAAGTGTGTTTTGCTGTTAAAAGCAAGCTGTATCTACAAGGAACAGACTCCTTCTCCTTGTACTTTGCCATCCTTGCATGTAAATTGGGATAGTCACTTCTAACAGTCCACACAGCCTGTAAGGCTGCAAAGCATTCATGATTCAAAACTTATAGTGTTTTGGTATAAAGTAAAAGGCAGCAAATCAGAACTTGCAAACAGAAGCTACAGTGAATTACACTGCTGAAGAATGAATTTTACTAGTGGTGCTTGACAGGCAAGTACAAAGAACATCTGCCTCATAGATCTGCCCAGAAATGAGACAGATATGCTAGGAAAAGGATTACATTATGAACTCCCTGCTGCCAGCTTCTCCATAGCCTGCAGGATTACGAGAAAGAAGACTAGACATGCAGATATGCAGATGGGAGCATATATTATATTATCTTGTAGGTGAATTAATAAATATAGAGGGAGGGGCTTCCTGATTAGGGAGTTCAGTTAGTGGCTAGTGCAATGAATGAACTGATCCATTGCACTAGTATAGAAGTATGAGAGAAAGTATGAGAGAGGGGTATAGGAAAAGTATGAGATGAGGGATATGAAAGTATGAAAAGTATGAGAGTATGAGAGAAAGTATGAGAGAGGGATATAGGAAAAGCATGGCAAAATTAAAAGAAATTTTACAAATCAATATGTTTATTTCCCTTACTTTGAAACAATTTGAGTTTTACATGCAAAATAATCTCCTGAAAATCTAGAGTACCTAAATTATGCTTTTTCTTAGCCAAAAGTGTTATGACAGAAAATTAGAAAAAGGTTCCAAATTAATTCATTTCTTAAATACCTCATAGCAACAAAATATGGAAGGAAGGCAGCACAGGAATAGATAGCAGTGCAAATAGGATGGTAACCATCATAAAGGAAGTAGCAGTTTTAAATTCAAATATTCTCCTGAAGAGAGTGAAAAATTGTTAGAGCAGTCTGGCAATTAAAGCAGGAAGGGGTTTGGTAAGCAAGGAACCATACTCTCATCTCTTTATCCTGGCTTCTACCTACTTGGTCACTGTGCTGACTTTTTTCAGCACGTTTTATGACAGTGATTAAAGCCTACAAAGGGAGACAGGTAAAGACCAGCTCTCTGCTGACTTTCTGTGCTACCATGAAGGCCAGCATTCAGTGAGGTGTGCACGTAGACAGCAGTGTTGTGCTCAACCACTAAGCAGTACAGTTAGATGCTGAACTTCTCCTTATATCATATAAGAGGCAGTTAGGGATTTGGGATATGAGTGCTCTATGCCACCAAACAGTGCCCATAGGAAATGTCAGAAGTTAAACCATTTTCTGCTAGTTTTTTTCCTGATCTGATCACCTCCTTGTTGAGGCAGGCACTTGCAAAAATAGAGATTAAACCTGGAGTCTGGATCAGCAAGTCCAGTTGTCATATTTTCATACAGATAATGCATATCTTTTACCTTGGACAATATCAGTAAGGAAACAGTAATAATCCAGAGACTCTGTGGTCTCAACCTCTGGCCTCAGCTTACTTCTCAGGTTGAAAGAATCAGGTGAAGATGCCAAACCAGTTATCTCAGTCTGAAGAAGACCAAGGGAGGAGACTCTATAGGCTCAACCAGTGCAATAACACAAGTGTAGATGCCCTGGAAAGTCTCTGCACAAAGCTTTAAGCAATTGTGACTGTGTAATGCACCAGTCAGCTATTTCCTTGCTTTATTTTTCTGAACATGTGCTCTTAAATTCCATTTCCATGACCTAACTGGATTATTTAATGCCTTCTTAAGTTCAGTTATAGCATTTGGTCCACTGTGTTTCCATGGAAATTAAACTGTTAGAAATTTCATAAGGCTAAAACCAAAAGAGTTCTCTTGTCTGTTTAAAAGCCTTATGTTTCACCTGTATGAGTTTCCTGTTACTGTTCTGTATACAGCTCATTTTACTCCTCCACCAATCTCCCTGCATATCTTTATTTTTCTGTTAAAACTGAAATTTGTGGCTGTCTGGTACAGATTCAAGAAGTGGCACAATACATGTGTTATCTAAAAAGGCAATGCTATATAACATCAACCATTTTCACCTAATGGCATTTTGCAATGTCAGGAGAGTGTCTGACCTCCAAAGCTTTTCTGAAGTACAAAGCCAGATGTTCAAAACCAAAAATAGTTCATCTAATATTTAGTCCATTTCTACTGACAGGACTTTTGTGTAGTACGAAATAAAAAAGCTTAGTGTTGTTTAGATTATAGAGGAAACATGCAATGATAAAGCAATGATAAAGTTCGAGAGAATAAGCAGTTGTCCTGGTTTGAGGCAAAACAAACCAATTTTCTGTTCAGTAGTTTTTCAGCTAGGCCTCTTCTAACTGACTAAAGTCTGCAATGAACAGCACATTGTTCAGAGACTGTTCTGTCTCACAGTGACAAGACCTGATTATCCCAAGGGATGGTGCAGAGAGGCCCTTGCTTATACTTACTGCTAGAACAACCAAGGGCAGGTAATTTTGTCAGGTGACCCAAAACTGGCCAATTGGGGTATTCCATCCCATCCCCATCATGCTCAGTAAAAGAGCTGATGGATTAAGGGGTTATTAGTTTTTCTTCCTTCAATGGCCAATGTCTGAGGAGGACCCTGTCTGTTGGTCTGCCTTTGATCCTGATCCGGAATCCAGCTCCTGTCGGTCACCCAGTCCAACCTGGGATGTTCACTGGTGCTGCTGGTGACATGATCATAGTCCTGGGAGCCTGATAGGGTTTTGTATAGACTGTATACTTTTTTCTTTATCCTTTCTTTTATATTCTTTTTAATTTTTCCTGTTTATTGTTTATTATATTATTGTTATTGATATTCCATTAAAGTAGTTTAGTTTTTATCTAAACTCCTGAATCTCTTAATCCTTTCCTCTCCCCTCTTTTCCTTAGTGGGGGGGGAGGAGGGGTCATCATCTGTCTGATTGGTCAAAACCGCAACAGAGCAGTAGAACCAGAAAGCTAAGTCAGAACTTTGTTCATTTAATAGAAGACCAGGAAAAAAATGTGAAGAACATAGGTGGATATGTTTTTGTACACCATGCAGTTTTGTTAAACATGAGAAAATTGTACAGGTAGATGCAAAACAGGAATGTGAAATTGTGTGGAGTTCATGGGTTTGAGTGAACTTCCTGCTGAAAGTGATTTAAAATCTCTGACTTTAAGAGTTATTTGTCAATTTCTGAAACTCTTTCTCCCTTTGCCTGTTCTTAGTTCTTCACCTGTGTCAGAGTGCAATAAAATTTGCTACCTTTTCAAAGCCAGTCACAAACCCTTTTGGCTGCAAGATGTCTTATAACTGGACATTTGGAGAAGACTTTTGTGTCTTATGCTGGGGGTTTTAGTATTGGCCCCTGTCCTGGACAGAATAAAACAGATTGGTCTGACTTAAAAGACAATTGCTATTCCCTTAAAATTGCACATTCTATTATAAGTAGCAAAGAAAAAAAAATCAAACATAAGCCTAAATTCATGTCTTTCATCTATGCTTTTACTTCATAACATTTCAACACAGAATATTCTACTTGTCACCCACCAAACAATTCCTACCAGAATACAAGATGTCACTTGCTAGACAGGACTAGATTATGGAGACTAAGAAGTACACAGTGCTTGCCCTTAGTTGGAGAAGATCACAAGAGTAATGTAAATGGGGTACCACTTTAGAAAGGCAGCCAAGAAAATACTCAGTTCCCAGTCATTTTCCAGGCTCGTTTTCACAATACAGATCAACGTGATCTCAGTCTCCAAGGAGCTGATCAAACTTTAAAAGACCGTGTTTTGTGGAACACAATTGCAGAACTTATTTAGATGTCCATGTGGCAGGGCTGGATTCTGTTCTCAATGAAAGGAAAACTATAAGAGAGGGAAAGGATAACCATCCATGTCATAGGAACTCTGAGGTCTGTTGAAACCCATGTCTCCAAAATTCCTTTCCTGCTTCCATCACCAGGACATTTGGGCTGCTGCAGAGTACCTTACCCAAGACCTCCAGTTTCTGTGTTAAATTCCTTTTGAGATGGCCATTGGTATCATTGGTAACACTTTCACTCAACTTCCTTATAGCTGTTTCTAGGGTTGGATTTCAAAACTGGAATCTTCAAAGGTTAGGTTTGTTCAAAATGCAGTTTATACAGTTAGTACTTACTGAGTAAAAAATTATCATATAGAAGACTTTCCCTGCTAAAATGAAATATTGCATCAAAGATTAATGCTAACTTCTCTTTACCCACAATCTCTGAAATCTGGGAGAGGAGAGAAGCCTGTGGAAGCAGCCTTAAGACTCACAGCTTCAAAACAAGACTCTAATTTCAGTGAAGATGTATTCTGAGTAAAATTGTTATTATTAACATACACTTCACCTTTTTACATTTATATTTTTTAGGCAGAACTGAATTCCATGTCATACTGCAACTTAAATACCCTTACATAATGACATTCATTTCCTAGCAGTTTCCTTATTTGATTGCAATTAGCACAGACTAGGGATTGTAAACAAGAATGCTTTTCACAATAGAAGTAGGCTTTTCATAAAGCAACCCCTGAGAAGTTAGTAATGTGCAATTACACACAGAGAAAAAAGTAATTTATTTGGAATAAATATGTGAGGTGTAAGATTAATCCTGTCAAAAAAAAGATGAAGATTGTCAACTAAATTGCACCTTTCTGTGTGCTGCTACCTTGAGACTGATATTTTACATACAAAAAAAGCCTAGACTGTTGCTCAGATGACAAGAACTGAAGAATCAAGAGTGTCAAAATTACAGTCCTCAAAACTGAGAGAGGGGTCCTGAAATCTGACACTTACATTTGAAAGACTCAGGAAGATTCATGGACTCTGGACCTTTACCAGCAGCAGACATGCAAATACAGAAAGAACTATAGAAAGAACTTAAACAGGAGTGTCAGTAGTAACTGCCTTTAAATTACTTCTATAAAATAGAAGGAGAAAAATAATGAAGTGCAAAATTACTTCTACGTGCATAAGTAAAGGGGGGAAGGGAGGCAAAAAGCCTTTTCAGATGCTGCAAGTGAGTCATCTACTTCTGAAATATTATTATAGTCTCGGGCACACTTTGGACTGTGCAAATTTGCGTTCCCCTGATTATTCCCAGGCACCAGTCAACCACCCTGGTTTGCAGGGTAAAGAAGCTTAACTAATAGCATTAATTAATTGCCAGTCATTTGATGCTAATTGGTGTTAGAACCAGAAAACAGTTGTAGACCTACTTAATTTACTAGTGTATACACAGGCAGACAGACTTAGGGAAGACCCTGAGGATGATCTTTGTTTACATTATGTGCTAAGTCAAGAACAGGGATTCAATTTGCAATGTATTTTAGGTTTCATACCAACCAATGTCTTATATCTCCTCTGTCCCCAGCTCCTTTACCTCCCAGTCAGGGTGCAGCACTGGGCAGGTGAGGAACAGGGCCTGTGGTCAGCCCTTGGAGCCAGCTGGAGCTGACCCTGTCTGTCATGGGGCAGCCTCAACCTCTCCTGACAGAGGTGTCCCTGCAATAATGACAGCCCCTCCTCATTCTGCTGCTCCTCCTCCTACAGGGTTAGGGGTTCTCAGACACAGTTAGACAAAGGATTGTTTGGGATTGTTTAGTTTGAGGAAGAGGAGGCTGAGGGGAGACCTCATCACTCTCTACAACTGATTGAAAGGGCATTGTAGAGAGGTTGGTGCTGGTCTCTTCTCACGGGCAATGAGTGATAGAACAAGAGGGAATGGCTGCAAGCTGCAGCAGGGTAGGGTTAGGCTGGACATAAGGAAAAAGTTTTTCCCAGAGAGAGTGGTCAGTCAGTGGAATCAGCTGCCCAGGGAGGGGGTGGAGTCCCCATCCCTGACTGTGTTTCAGAGTAGATTGGATGTGGTGTTGAGGGATCTGGTGTAGGGGAGAACTTGGTAAAGTAGGGCTGATGATTGGACTTGATGATCCCAAGGGTCTCTTCCAACCTGAATGATTCTATGATTCTATGAAAGAATAAGCTCTCAAACAGTTGAGCACATGCAGAATTTTACATTCTCTTTTACTTTTTTAATCTTACTTTTCTTAGATAAGAGATTTTGGAATTGCAGCTTATACCTAGTCTTTTACAGTTATCTGGTGGTTTCAAGTAAAGGCTTGGCCAACACATACACCACCAGCTTTGGGAAAATCAAGCAGTTCTTGCAATCCCAGGAGACATGACTCAGGGCAAGAGGGACTCCTTCCCACTGCTCAGACTTTCCAGTGACAGCATCAGATATGATAGGTCTGCAATACCAGCACAACCTGTTCATGCAGTTTTGACTTAAAAGGCTGATTTTCCTGTCACTTTCTCGTAGTATAGCAAGTCTTTCCCAAGATATTGGATTATCATTAATAATACTATTAGTTGTAGGAATTTCCTAGGCTACCAGCCAGTTTGAGCAAACAGTGAATAAGCATTAGTGTGTTCTGTTGGGCATTTTCAGTATTTCCAACCAGCCTGGGGAACTCAAACACAAAGTTTGAGTCAGTCAGAAAGGTTACCTCTAGTCTTTGTAAAATCTCATTGTGCAATACCATACCTTTGTGATGTTCTTTCAATGAGAGGAAAGAGGAAAGGACAGTGTGTTGTTAACATTAAGTGGAAAAGCAGAATGCATGTTTGCTTAAAACACTAAGAAAAAAACATTGCATTTCAGTCTTCTTTATTAATATATTATAAAACTGTACAGACATAAAACCCATTGAATGTTGAAATAAAGCCTAAACTTTATTTCATATTTTAAATTAAAGTTAAGATGATAGTAGAAATAAAGCTAGGGGGGAATATTAGTTAATATTTGACAAACATTTTCAGAGGAATGAGGAAACTATTCAGAACTACCTCTACATACAAGTGAATATAGCTTAAACAGTTATTTTGGCAGAAAACCCAAGTTTCTGCATTTCTCTTTTTTACATTTTCCTGTTTCTTATCTTTTCTCCTTCTTTCTTGATAAGGTATATTCATTTATTAAGAAATATTATTAAGAGATAAGAGTGACACTTCAGGCTCTTCTATTACACCGTTTTAAACCAATACATGAAACAGGAAAATGTAAACAAGAGAAAAGCAGAAATTTGGTTTTTCTACCAAAACAGCTGTTTTTAAACAGCTTGAAACAGCGGGATATAGCACATAGTGATTGTCAGACTTAAACATAACTTCATAGCCTGGCAAATATTACTTTGCATTTGCTAATAAAGCCTATATGCTCATAGAGACTAAATGCCTCAGTGTCTCAGGATTTGTCTGGGTTTGTCTTGGCTCAAGAACACTTAGTTTGTTTAGCTGCAATAGCAATTTTCTATCGGTCAAGTAGCTCTCACTGAAATTTGTATTAGTTTAGGTTTAATCAACAGCAATAAGAAGCAGAGACTGGACCCATGACTATAGAACACACCATGGTGGGGAAGAGTGCAGACACGTGATGGCAGGAGGTCCCAGACTGCAAACTCAAGTCACAGTGGTCACACCACAATCACTACAGGAGGGCAGCCTCGTGAAACACTTACAACTGGTTTCAGAGATAACAACGAAAATGGAAAACAGATTAACTGGGAACCAGTGAAAAAAGAGAGTAAGAGAGTATGTGAGGTGCCAGCCTTAAGGAAAAAAAAATAAAATCAAATCAAACAAGCAGAGTAGAGACTGAGGAGAAAGAAAAAAGAGACACAAACATCACACTTATCTTTTGAAGACGCCAGGAATGCTGTCAGCTCTTTGTAAAGCATCCCTCCTGGTCTTCCTGGGGAAGTCTGAAATACCAGCTTTGGGACATTATCAGAGCAATACTCAAGGTCAAGTGTGCCTTCAGCCAAAGAGATGGTGGAGGTGCTAGGAAGTTCTGGAATAGCGTTTTATACTATATTACTGAGACCTTTCTATGCTAATTTGGAATATTAGTGTTAGTATGATTGCAACTGGACTCATGGTAAGTCTTTGTTCTATCTTGATTACACTGCTAGATTAACAATATTGTCTCAACTCCAAACTCCAAGGTTTGCTACCTTTTGTCCATACCAAGATTTCGAGGGTAGCAATATCAAGATAGACTTTGATAGTGAGTATATAGATCTGTTGAGAGCTGCTTTAGAAAAGTTACAGGGGCTGTGAAATTGACAGGGAAAAAATGAGGAAAAAATGCCCTAAAAGGGCTTAAAAAGTGAAAATTCCACCATTTTTTAAAAACTTTAGCACTGTTGGGTATGATTTTCTAGAAACAAAGGCTAGATGTTATATAACTGACAAGGTAAACTGTTCTCATGTGAAATAAAGTAGACAGAGACAAATTCACCAAACACAACAGCTACTGTGTTTTCCCTGTTTTATCAGCAATGCTGATGACTGAGCTTGGCTTACAGTATCTCAAAACCAGTAACCTATGAAATACATTGACTCTATCTATCTAGAAAAATTATTTCAAAATAGCTCTTCTATGAAGTCTGCCAAATGGATTGATCATCAGTTTGGAACTGCAAACACATACTGATTCTTCAGTGAATCAGTGACTCATTTAGCTGGAAATGTCTCAGGGACTATGGATAAACTGAGTTTTATTTAACGTTTTAACCAATGAACCAAAAGAGGAAAACAGTACGTTAATGTAAATGGAAAAAAGTTAAACTGGTGTTTACATTCTGCCTATTTCAATTTGAAAGGGTAGGATGGAAAGAAAAGAGTGCAAGAAGTTTTTCCACACCCAGTGACACTACATAAAGATCACATGTAATCATATTCTTATTACTCCTATGTGTGATCCAAAACTTTCCAAAGAGGAGTCCCTAAAGTAGATGGTCTCTCCAGTAAAAGAGTGACATGACTACAAAGGCACTGACTACCGAATTCCAGGTTTCTCTGTTGAGATCTTCCTCAGATTTCTTTTCACGGCCCTGCAATGTTGTTTCTAGACATAGCCTGAAAAGCAGGAACTGGCAACAGTAAAATGAGTCTTCATAGATGTTATTATCAAATCCCACAGGATTGGGAATAAAGCAAGACAGGACAAAGCTAAAGATTTGTCCCACATGGCTAAACTGGATAATGGATTTACACTGCATTATCCTTTCTTAAAGAGTAATTTTAAGATGTTTAATTTCATTCATAAATTTCCAGAGAGGTTTTCCATTCAATAGCCAGCAGAAGAGCACCAGACTGATTGTCTCATTCCCTGCTTTAAATGATAATTTTAACCGACTTGGTTGAACAAAAATTTACACAGTTCTTTCATCCACTTCCAATGGAAAAAAAAAAAGCTGAACAGAAAAGAAAGACTTATAATCTTGAAAACATTTTATTTTTCTAGTAAGTACGTGTGTTTCTCTGAAAAGCTATTCTTCATCAGAAGGCAGGTTATGAATCTACAAATCTCTTAATAAAGAGATAAAAGAATGGAGCAGGCAATAGTTATTATAAATGTTATTCCAAGATCAAGAACTAAGCATTTGCCAGCAGCCTTTTCTGAAGGAACAGAAAAATCATTATAATGTTACCCATGTTGTTGCATGCCTGACTTAAAATGTTTGTATTTGAAGTCAATACTTTTCAGTCTTCTCTTGAATCTGTGCATACTTTAGGATATACTATGAAATGCGCTATTCCTATTCAAATGCATGTAAAAAAACATTACCCTTCTTCTACCTCTTCTTATTTTTAGCTTTTCTGTGGATTTCCTTCTTGTGGGTTAACCTCTCCTTTTGTCTAACTTGACACTGCACTATTCCTGCTCAAAAGCTGGAGAAATTTTGCAATAATTTAAAATAGATTATTTTAAACAATTTCTGTCAAGCATTCCCTACTAGCAACTTCAGAAGAGTCACAAGATTGGGATTACAAGAGTGGGTCCTGCTCCATAGATTTGTGGATTGCCACAAATCTGCTGAGAGGCACTGTGCTCTTTTGCAGTTCTCTGCTTCCCATTCTGCCCCTTCTAGGTAGACTCTGGCCTTATTCTGAATTTTACATTTCTACACTGGATTTATCACAAGACAGATGGCCTTAGGAGACCCTTAGTTGAAGTGAAGAAATTAAGCTCAATCTGGGACAAAAGCTTTGAGATTTTGACTGAACTTAAAATCTGGTTGAGAATTAAAATATAGATTTTCTACAACCATTAAAATCTGAAATTGACTCCACATTGAGGCAAGCTCAGAATCAGACACCTAGTCTCTGACATCAGTGTAGCATGCGAGGGTACTCAGCAGCCACAAATATTCCTGGTTTCTTAGAGACTCATCAGTAAACCAAGCAGACAGAAAATAATTACTTTTCTAAACTGCAGACCTTCTCAGATCTAACTGTTCAGCTGCCTTAAAGAAACCTCCAACTTCAAGAATTCAGAGAACTCTAATTATAGAGAGAAAAAAA
>VZTM01010289.1:0-11404 GCA_013400555.1 Jacana jacana | reverse complement strand
AAGGAAAGGAAAGGAAAGGAAAGGAAAGGAAAGGAAAGGATGAAATGTATCATTTTTTCTTGATTCCTAATTCTGATGTCAGTGCAATTTACCCCAGTGGATCACTGCATTGTTCAGGGCCTCATAAACCCTGATCCTAAAGTTTAACCTTGTTTTTACTCATTGCAGTTAAACATGAAAACCTCTTTTCTGCTCACTTCAGTAAAAATCTGAAATAACATATTTTCATGTTAGTGGTGTCAACTGTGAGCAAGCAACTCTTATTTATAATTAGGTTACTAGGTAGAACACCTGTTTATTTTTCAGCTGTATCAGATAAATTATAACTTTCAAGTGCTTCAAGGGAGTTGATGGCCTGCTATGAACTTTGAATCTCTAATTAGTTTGCCTTAAAATGTAGTTTTAAAATTAATAATAGAAGTTTTGTGATGCCAAACCCAGAAGAACCTTAGTAAATATAGTAATAATGACATTACACTGTATAAACTGTCCAAATAAAAGAAGGAAAAAAGCCAAACCCAAACATTAGGTGAAGCATGGCTCATACAAGTCAGGATATAATTTACTCTGGCACATTTAGCAATCATTGTCATTTGAAGAAATATTTTATCATCACAATACCAACAGGCAGAAGATGAAACAATACTTATTTTCTCTATACTCTGATATAAACTCATGACAGATACAGGTCCACTTACAAGCTGAAATTAATAGGTTCAATTTAATCCTTTGCAGTATCAAGTGGCAGATAAATTATATGCCATTTGTTGCTTCTTCAAAGGTCGTGGTTCAGGAAACACCAATACTCTCAGAATCAGTGACTGGGTATTGCTTAATCCTGGAGCCTTCAGAGCTGCTACTAGGTGATTTGGACAGTTATACATGAAACAACACCACTCTGCAGAGAGAATAAACATACACAGAAAGAATTAACTCAAAATCAACCTAGTTTTCATCTCTCAAAATCAGCTTCCCACAGGCTGCAGTTCTTCAAGAATGGCTCCAGCATGGGTCTCTGCCTGGTATAACCCTTCAAGGATGGACTGCTCCGATGTAGATCCCCCATGGGCCACAATTCCTGTCAGAAAACTTGCTCCTGTGTTGACTCCTTTCCGGGGACCAGAATTCCAGGAGCCTGCTCCACTGTGGGCTCTCCACAGGTTGCAGATTCCTTCAGGGCATGCCCACCTATTATGGAACGGGATTCTGCACAGGCTGCAGTGTGGATCTCAGATCCAGGGTAACCCTCCACAGACTGCAGTGTTATAATCCTCTTGACTGTGATCTTGTCTGTGGGCTGCCAGAGAGTCTCTGTTCCAGTACCCAGACCAAGTATTAAAACAGCTGCTACAGTGGGTATGATTCACAGGTATGAGAGACTAATTACCATGAACCTGGTGCATTGTAACAAGGGGAATTTAATTTATGAATGAGGAAACACTTTTTCATAGTAACAATAGTGAAAAGCAATGCTTAGGGAGGTTTTGACATACCCAGAGTAAAGGTTTCTAGTAAGAGGTAGAAAAGCAACCTGTGTAAATCAGAATAGCTGTAGGTGTTTCTGCCTTGGGACCAGGGAATAAACTACTTCAGCCCTATTTTCTAACTATTTTCGGTAGTTTTACTGGAACTAACCAAATCAACTGTCAATGAGACTAAGTAAAAATTATCCTAGACTTAATACAGCAGAGTCCACAAAAATGTCTGTGAAAGGCCTAAGGTTATAAGCATTGTAAAAAAAAGATTTATAAAATGTCACCCTCATATAATAATGAACGGAGAAATGCCAGAGGACTTATGCAAAACAGAATGACAATAATTATCTAATTGTATTAATTTGGTAGATGTTCAGTGTTTTTCATACTTAGCTATTGTGACACTACTTCAAAGAGCGTTTTCCTTCTTTTTGAACTATTTATATATGTTTTCAATGGCACTCATGAAATATCACACCTTGTCTACTAGATCTAAGAGAGGTTAGGAAAAAAGATGTTTTTCGCTACACTCCTTGTGCATCTCAGCTATTCTGAACTGCATTGCCATAATTGAGAAAGATTCCATATACCAAGTAAAAGCCTATGATATTCATTAAAAGCAATGAATTCGCCAGGAGCTAATTAGGGGGTGGCAGATTTTAGCAGGTAGGAGCAACAAAAAGACGCAGCAACATTTTTCTCTTTTCACATTCCATTTTGACCACATTCTTTGACTTCAGCAGGATCCTGCTCTGTGCACAACTGCATGTACAAAAAGTATAAAACAAGAAAACAGCAAGAAATTCTCCCTTACTTGGATTGTTGTATTTTGGGTTTTTTTTTAATCAAGCCTGGAGAACTTCCTAAAAGATGGGCTTTAACCTATCAAGAAGGAATTAATCTTGCTGCAGGAATCACGGTGAATATGTTTGCACAGACTCACAGACACAAGCCAGTTCTGCCTGTTCTTCCATTCAACCAGTTGCAAATCAACTCCAAACTGAGGCCATTGCCTTAGTGTCACCATCCAGCTAATGTATCCCTACTGTTTCACACTGAGAACTAAATCTGAATGCAGAGAGAGGGTGAGCCTGTTTCTGCCAGTGAGTACTAGATTACCAGCTGCAGTCTGATACAGGAAGTCGGACTGGTTTGGCTTTCAGGTTTAGAAGGGGAAAAAAGGAATAGAAAAAGGCAAAAGGGATGCAAACCAGAAGAAAAAATCTGAACTAAAACACTTGAAGGACAGCTGAAAAAGTTGCACTCGAAAGCAAATATGTATCTTGCATGTATCAAGTATGCATATATATATCTCCCCCTGTACCCAGCACTGGTGAGGCCCCACCTTGAGTCTTGTGTCCANTGGTGTAGGGGAGAACTTGTAGAGTAGGGCTGATGGTTGGACTTGATGATCCCAAGGGTCTCTTCCAACCTATATGATTCTATGATTTTATGATTCTATGGTCTCCTCTGTCTGTATTATCCACCGTATTGCAGACATATTTTTGTACACCTCACCCTGCAACAGCAGAAGATAAAGGGGCTGAAATGGTTGTCTCTTTAATCAGCTCACAAATCCATTTAGACACACTGGTTTGATTAAACAAATACTGCAGTTCAATGAAACAATCCAGCAGGGAAACTGCAATGTCTAAAAATAAGTAAATATCTGGTTGGCAAAGAAGCAAGAGTGTAGTGGAGGGGGAAGAAAACTGGTATTATCAGTAACCACTCCCCATGTAGTAAATTTGTTGTTCTCCCCAGCTCTCCAGATCTGCATAAGAACTAATATGCAAAGTACAATCACCTTTTCTTGTTGAATCTTCCAGCATTAACCTGTGCAGTCTCCCATTAATAATACCATGACTTTGCCCCATTAAGTCATTAATAATCAAACCCAAGAAGGGCTGAAGAGAGTCTACTTGCAGTAGAAGTGTTTAAGTATGAGAAAGCTTAAGGAACACTTTTCATGCATCAAGTGCTAAATACGTGCATCTGAATTTGTGAACAAAGTCATTGCATATCACTATCAGTTGCAATCCAGCCCTGCCAGTGTTCACAAAAGCTACCAAATTGCTCAAGAAACAGTTTAGAGAACAGCTAGTTCTCTACACAAATTGGTGTACAAGTATTCATTAAAGTAACAAAGTAACAAGGTCAAAATCCTAGAATGATTATGTATTTGCAAATTATTACATTGGGGAACAGCAATTTTTGTAAAAGCAGACATTAACATAACATGAAAAAAATCCCTTTGAAATCTGCTTGTAAAGCTCTATAGAAAGCTATATTTTTAGACAGATGGATAACAGGAAAAAAAAAGAAGCAAAAAGTAAACCTCAGATTCCACTGAATTGGAAACATTTGGAATATTTGTAAAGGGAATAGTAGTATAATTTGGTAACATTTACCTAAGGCAGCGATTTGGGGAATAAACAGAGTAATAATTAATCTTTTCTTAATAATTGAAGTAAAATGTGTAAAACTGACTAAAGAGGTAAAAGTAGTCAATTGGAAAATTTATTTCATGAAAAGGACCCATTTCAAACATTGTTCCTGCAAACTAGCTTTTTTCTTGCACTTGAGGAGGGGGGGGAATCTACTCAAAATTGCTGTACAAATAACATTCCCATGAGAAAAGCCCAAAAATTCATTTCAGCATGTAGCCAATATAAACTGCACCTGTAAAGTATTTAGTTTGCTATGTCGTATTAAAATATTGCCAACTGGTTTGAAAGACATCTTTTGAAATACTGCATCTTTTTAATATAGCATGTGGTTTGTAGATGTTACTGCTGCAGGGCAACACCTCACTAGTTCTTTATATTGCATAAGGGTTTGGGCTTGTAGAAAAGCCCATTACAAATGGTGCCTACAGATCTCTCTGACCCTGGAATCTGTGTAAAGTGGGAGGCATCGATTTAAATGGATAATACCGCTGCAAATTTGTTGTTTATGGTTAATATCACGGATTGGAGCAATAGCTGTTAATTAAGCAGTTAATTAAGCTGTTCATTAATGCAGTGCCATGCATTCTGGCACATGACACAATACAGGACATAGATATGCTATTCGTTAAATGTCGGTTTAAGTCTAGTAAGAAATGTTTTGAGTTTAAAGATGTTCTGCACATATCTTTAAAAATTGCATATTTCAGCAAATAGGACAGTTCAGAAAGCAATAGTTATTGTTAGCACTATATGCCAAATTTGCTAACAATCATATCTGCAAACTATGGGGTTTCAGGCTTCAACTGCTTTTATACAAATATGTGCCTGTTCCTAGAGAATAGTCTGAAGGTGTGAAAAGACTTATCTCCCTGGTTTTCATATTTTCATGTTTGTGGTATTAGTAGTGGTGATATCTTAGAGTTTTCATGAAGCATTTTTTTTTTTTTTAATTTAAAAAGATATCTATAAAACACAGGCATCTTATAAACACTTTTGCATTTATTCAATATTCTGCATGCACAATCATGCCCTTTGCAATGCTGCTTTAATGAAGTAGGGTGGTTTATAAATAGAAAAGAAAATGAGCATAAACTACAGGATTATTTTTTTTTTTCAGAGACTGCTCATTTTGTTAGCATAATGACTATTTCACTTCTTTTTTTGAGCTCTTTCTTTCCAAACATCCTGTATTTCCTCCTCTAGCCCAGACTCCTATTAGTGGGAAAATAAAATAACTCCTTCAACTCCAGTTGTTAGCAAGACTCCAGCACTGCAATTGCACACAGATGTATTTATAGGTCTGCATAAGCATTTGCAGGAATGTGAATCTCTCACAGAGGGCAAAATGCAGTCACTCTCCTTTTGCCACATTATTATCCTAAGAGGTGATAATTAAAATTATTTCAAAGTCGATATTTAAATGAAATCTTCATTAATTATGGACTGTTCATTATTGCCCTATTTTGAAATTTCTCTCAATACAACTCTTGTATTCCATAAGCAAATTAGTATGACTGAATTATCACTAATAGCTCTAAATAGAAATAATATTCACAATCTCCACACTGGATGTATCAAGCTGTATAAATCTCTATTTTTTATTTCACTTTCTGAACTATTCCATTTTTCAGGCTTAATGTATTTATACACCTTTCAGAATAAAAAGCAAACTATTTTGAGCTCTGCTGAGACAGGATAAGATGAAAACTTAAAGCACACAGCTTGCTGAAGAAAACCATTTTCTGATTAAAATGGTGAAGGAGGTAGTGTTCAGTAGAACAACACATCAAAGATCAAGCATTACAGTTAAAGTGCAGAAATTCGGCATTAGCTCTTCAAATAAACGCTATTGTTATAGATATTTTGATTCTTCTGTTTCTTGGAAGTATTTCAGACTGCTTTGGGTTTAGCTACTACACCTAATAATACTTGTGGGAAAAATCTTTTTCCAACAGATTTTTTAAAAAAATTCAACAAGTTGAAGATCACAGCCAACCTGTCCCAGTGTTTCCCTAAGTAGATCGTATCTATGGCGGACCCACCTCACAGACACATTATATGTTCGGTCTGCCTCCAAATTCCATTATAAGGAATTAACTATGGAGAAACCCCCAAGTGCTTTTGTTCCCTTAGGGCGGTTCAGTTGTACTGCCCACTGGTGGAAAAGAGAGGGAGGCTGAGAAGAGTCTGGTGTCCCTCTGGCTGAAAACACAGAAAGAGTCTGAGAAGAGAAGGACTGCAGCAGAAATTGTGTCCTGCTGAGAAATACGAAGTCCTCATCTCTTCTTCAATTAGATATAAGTGGTAAATGAGTCAAAATATAATAGAAATTTCAAAGTCAAACTTCTTATGATCAGGAATTGTCCCACTTATGGGTACAGGAGGCCTTTAGGTCTTGTCTCAGAGAATCACAGAATCAGAGGATGATATGGGGTTTGAAGGGACCTTTGGAGATCATCAACCACCCTGCCAGAGCATGTTCACTAGAGCAGGTTGCACAGAAATTTGTCCAGGCTAGTTTTAAATGCCTCCAGAGATGGAAACTCCACCATCTCTCTGGATAGCTTGTCCCAGTGCTCTGCCACCCTCAAAGAAAGAAGTTCTACTTCATGTTTAGATGGAATTTCCCACGTTCAAGTTTGTTCCCATTACTTCTTGTCCTGTCACTGAGCACCACTACAAAAAGACTGTCCCCATCCTCTTGACACCCACCTTTTAAGTATTTATAGGCATTGATCAGATACCCACTCAGTCTTCTCTTCTCCAAACTAAGAACACCCAGTTCCTCAGCCTTTCCTCAAAGGAGAGACATTCTAGTCCCCTAATCACCTTTGTAGCCCTTTGCTGTACCCTTTTCAGCAGTTCCCTATCCTTCTTCAACTGAGGAGCCCAGAATTGGACACAGTACTGCAGATGCAGCCTTACTAGGGCAGAGTAGAGGGGGAAGATAACCTCCCTTGACCTGCTGGTCACACTCTTCTTGAAGCGCCCCATGATGCCATTTGCCTTCTTGGTCACAAGGGCACATTGCTGGCTCATGGTCATCCTGTTGTCAATCAGGACTCACAGGTCTTTTTCCACCTGCACTGCAAGGGTTGCAAGGGAATCTCTGCTCCAGTGCCTAAAGCTCCTCCTCCTCCTCCTTCGTCACTGACCTGAGTGTGTGCAGAGCTATTTCAGCAAATTCACACTGGACTTCCAGACTGTCCAGTATGGCAGCACAGAAAAGAAAAACCCTGACAGCCCAGGTGCCTCGTCATTGCTGTTATCAAAATGTTCTCAGGCACAGTAGAGCAAGACAATAAACAGTACAGCAATACAGTAAGCACTGAAAGCAAAAAGCAGCCAGTAACAAGCAAAAGGCTCTAAATTACAGAAAGGCAAGCAGGCCCCATGGCAAACACAGGAGCCAAACAATTAACGGCTAAACAGCAATAACAGATATAACAGATTTAGCACATTCCAGTCAAATTTGTCATTATCTTGAACCCTTCATACCAAAAAAGGTCTTGTGTTGTGGTTTAACCCCAACCAGCAACTACGACCATGCTGCCGCTCACTCACCTGACCACACCTGGTCAGGATAGGGAAGAGAATCAGAAGAGTGAAAGTGAGAAAACTCATGGGTTGAGCTAAAGACAGTTAAAAGCAAAAGCTGTACACACAAGCAAAGCAAAACAAGGAATTTATTCACTGCTTCCCGTTGGCAGGCAGGTGTTTAGCCATCTCCAGGAAAGCAGGGCTCCATCGGGCATAACGATTACAGTGCTGTAACTCCAAATGTGCCCTTCCTCCTTCTTCCCCCAGTTTTATATACTGAGCATGACATCATAAGGTATGCAATATTCCTTTGGCCTGTTGGGGTCAGCTGTCCCACCTGTATCTCCTTCCAACTTTTTTGTGCACTCCCAGCCTACTTGCTGGCAAGGTGATGTGAGGAGCAGTGAAGGCCTTGACTGCTTAACAACAGCCAAAAACATTAGTGTGCTATCAACACCACTCCCATCCCAAATCCAAAAAATAGCACTACACTAGCTACTGGCAAGTCACCTCTATCCCAGCTGAAACCATGACACCTGGCTTCCTGATTCATGAAAGTTCAGGAAAGTTAGGGTATAAAAAAAGAAAGAAATTCCATTCTGGAGCCATTGTTGCTGGAAATGCTATGAGGTATCAGCATATATGGAGTTTGGAGGAAGCAGGTTTCAAGGCACATCTGTCAAGGGCAATGAAGCTGGTGAGAGGCTGGGAGAATAAGGCTGATGAGGATCGATTGAGGGAGTTGGGATTGTTTAGTTTGAGGAAGAGGAGGCTGAGGGGAGACCTCATCCCTCTCTACAACTGCTTGAAAGGGCATTGCAGAGAGGTTGGTGCTGGTCTCTTCTCACTGGCAATGAGCGATAGAAGGAGAGGGAATGGCTGCAAGCTGCAGCAGGGTAGGGTTAGGCTGGCCATGAGGAAAAAGTTTTTCACAGAGTGGTCAGTCAGTGGAATCAGCTGCCCAGGGAGGTGGTGGAGTCCCCATCCCTGACTGTGTTTAAGAGTAGATTAGCTGTGGTGTTGAGGGATCTGGTGTAGGGGAGAACTTGTAGAGTAGGGCTGATGGTTGGACTTGATGATCCCAGGGGTCTCTTCCAACCTAAATGATTCTATGATTCTATGATCTTTGTGACCTTGCCTTGCAGGTTGCCTAGGACCTTAACATGCAACTTAACAGGAATAGTGCAAGCTGCCTGGCCCTGTTCAATGGTGGCTTTGTTCAAAAATCACTCCTTGAGACCATCTCATCCATTGCAGTCATGTTTCCTGTTACATGATCTTCACTTCACTGAAGTTTGTAAATAAACAACTGTAATGACCTGGGAAACTTTTCCATTTGCCACCAATAATTTTCTTAGCATTGACAACTCATTATATGTAACAATCAGATTAAAAATCAAGAATCCCCACGTTTCAATTATTTAGTTTCTTTATGGCTTTTTAATTACATTTAGAATATAGTTACAAGGGCTGGTGAGAGACCATAAACAACAATAGTCATTAGACTTCAACAATATTGCATTTGAATGGAAGGAACCCCTTGGGCAAAAAAATACACCAACATCACCAAATCACATCAAAAAAGTGTCTGCTAGTTATAAGACTACAAGGTACAAAGGTGAATCCCTTGACAAAAGATACAGAAAACTGCACAGCAAGGAGGCAATTTGGGAAAATGGAATTAAAGTCAAAAACAGAGGAAGAGTTAGAGATGCCAAAAAGAAACCATATGCAGTAATATAATGGTTCTGCACTCCATAACTAGGTGTGACAGAAGTTCAAAGACCTCTTGGTAGGGAGAAGAGGCCAGAGATGTTGCCCACATTTTTTTAATTACTAGTGTAGATACTTTCGGTGTCTTTTTTACCATCAGTCTACAGACAAGACTATTTGGATTAGAAACAATTTATAGGCTCTGTATTTGTTTAAGCTTCAGCTTTATTTATTCATGGAGGCTTAAACTGTACAAGATTCCTACAGGCATACATAAGCAGGTCAAAAAATCTAAGCCCTTGGAAAGGTTATACAGAAGCTAGAGAAAAAAATATTCCTGGGCAGAAACATCAAATCAGAAGAAAAGTCCCAGTGCCTTAGCTCTCAGGAAAAAAAAAAAAAAAAAAGGGGGAAAAAAAAAAAAGCAGAACCCCAGTGCATGGAACTCAGACAAAAAAGCTCATAACTCAGAAGAGGAAGAGAATTGACCTGATCCAGGACATCACCCAATAGGAAAAGCATGGCTATATGTTTCAATATTTCAATACACCATATTATTTCTGTCTTTCTTCCCCACCAAAACCCAACTTGTTCCTCATAAAATGAAAGTACAAGCCATATTCCAAACGATAAAAGTGGGATATCCCTCCCACAGAAAAAAAATCCCACAGGTCATAAACCTTGTTCTTGAGGAAGCAACCAGTGGCTACCGCTGTAAACAAAACACTTCACTAGCTGGACCTTTGGTTTTACCTGAACTCACTGTAGGTGTGTCTTTACATCTCATCATGGAGCTCAATGACACCACTGAGGTGATTGCTCTCTGCCTGACCCACTGATGGTCTCGACCAGAAGAACCTGTGGTTAGCTCTGAAAATTTCTATTTCGTCATCATTTTCCTCTCTCCTTCCTGCAGTGTTCCCTGTTGTAATCTTAAAGAATGAAGCAGCCAAAGAAGCTCCAGAAGTGCTGTTGCTGTGGCTCTGCTGTGGGACTTGGCAGCAGCAGGGAGCCAAAACTGAAGTCTCATGACATGATCTGTAAGTGAACAACAGCAGGTTACGGTGAAGTGGCCTAAGGATTCAGCTGCCTGTGCAAACACGTTTTCCAGCACAGCTTAGTGCTTTGGTTGTTTAAAACCACTGAGCTAGTACCAACAGCTAGCCTAAAACTAGCTCCAAGGAGCTTTTATCTTACTGTAAATAGGCCTTTTTTCAGCTTCTCCATGACTCAATTGTCCATTGGCAGAAGCAGCTAGAAATAATGAGTTAAGACTGTTTTTTAATTCAAGAGTACTGTGCAGATAAACATAGTGAAGATAATGGTCTGTGTGCTCAGACACTGGAGCAATAGAGACCAAACTAATGTCTTCTTCACTTACTTCCCATTGTCTTCTTACACCACCTTCTTATCTTGATGAAGATTGTTCTGCAAATCTATTCTTTTATATACCTTCATTACTGGATTTGTTTTGTTATGCGAATATATTACAGAAATTAAACAGTAAAAGTCAAGCTTCCACAAGTTCCACTGCCAAAACTTTCTGGCTTTCAAATTAAATTAAAACAGGGAGGAAAACCAGAGTTTTCCTTTCTTTTATTGCCTACTGAGTCCAAATGCCACTTGTGAAGATGAGTACAATTACAAAAAAAATCATTTTCCTAATGATCCTAATTTTCCTTAGAGAAAGTAAAAATAACTGTGAAGGATCTGGTAGGAAATGGGTCCCACACGCACAAAGTAGTGTCGACACCAACAGCTCACCTGAAGTGCATCTATACCAATGCACGCAGTGTGAGCAACAAACGGGAGGAGCTTGAAGCCATGATGTGCAAGGAAAACTACGACATGGTGGCAATCACAGAAACATGGTGGGATGCCACTCATGACTGGAATACTGCAATCGATGGCTACAAGCTGTTCAGGAGGGATAGATGGGAAAGGAGAGGCGGCGGGGTGGCCCTGTATGTGAGAGAGTGCTTCGAGGCCTCAGAGATTGAATGTAATGATGGTAGAGTTGAAAGTGTATGGATTAGGATAAGGACCAATAAAGGGGATATCGCTGTGGGAGTCTGTNGATCCTGGGAGAAACAAGGAGACGGGCCAGTAAAACTGCCACCTTAGACTTCCGGAGGGCAAACTTTGTCCGGCTCAGAAGACTGCTTGACAGTATCCCAATAAAAAAGGCTGGACATACTTTAAGAGGCTGGACATACTTTAAGAGAG
>VZTM01010281.1:293-29758 GCA_013400555.1 Jacana jacana | reverse complement strand
GGCGCAGCTATGTACCAACAGGAAGCCTGTGCAAAACACCCCACCCAACCCCAGTTCGACTTTCTTCATATCACAAAAAAGGACTCCCCTTGCCTTTCCATTAATATCCCTGTCATTACTACCCCTAATCTCTGCTACTTCGTATTATACTCACAATAAGCTGTTTTAGAGACTGATTGATAATCGAACCAGAGCTGAGGCATTTAATCAATCTGAACAACAGATTACTGCTTTGTGTACCACAAAGACAGATTATCCTTTTATTATCGATTAGGCTGGCTACGCTTCTGCCAGTTCCACTGCCCTTATTCCTAAATATTTTTGCTCAGCAAGTTTTCAACTTGCACTGATCTTAAAGACAAAAAAACATTTCTTGGAGCTTTATATGTATCGATCAGCTTTCTACTGCAAGCCCCTGACCTTTTTTGGATGATATAATAGCCGTATAATACATTAGCTTACTTACAATGCCTTCTTTCCTCATAGAAAATACACTGAGGATGCTTGTACCATTCAGAGTCTTTTTCATCTTCCTGTTGTTCACATACAATACATTCAATCTT
Organism: Jacana jacana; assembly: GCA_013400555.1. NCBI lineage: Eukaryota > Metazoa > Chordata > Aves > Charadriiformes > Jacanidae > Jacana > Jacana jacana. Next base: position 29,195 of record VZTM01010281.1, on the reverse strand, counting down.
TACTCTTAACATTTCCAGAGAAGTGGTTAGAATTTATAGGAAAGCACCCAAGGTTTTCCTTTCATGGAAAAGGGGATTGGTGATGGCCTGCATGGATGGGAGAAGTGCTGCAGAATGAGTAGGCGGTACTTCAAAAGCTACATAAGAGTAGTAAGAATAATCAAAATAACTCATTCAAAATTAGATCTGGCATGAGTTGAGAAGACATAAATGCACAACATCACCAATACAAAACCACTAAAACTGTTCAAACACCAGCAGATATCAATAGAAATGTCATAAGCAAAGCATGAGGCGATCCACCTTCCCCAGTAGTGCCAGTATCTGCATATACATAAGATCCTCACAAGCATAGCAACAAAATAAAGAGCTTTAGAAAACATGTTCATGTGGGCAGGGGGAAGTCTTCACATTGAAAACACATGTTCATAAACTACAAACCATAAAAAAAGCTACCGGAAAGGTAAAAGGAGAATATAACTTTCATACCCACTGAATAGGACAAGAATGGTGATGTTTCCCTGCTGCCAGCGAAAGGAATCAGAAGCAGGCAATTCTTTTTCACTGTAAGTTAGTGAGGACCTGGATCATGCCATTTAATGCAACTCTGGAAATTGTTTTACTGTGGATTTTAAAGCAGAGATAAAGATTTATGAGACAGTTCAGTGGATTAAATGATCTCTCAAGTTTCCTCCAGTCTTATTTCTTCTGCTTATGTGAATGTTCTCAAACCAAATATTTACAGGCATTGCTAGGGCTAGAATGTGTGTACTGTTGGATTTACTAGAATGAAGCAAGTCAATTTTATGTGAAACATTTGTGTTAAGAATTTGCTCCTTAACCTTGACTTGGACTATAGACACAGAAAGCTATTCTCTCTGCTCAGAGTATCTGCATGATCTGGCAAGTTACTGAGGCAAAATCAAGCCAGTAGTGCAAATGCAATCCTTCATTGTTGTGACTTGACAATGTTTGCTATGTTAACATCAGTGTACAAACATCCTATTCCCTAAAACTGGAACATCTACTTTCCCAAGTGAGTTCCCACTTGCCACTAAAAAATTATAATTCCTCATAGCACTTTGGAGAGTTAAAGAAATACACTTTTAAAACCAGTTTTACCAATGCATCCATTTGCTTTCAGAGACCTGAGCTCTTGCTGAGTGTTCTGCAGGGATTCACCCCTTTTGAGAGCTACCTTAAGCCCAAGCAACACACAGCCCTATTTATGGGTCTGCCTCTCCCTCTTTAATTGCAAGCCCAATATGTAACTAATTTAAGAGACCGCGATACTTCTTGATTCAGAAACACACTACTAAAAAGCTACTATATCAATTAAATAATAAGCTAGCTAATAAACACACAGCTATTATTAAATTAGAATTCTGTCATTTTGTGCACTATTACACGCAATTATAAAATCATTATGTATCACTCTTAAATGTTACAAATCACACACAACTGCTAAGGAATTAAATTCTCTCGCTTCTTCAGTTCTGTTCACAGCCATGGGCAGTTGAGAATGTTTCCACAGAGCCTTTGTAACCAAGAATTGACAAGTGTTGGTGATGAAACAGGAAACCAGGATAAAGTATCCACTTCTTCCATAGGCCAAGATGAAGCCTAGTCAATAGGAGGACTCTCTGGAAGCAGTGACCAGAACTCTTTCTGTCTGCAGCAGCACAATGGAAAGCTCACTCTCGGCAGCTTTTTCTTCTTCCCTTGCAGTTCTCTGCCACACTTGGTCATTTCTCACCCTCTTCACTCTCACAGCAGGGATTAATGCACCTGACGCTCTCCTCCCCAAACACCCAAGTTCTGCCTGTCCTATTGAAAGCCTTGCAGATAATGTCACACCAAACCAAAACAAATAAGCTTTGAGAGGAGTAGCACCTCCTGACAAGACAGAAGCTGAAGAATGTTCTTTGCCAAGAACAGCTTACTTTCAGGATTAAGTTGTACGTTAAGATGGTTAAAAAACCCCTAAGACTGTTTCAAAGCATTTGTAACAGAAAAAAAGTATTTCCACACAGTAAGTTTTTTCAAATATTTCCTAATTCTGTAAAGCATACCCTGAGGAATTTGTCTCTTCTCTCTATCCTGGTCCAAACCTATGATGTAGTCAGGCCAGCCCCTCTCTGTAGACAGTATTTTTTCTCTTTGAAGAGAAAATGATTCATCTTACTTCGCTGTTTGCCTAGTGTGTCTAGCTCATTTCAAATTATTTATTTTATTTAATTTAAAACAAAGCTCCAATCTCTGAACACTGTCATGCATTACATATTGATTTGTCCACTCTTTTTTTTTCCTGAATAGCAGATGGATATTAATATTAAAATGGACTAAACCAGTCCTATTTGTCCTGAGTTATGTTCCATGTTACATTCCAAGAAAGGGAGGAAGTACATAAGGGCAGGCCACTGGTGCTGCAGCTGTTCCTGGGGAACAACTGAACAGTAAGATGCCAGAAACTGAGTGTGTGTGCAGGGGAAGCAAGTTACAGCACAGCACCAAGAACGTGTGGCTTGAGAAGGGACCATTCCTTCCCCTTTCTGGAAAAGGCAAGGGAAAACCCACACTTCTCAGCAGGGCCAAGGGAAATTTCCCTGTGACTAGGATCAGGGTGTGTGGAGTTTGTCGCTATTCCTACAATGGACAAGATGACCGAAACCTGTCCTGAAAGGATGCAGGAGAGGAAGCAGGAGGGGACAGAGAGAGAGATTTTGAAGAGCTTCCTATAAGAAAAGACCCGAACAGCCTCATTTCTAAGTTCTGGTCAATTCAGATTCTGACAATGTGGGCACTACTAAGACTAACTGGTGACAACAGTGTATCTTTTTGCTTCTAATCCAAAGTTACAAATATGGAATGGTTTTATTTTAGCATTACATCTAACTATGGAAAAATTGATAAAGTGTTCACACTAAAGGACTGTATTCTGAATACTGTCCCACTAGATTTACTACAGTGACTCCTACTCAAGTGTATTTTGGCACTGGTCCAACTGAGCAGAACATTTTACCAATTACTTCTGTTACATCCATTTGGTCCCTGCCCTTGAAGGCAGAAAGGTTTGACTTGCACATTTTACTCCCCTTCTCTCTAAATATTTGTAACAACTATGGTTGTAATAATACATACGCATAATTCAACTGACTAAGCTATGCAAAATACAAACTTACTCCTGATGCTCGAAGCAAATAGTGAAATAAGTTTTTATAGGTATATTAAGAAACAAGGCCACAAAAGACATTTTCTATGAGTATTCTTTCTACATAATAAACAACATTTTTCCTGCTGGATATTTACACCAAAGATGCTGGTAATTCTGGGTGTTTTCTGAAATACTAATATGAATCTGTGGGTCAGAAGTAGTTCATATTCTCTAGTTATCTCATACTTTAAAAAAATCTCAGTTCACTAATATATCCTGGGAAGGGTTCTTATTTATTACATTACTGCTTCTGTTCAGTGGTGGAACCAGTAAAATGTTACAGAGGTGGCATCATCAAAAACACCACAGGTGCCTGCTCCAAAACAGTTTAGGTATGGCCTTGCATTGGGTACAGTACATTTTTATTCCATTATCATGGTAAACTGAGGCACACATAAGACTATTTTTGGGGTCTCTGCCTGGAGGTGATAATACTGAAATACTGTTTGCAACAGAGAAGTAAGATTTATCTTTCAGCCCTGTACTAGATCAGGAATGCTCTATATACACCAACCCGAATAACAGATCAATCTTTGAAATAAAGGACTCTTCTACTCCCAGAACTTTCACTGGCCGAGTTGTCTCACTGTGCAACTGTAAATTTAAAAACATCCTTTCAAAAATTGGAATTGGTTATCTTCTTATTATGTTGGGCTAATTGTGCTTTTAATCTGTTTGGGCTTTTTCTCTTTTTCTCTATGGTTCCAAACCTCTATCAATTGCCTTTTACCCTACTGTTTTCATTCAGCAGTCACACTTTTCACCCGTGGTTCTGTTTATTGGCAGGTTTAGGAATATGTCTGGGAAACATTTTTCAGACAGAAGCAGCCATCACTGCAAATCAACTGGAAGCTGCATGTATTAAGTTAGCACAATACAGAAATCAAGTCAATAAACCTACTGAAAGGCTTGCTAACATTAACTCAAACTCTGTGTCATATTGCCCACATCACCCCAGCTTCTGGCTGGCTCAGTGCTGGCCTGGCAGACATTTCAAACTGCCTGAAACATGCCAGGGAACAGACCTGTCTTCTGTTCACTATCTGCAGCCACTTCCAGAAGCTATTGGTAACAAACTTAGGAGATCAAAAAATTTCAAGATAGAGAGAAAACATTCTTAAAACTGTTAGTTAAAACATGTATTCTTCACATTATGGGCTGGTTCGCATTACCATTTCCATTTGTATGAGGAGCATACAAATGTGAGGCACATCTTTTGATTAGACTAGAGCTTGTTGGCAACACACTGTCCTCAGCATCATGTTCTAGTCTACATGTTTACTCTTACTGCTGCTAATGGAGACAGTCATTTGTTCTCAGGAGGCTGAACACTCAGCTCTGATCGAGCCCTCAGAAAATAAATCTGTTTCATTGTTTATTCCTTGACTTAGTAATTTGTTTCTATTACATATTTGGACACAAACCTTTCAGCAGCAGTATCAAGGAAGGCCAGAGGGAAAAATTACTGCTAAAAACAGGGTGGCATTTCCAGTTGCCACAGCCTTTTCAAATGTCCAGGTAGATTTTGTCCACCCCAGTGAATATTTTTTCTACAAGCTAAATTGGAGAGCTTGAGAGAAAGAAGGAGTTGGAGTAATGGTAGGCGGGCCCCTGTCCCCCATCTCATCTGTGGATTTAAGTGTTGGGTCCAAATCTCTAAATCACCAAATCCATCAAACATTACAATCCTCACAGTCCAGATGAGTATCACGCATCAGCTTACACAGAAATTGTCTCTTCCATCATGCAACCAAAATCATCTTTAGACGAGTACAAGGCTGTCAAAAAAAAAAAATTTTTAAAAAAAAATTGCAAATCTCTATGCAATGACTTGACCTCATCAAACCAGGTACAAAAGCGTTCACTAACTACCCTATTTCATTCTTTCGTTCCTTAAAAGCAGCTCCTCATACAAATTTTTTTCCTAAAATTTTCTTTTGTTTGCATTTATTTATTAAAATCATCTAAGAGTTCCAAGGAGGGCTCAATATTCAGGTAATAAAACATTCCTCAAGTTCCCCACTACCTCACCTCATGATCTTGCCTTTCCTCTTGGCAGTACCAGCCCCCACCATCCACGATGGCTGTGTGGTGTCTGTGTGCTGACATGGAGTCGTTGCCAAAGGTCAGAGTGAGATTCAGACACAGTTATTAAAACAAAGAGAAAAACTGCCTAATTTCCACAATCTGAATTCTTTCATTATTTACTACTTCTTTACAGGCTAAAGGGCAGAATTATTCATGATAATGGAGTACATTAGGCAAGTCATCTTTCAATTGGCTAAACTAATTTAAGCTTAATTCCTTATCTTGCAAGAGTTTGCACAGACTCCTAGAAAACATTAACTGTGAATTAAAAAAAACAACCTGCATTGTCTAATTTTCTCTCGTTGTTCAGGAACTGGTGCAATCCTATGAACAAGATTGTTCCAGATTCTTACACCAGGTCTCAAATATCATTCTGATACACACAATACACTTCTTGCTCACTCAGAAATTGTATGTCTTGTATGAACATTAACATGTAACTTCTTATATATTTATATATATATAACATATATGCAAATATATTTATATAGTAGTGTATCCACACGGATATACATGGTTAACTTTGCAAACATATTAGCAGAATATAGTACAGCAGTTGGAATTTTAACTATTTTTTGAAAGGAAAGCAATGCAAATAGGAATTTATTATAGCTAGTGTATGGAATATTAACTACATTAATTACTCCAGATTTATCAGCTGAGACTTTCATTCTCATGCCAACATGTACCCTGCAACAGAACACATTTAAATATTGGTCACATAAAGAGACCTCCTACAACAAGGATAAAAAAACAACAAAAACAACAAAACAAAACAAAACAAAACAAAAACAAAANACGCACTGCACGTCTTGCATTCAATACACTGCCATCGTAAGGCCTTCACGTTTGTTGTTAACTCAGGACAGAATTTCAAACATGATGGATGTCCTAAGGGAAAAACAAAAACAAAAACAAAACAAACAAAAAAAAAACAAAACAAAGCAAAGCAAAGCAAACAAACAAACAAAACAACAGACAACTACGCTTTTCTAAAATAACATTTCAGACAAAGTGATCTTTTTACACCCATGGACCTTCTTATGTACAAAACTGATAAAATCAAGCATATATATGCACTTAAGTATAATTTCTACTTCATGGTTGTTTGCAAATTTTTTGGTTTTGTTTTGGTGGGGTCTTTTTGCTTGGCTTTATTGCTTTAAAGGAAACAAAAAACCAAAACAAAAACCCCACAAACCAACATTTCCCTGTTTGCATTCAAATTTCTCCTGAAGGCAGAGGCTATTTTTTTCTGTATAGACTGGAAGCAAAATAAATTGAATTCGCTGCACTTGGGACTGCTCCATTCACAATAAGCATGTATTTGGAGAAAAGTTTGATCAGTACATCAAGACATGGCCAGGTGCATTCCAGTGTGACAGAACAAGAGAAATTAGTAGATCTCTACTGATTTTGGGCCCTGGAATTCAGCCACAGGGAAGCTGTGTTACCATGGAAGAGATTGCAGTCGGAGCAACAGGGTTTTTCCTGTTGACATGCAACTATTCCCAAGCTAAATAGTAAATAAAGCAGGCTAAATCTCTCCTGGAGATACACAAATGTGCTTCTTCTCTCCCTCTCATCTTCAATAATTGATCCAGGTCTCCAATTATAGTTCCTCAAAGAAAGCAAGGCTAGGGAGAAAGCTATTCTCAAGAGCAGTGAGTCCCTTAAAGTTATTGATGGCTAGGAATTGGCTGCTTTGGTCACTGCTATGTGCAGCAGGATGAAGAAACAGACCCTGAGACAGAACCAGTCGGAACAAACACTGAGGACCCATGTGCCAGAGAAGGGCAATCATTTTAGATGTGGTGTAGAGGGATATGGTGTAGGGGAAAACTTTGTAGAGTAGGGCTGATGGTTGGACTTGATGATCCCAAGGGTCTCTTCCAACCTAAATGATTCTATGATTCTATTTAGAAGTACATTTTCTGCAACATGCGTGACCTTGACCTTTAAGGTGAATTTCCACTTACCCATAAACATAAGTGCCTCATTTCCCTATATCTACTCGGGGAATAGTCTCTCAATTTGAGCTCCGAGACCTGTTTAATAAATGAATCACCACTATAGAGGATTAAAAGCTTGAAAAATATCTATTAAAAATCATTAGGTACAAAACCCATACTCCAGGTCTTCATTAGTTCATTATGTAGTGGAAATTGCAAGACAAATGTTATTGCTGGCAAGAACATATAATTATTTACCTGGAAGAAGATTTTGTTGTTATCTTGACTTTTCCTCTCCAAATCAACCTAAGCTTCAGGAGATTCTCTTGAAATAGCTACTGGAACAAAAAAAACCCACCAAACCATCATACTTTGTGTGGTCAATAAAGTCGCTGCAGAGAACAAATACATGGAAGTGGAACTCCTACAGAATGTCCCTTTACAACTAGAAAGAAAGCTCAGAAAAATAACACTGTTTGGGACGGAAAATTGACTTTTTAAGGTCTTTAGAGAAGGGGAAGTATAAAAAAACTAATTTGTCATGCTGGTAATGCTTTGTCTGTGAATGTTTTCCAATATTTCTCATACTGACTCCAAGGTACATTGTTCTCAAGACTCACGTGCCAGTGACATTGTTAGAAAGAGCAGCACACCAAAATTGCTTCAGAGCTGAAGACCAGACTATTGGCTGAGAAAGCTTGTATGTGCATCATCAAAAAATGGTGGCCAGATACCAATCCAAGAGACACCTCTGCGCGTGCATTTTATTTTGAGATCCTATTCCATCTATGGATCCCTACTACTATGCAGTACAGATACACTTCAGTCAGAATGACATCCAGTCATGTGGAGACACTGTAATGCATTTCCCAATTACTAAACGTAGAGCTGTTCTGTCCCTTGCCAAACCATTTCTAAATCAGGTAACTACAGCAAATCTTGATGAAAGATGAAATATAGTATGCATGGCAGCAAGAAGGTCTTTCATAACACATTTTTTCCCCCCTCAACAAAATTCAGTGCCTGCCTATAACAACACCAGCATAAAACGGATAAACCTTTCACACTACATTTTGGAGTATTTTTCACTTTGGCAACACATCAAATACTTTCATGTCTCCCAGTTTCAAAAAGTCAAGTATTGTGGGATGCATAGGTTACAGCTCCACTGGAATTGCCAGCTCTGGAAAGGAATTTAAAGCTCTGAGCAAATAAAGCCAACACAATAAGACAGAACTGGCAGCATTTAACAAAATTTTGCATGCCAAGATGCCAGCATCAGCCAGTGAGTCAGCTGTACGCCTCTCTGTTCCCTGGCATGCCAGAAAAAAACCATTATCAGTGCTACTACATGGGGACCAATAATGATATTACTGATACTGCCTTCATGCTCAAAGTCACAGCAGTAGTATCTGAAGCCTTATATTAGTGTCCTTGTGTTTTCTTACTGCACCCACTGCTGTGTAAGGCAGAGACAAAGAAAGTTGCAACACAGATTATACATTCATCACAGCTAGTACAGCCTAATACAATAAAGTCGGTGCCACAGAGTCACTTGTCACTTTCAGAGCAGGAGATGAAATGATGCCATCTGCGAGAGAAAATAAAATGGGGAAGTGAGTCATAGCATACTCTGATAAAATGCCACAGACACTCTGGAGCTGGAGAGAAAATGATAGAGGAAGGACAATCAGAAAGCCCCAGCACTAGTGATTACCTCTTAACTCACATAAAGATACCGTTTGGTTTAGTCTACAGAATCGTCACTTGATAAACCTGCTATGCACACCTGCACTCTTATTGTAGTTTTATTATACCTACTAAACACACCTGCATATTTCTGACTGTGTTTACCTGAAATCCCCATAGTAGCAGGGTCAAGAATATATTTTGAAAATTAGAATATCATTAACCAAATTCAAATTCGTGTGAACAATCAAAAGATCACTATTTAGAATGTAATTCATTCCAAAATATACTATTTTACAGTTGACAAAACAAATCAAGTGTTTGGAACATCCAAACTTTCAGCATCTGATTTTCTTTTTAGAAAATTTGTTGTCCAAAGTGAAAAATTTAGCACAATGTCCATATTCAGGATAGGCATCCAGAAGGGAAAGAAGAAAGTCTTTGAATTTCATTTATCATTCTACTTTTTTAACTGTTCTATTTCATACAATTCTACAATAATTCTAAATTTACTTGGAGTAATACAAGCTTCAAAATCCAGGTACACGTTAGCTCTTAAAAGAGTGAAAGAAATGCATGTTCCTACTAATGTATTTTTTTTTAAAACTACATAAACAGATGGTTTTTGATAACTAACAACATCTGGTATAAAACATGCTTCATTACTATGGAGAAAGGAGTGTATTTTCTTTATTAACCCATCTAAAATCATGCTGCCAAACAAGTTTCAGCTTGACCACAGAAGCTGAACTAGCAAATCTTTGCTTATAACCCACAGATGACTGCAACTTTGACCTTCAAATTCCAGGCACTCCAGGTCTCTGAAGCCATGTCTCACTGTTTTTTATTGCTATGCACGTCACTTTAAGAGCATCTCATTCTCATAGTCCCTATAGAATCTAAAACATAGCTTTTTAAGGATCCTCTTGGTGCAGTAACAGACTCCATTGGTTCACCCTCTGTCAGTGGTAACAGTAATTTTTAACATTACTGCATTAGGTTTCTAAAGGAGACATTGGTGATCTATTTTGTAATAGATCGTTATTTCCAAAGGTAAGGGTTTAAATTCCTACATTGTTCATCACCAACAAACTTTTAAAAAAAAAATTCATAAACGACAGCATATTTTAGGAACATCTTACCAGCTCCCAGCAACTCGAGAGAACAAAGTTTTCATGAATGCCACTCAGCTATACTGCACATGGACATTCATGTCAGGTGGGCAGACACATAAAATCAATTACTGCTCTTTGCCCAGATATTTGATGAATCACTCAATACCATGAATGCGGATCAGATCGCTAAACCCTTGCTTGATGTTGTGAAGATATTTCTTTTCTCCTTTATGTCATATGGCATTATTGATTTAGCTTACTAGTTTCTTACAGAAGCACTGAAAAATCGCTTCCATACACCTACGTCGGATTAAGCTACAAGTCTGCAATTACAGATCTCTAAAAGATACAGATCAATGTTTCTACCATGGCAATCAACAAACAACTGAAAAATGGCTAACTTCTTTGCTTGCTTTAACAAGATTTAATGGTATACACTTAACTTTTAGGTCTACTTATAAGGAGTTTAATAGAATAACCATGTTTTTTTTTTCTTCTTCTTGTTCTTCCATCTAGTAATTTCAAATAATGGCCTCTCAGATTCTGCATAACTGCATAAAACCATTAATGTGTCCTAGTGATTTGCTCCCCTATGGTAAAATCACCTCAGTAAAAAGAGTTGCTGATCCTCAGCTAAGCTTTATACTGTTGCCAGGTGTGTTTCACATGTGAACTGGGAAATGTTGGCTGAAGCCACGCTGCAGCAGAGAGCAGGAACCTCAGCTGGTGAGCACCATCTTGGTCACTTACAGGTCAGGTTGTTTCCGACTGATGTCAAACCCTTCACAACTTCCACAGCAGCCAAGCATTGATAACTCGGTAACAGTGGAGTTCAGCAAGTTCAACATTTGAATTTGTCAAAACCTGTGAGTTCAACCAAGTAAGTTGGCTGAACCCTGCAAGCTGTAGCAGGGAGAAAGGCCTGTACTGAGCAGCACGCGCTTCAAAGCACCAAAATTCTCATCATGTGGTTCAGACTCTCCCACCCCAGCAGGGTTTGATGTATGGTAGTACCTCAGGATTGGGTGAGGGGGAATAACTTTTCTACCTAAAAAGGTTGGCCACCAGTACTGGATATACCAGGAGAATCAGGAAGGCTGTGCCTGCCGTCCCTCCACAGGACTAGCCAGTGCTCCCCCACCCCATCCCCCCCAACACTCCCCTCTGTCCAAATTTGAGTTAATGATTTCCCAAGCAGATGGCTGCTGCTGGTAAATAGACAAATTATGGCCAGCAGAATGTGTGAAGCTTAGGATCACTGCCATGGTGAAAAACTGAATCCTTGGGAAACAATATTATATATAAATTAACACTAAATTAAAGAAAATAATAATAAAAAAAAACCCACAACAAAAAACCACAACAAAAAACCACACACCCCCCCCCCAACGTAATTTTTTAGAGCACAGTATTCTTTAAAAAGAAAGTTAATGGTTTCCTTTCTTATGCCTGAAGCTTTGCAATCACTGGGTTTCTGAACTGTATTTTTTTCATTAGTCTTATGCTTCCAAATATAATCTATTATTTGGCAGCAAAGGCAGCAAAACATTTGTTCCCTCTCAGTACAGCTGCAACCAATTGGATTTAAAAAAAAAATGGCATCAGAGATCCAACAGTTCTCTATCATGTTAATTTTTCCATGGTAACATGGTTTTATTTTTTTCCTTTGGGGCGGGGAGGGTGGGAACAGGATGAAGAAATGCCTTTCCTGTGTTCTGTCTTTTTCCCACCACACTTTAGTTTCACAATGTGCATTTCTGGAGTCTATTTTTTTTTGTGTATATTTGTATAAAACAATCTTTTTGTCTTTTTTACTCACAAATATAAAGAAACTCTGAACTATATCATTATATCTAAACCTGAGGAGGCCACTGGAGAGTTTTCTGTGACCTTTTACCTAGAATCTCTGAAAGGAAATCAAGGAAATATGCTCCCCTTTCAGATATGAGAATACACGGAAGATGGTACTGCACAGGGGTTATGGTGGTATTTACCGGAGAGAAAGCAATGAACCAAAAATTGTCATTAATTACCTAAGGGCTAATATTAGTGCTAGGCTAGAATGCTGGCCGTGCAAAAACGGTGGGCACCTGGTTATCTGTTCAAATAGATTTAATTTCAAACAAAAGGTTTTATTTTTTTTTTGTACTAGGTACAAAATACCAAAGCTAGCATAGTACCTAGATTAGTACAGAAACACGGCCTAGTACATGTATAACTTAATAAATTAAAAATCTGATAGGAAACAAAAGAAAGAAATTTCAGCTGAAGATATCTGGCTTTCTCATGGATTGCTAGTGCCACACTTGGGCTACATTCACATCTCAGACTGAGAGTTGCTCTGTTGTAGAGCCAGCAGCGTCACCAGCCTAAGCTCCAGTAAAGGGTGCTGCATTTATCATCCTTACTCCACCAGGCACCAAGGCTTCACCAGGTCAGTCTGATCCTGTTTGAAAAACACCGAACAACCCAGCTGGTTGGTGCCTATAGTTTTAACACTACAGCCTCGAAACAAACTGGAATACCTGCAGTTGGAAAATTCATGGTTCATTTCAAATTAAGACTTTTGTAACAAACAAATCTAACAAAGGGACATTTATTGGAGCCAAGCATTCCAGAGCAATAGAACTCATTTGTCAAATACAAAAGTCAACTTCCAGTTTATTATAGAATCAGGAAGGGAAAAAACCAACCAAACAAACAAGCAAAAAAACCCCCAAACCTGAAAACCCACAAGAAGTCGGAGCGGCAATGCAATTGCTGCCGTTTGGTAACACTTCAGATAAAGGCCAGAAGGGTTAAAAGACTTTATTGCACAAGCATAGCGGGAATGCTGCAATGGATCTTTGGCCTCTCAAAAATCCTTGACTTGATAAGCTGAAGTTTCTCACCAAGTTTCTGTGAATTTTGTGGAGTTCACTAAACATATGCTTGCAGTCCAATATATTAGAATGAACTAAATGATTCATGTAAGAGGTGGGAAAGAAACTATAATGGTTAAATGAAGTTGTGTTCTGCTGTTTAAAATCCATCCCAGTATCTGGCATTGATTCTTCTGTTTGACTTGATCAATATTTAAGCTAGTCAACTATAACAGGCAGACATCTCACGATGCAGTTTCTGGCAATGGTTCTCCTCATCTATAATAAATTTTCCTATACATTTGAGTTTAATTAGCTATCCACAGTACTCCTACCAGCTGAAAAACACTAAAACAAGCAGGATTTGACACTATGACACTATGATTATTCATCAGCATCATAAAGAATTAAAAAGATATATGGATAGTATGTGTAGCCAGTTCAAGGATTTAAGGAGAAAAAGAAGTTAAAATATATAATTAGCACAATACAAAAGAAAAGACACAGAGCAGAGAAAATGCTCTCAATGAGTAAATTATCAAAATAGGCACATAATAAAAAAAACCTCAAGCTGTAAGTGACAGAGTAGTCCTCCTATACATTCATTACCCTTGCATGTTCTGCAAGGCATCTACACAGAAAAGGCCATTGGAATAAGGAGAGATGTTCCCCTGGGTTTTTTACTTCCTCTGCTGTCTTGCAAAGCCAAAAGAAGTTTTGCTGCCTTCATCTCCTGTTAGCACTGCAAGTCAACAGAGACCCTCTTTTATTGGGAAAGCAGACCAAGTTCCTAAATTTCAACCAGTTAGGCCAGGACAAACATACTGAAGGCATTACTTCAGCATTAATGCAATGCCAACTTATCTTCTAGAGTTTGACAAGACTGGGTATCAGTAAGTCCCTGGGGGGCTTTTCAGGGAAGGTTATATCAAGGGAGTATTTGAAAAAAGTAGAGTAATATAAAAAAGCCCACAACTCAGCACACTAGATAGAGCTGGTTTAGTCACTGCACCATGTACATGGACACCTATAATAATATTTTTAAAGTCATCTTGAGGAGCACAAGCTGATGGTAAACACTGTCAGATTTCATTTTTACTAGAGCAAGGGAGACGCACAGCAGATGCCTCATAACTGAGTCCTGGGCAAAGCACTGCTGGATCCGTATGTGTCCCATTAGTGTTTTAAAGGTTTTAAAGTCTGAAATACCCCAAGGTAGAATTATGCAGGCTGACAGCACATGGTCAATACTGTTATGACATGTACTCCCCTAATGATCTCAGTTATAAGTACTAACTTTAATGCGCACAACAGATTTTTCACACGTTAAGCGTATTTCTGTTTGTTCTGCAAAAGAACATCTGATTAATTGCATTGCAGCCAAAGACAGAACATCGATAGCACTGGTTGTTTTTTTATAAAAACAAAGTCTTAAAGCCATCCACGCACACACTTATGCTACTATGAAGTAAAAGCTAAGTATGTTTGCAGAAGACATGGTATTTATTCATAGGCATCAGTGTTGAGCTACTTTTTTTCCTACATTTTTAACCCTATATGAAACAATATATACACTGCCACTCCACTCCTTGGAGGAACTATCTACAGATACTACAACGTTGATTGTGAACAATGACCGTCTTTATATAACGCACCATGATGTGAAATACTTCTTCATTTATTAGAAATATGACTTCTTTTGAAGAACAATACTTGAAAAATGACTATTTTTTTTCATATAGCAAGCAGGCACAAACATGTATTTTTTAATAACTTGTTCCCTATCTTAATTTCTTGAAACTTTCTATTTGCTTGTTCTTTAAAAATGGACTTCAGCAATCTTTGGCTGTATGATCATGAATATTTCAGAACACCCTGTGGAAACAGGCTATTCTGAAAACAAAACCCAGAGTTGATGAAACATGAAAGTAAAAAAACCACACATGGAACTAAAGGAACAAAGGGGGAATTCAGTTTCAAGCACTTTTTGACATTGACCAAATTATTCAGTTGTGGCTCTGAGACAAAAATTTAGACATCCAATAGTAACATGGGATATAATTATGTCTTTCAGTCAGAAATCACAACCTTAGAAGTTGTGAATCTATATAAATGGCAAAACTATTGACATTTCTATTTTCCTTTTTATTGCTAGAGAAACCCTCTAATTAAAGTAAGCATAGTTTGACGTATTGGTAAATAAATGCCTCCGCAGTGATGTATTACCATCCACTCTGAACACAGTTCACTTCAGATAGCAGTAACTTAACAAGACTTGAGTTTTAAACACCAGTGAATTGTACAGCATAGTTCCTTCAGTTGCATCTTAACAGCATGTATATTTAAAACAAAAAAAAATGCTGTAAACTGACTTTGCCGAAATTAATGTCCCCTATTCTTTTCTTCAAATGCTGTAATTCATTATGTTAGCATATTTGGCCAAAGGGTAACTAGATATAATTCACTTGATTTCTTCTCATCTTTTGCTTTAGATCTTATTGACAAGACATACAAGACACAAAATAAATTTCTGCTTGGATTGTTTTCATGTCAAGAGTCTTACATGGCTAGCATTCCCTTAACAGGTACTTCCATTAGCAATACGGATTTTCACCTTCTTAATGAATCTAACTGTTTTCTGGTGTCTCATGCAATTTTCCTTTCTCTTCATCATTCTACTTTGGAGGAAAATTTCAAGGCTTGAAGAAGTTTCTTCACCTTCGACAATACAGTCCGAGAGAACCACAGTGGAGGGAAAGGAAGACCTCTGGGCAGAAAGCAGCCATGTGCTGTTTGTTCCCCCTACACCTTAGTGCCTGTGTTTCAGGGCTTTGGTTTTTGGAACCACGTTGTAACTAAAAGCTACAAAATTTAGACCTCATAGTTGCTTTTGTGTAACATTACATTCTATTCTGTATACATTCTATTCTGTATTTTCCTTGCATCATTAGTCTGCTCCAGGACATAATGGTAAACATACCATTGTGTGTCATACAGAGACAAGTAAAATCTACCTTTACAACAAGGCTTGCAACCTTTAGAACCTTATTAAACTGACATTATTTACTTGACTGTTCATCACCCTCTGTGGGGTCTTATTGCTTCACTAAAATTAAGTTATTCTACTGCTTGACAACTTCATACAGTTAAGAATATACAGCTACAACCATTTCCCTTGTCTCTTTTCTTCTATTAGGAGTTTTGATAGCTCTATGTCACGATGTACTTCTCAAAATCATTGTCTAATTTGTACAATTCGAATCATGTTGCTTTTTGACCTTGCTCCGTGCTCCATGGTAGGAACACACTTGAATTCTCAATAATCATGCTGTATTTATATTCTGAAGCGAGAGAAGTGAAGCATACACAAATGGCAATCAAATCCTCATAGAAATTTTGAAACTACTTCTCAGTTTCTTAATTACTTTCCCTTCTTTGCTTGCACTTCTCATCCTTCACCACGCCCACCGCTGCCCCCCAGCAGCACACATATACCTATGACCCTATCTCCCAGTACAGTATTTAGCGTCTAATGAGGTGGTAGTGCCAGTGCTCCTCCAATTTTCCTCCCCCTAACATGTTTTCAACAAGATCGTAAGTGTTACGAACAAGCAAGCAAGCACTTTTTCATTATTCCAGGCCCTCAAAAGTCAATTTAATCCATCACATGCAATTTCTACAGAAAACCCACATGGCCCAAGAACAGCCTCATTTTCACTTGGGCTTACCTAGTACAAAACTTCCTTATGGGTACCGTTCCCAACAGCTTGTTTTCAATGTAAGCTGGGGCTCTCATCTCAAGTAACAATCTCCTGTTTACGTACACTATTTTACATCCTCATTATTGACTTAGCACAAGCAAATAAAAAATAGCAGTTTCTACATTCTATACAAATTTACATGCCACCATTTATGTACACCAAATGTATTGAAACATTCTACATTTTTACATGAAAAAGCAGCAACTTATTTTCAGGTATCACGCTGTAAATGCTATATTACAGTAACATATCCACAAGAGTGGCACTTCCCACTTAGGAATAAGGAAACCAGAATATCTACTGCAAGAGCCTTTATGGAGAAAACTAATAATTTTAATTAAAGGTCAGTGTTCCCTCAGTGGAACTCGGACTAAAAAATTGTGTACAGTCTCTGCATCCCAGTATCTCCTTTAAAAGTACCCAAAGCTTAGAACTACTCTGAAGACAGATCTCAATAATTAACTTCATGGTACATAATGGTAAGAGACACTTCATCATATTTTTGCAATGAAATCCAGTGTTAGTATTTGAAATACCAAAGCAGTCCTTGTCACAAGTACTCTGACCATAAGCGGGTGGGAGAACCTAGAATCATAAAATGGATAGAGTTGGAAGGGACCTTAAAGATCAAGTTCCAACCCCTCTGACATGGGCTGGGATACCTCCCACTAGAGCAGGTTGTTCAAAGCCTCATCCAGCCTGGCCTTAAACACTTCCAGGGATGGGGCATCCACAGCTTCCCTGGGCAACCTGTTCCAGTGTCTCACCACCCTCACAGGAAAGAATTTCTCTCTAGTATCTAATCTAAATCTCCCCTCTTCCAATTTAAAGCCATTACCCCTTGTCCTGTCACTACACTTCCTGACAAAGAGTCCCTCTCCAGCTCTCCTGTAGACTCCCCTTCAGATACTGGAAGGCTGCTATAAGGTCTCCCTGAAGCCTTCTCTTCTCCAGGCTGAACAAGCCCAGCTCCCTCAGCCTGTTCTCATAGGAGAGGTGCTCCAACCCTCCGACCATTTTCGTGGTCCTCCACTTGACCCATTCCAACAGGTCCATGTCCCTTCTGTGTTGAGGACTCCAGAGCTGGACACAGTACTCCAGGTGGGGTCTCACGAGTACAGAGTAGAGGGTTAGGATCACCTCCCGTAACCCACTGGCCACACTTCTTTTGATGCATACCAGGCTTTCTGGGCAGGCAGCATGCATTGTCAGTTCATGTTGAGCTTCTCAATCCCCATTCACTCCCAAGTCCTCCTCCTCAGGGCTGCTCTCCAGCCATTCTCCACCCAACCTCTATTTGTGCTTGGGATTGCCACGTCCCAGTGCAGGACCCTGCACTTGAATTGGTTGAACTTCACATGATTTGCACAGGCCCACCTCTTGAACCTGTCCAGGTCCCTCTGGATGGCATCCTTTCCCTCTAGCATGTCTACTGCACCACAAAGCTTGGTGTCGTTGACAAACTGTCTGAGAGTACACTCTATCCCACTGTCCATGTCTGTGACAAAGATGTTAAACAGCACTGGTCCCAGTACTGACCCCTGAGGAAAACGACTCGTTACCAGCCGCCGCTTGGACATTGAGCCATTGACCACAACCCTTTGAGTGTGGCCATCCATCCAGTTCCTTATCCACCAAGCGGTCCATCTATCAAACCTATGACTTTCCAGTTTGAAGCCCAGATGTTGTGTGGGACAGTGTCAAACGCTTTGCCTAAGTCCGAGTGGATGACATCTGTTGCTCTGCCCTTGTCCACCAAGTCTGTGGCCATATCATAAAAGCCCACCAAATTTATCAGGCACAATTTGCCCTTGGTGAAGCCACATTGGCTGTCTCCAATCAGCTCCTTGTTTTCCATGTGCCTTAGCAAAGATTCCATGAGGATCTGCTCCATGATCTTGCCAGGCATGGAGGTGAGACTGAGTGGCCTATAGTTCCCTAGATCATCTTTTTTTTCCTTTTTTGAATACTGGGGTAGTGTTCCCCTTTTTCCAGTCAGCGGGAACCTCACCAGACTGCCACAATTTCTCAAATATAATGGAAAGCGGCTTAGCAACTTCATCTGCCAGCTTCCTCAGGACCTGTGGATGGATTTTGTCAGGTCCTATGGACTTATGCACCTTCAGGTTCCTTAAGTGGTCTTGAACCTTACCTTGTCCTACTGTGGGTAGTTGTTCTTTCTCAGAGCCCCCATTTTTACCTTCTGTGACTTGGACAGTGCAGTCTGAGCTCTTGCTGGTGAAGACTGAAGCAAAATAAGCCATTCAGTACCTTAGCCTTCTCCATATCCTCGGTGGCCAGGTCTCCTGTTTCCTTCTGGAGAGCTTGACACTTATTCTTTAGTCACGCTATTACAAGATACAACACAATTCAATTGTGCAGCATCCCTTGAGTAATAAACAATAGTGGTAGTAAAGTCTGATCATGCTTGGCTATACTTTGCAGTTGTTAATTAATCAGCTGGCATAACTACACAAAAGGAAAGCTTTCTGTTTCAGAAGTTTACCATGTCAAGCTCTGTTTTCAACACAATTAATACAGTATTATTTACATGACAGATAGAATGGACCATGCCATCCACAGGTTGGGTTTTGTTGGTTTTCATTTTATACACAGCATGAGTAGCTAAGGATTAAATTTTGTCATGCACATAAATCAATAGAAGACAAGATGAGTAATAAACTTCATGCCTACATAACAACCAGTCCTTTACCCTTTATTTCTACAGATTGCCTTGCCTTCAAGGTTTTCTTCAATACAAACTCTTCAATGGGTACTGGAATATGAAATGGAGCCGTATCACTGGAGAGAACATCCTGATTCTGATCATGCTGCAAAACCCCAACTATTCTAGAAACCTGCACATTGGGCCAAGGAGGTTACCTAATTCTCAGAACACTTGTACCAAACAAATAAGAGTTATTTAAAAATAAATAAGGAAAAAAAATGGGTTCCAAGATACCTTTTCTACTCATATCTTATTATTTGCATACCTACACGGCACTTCAAGAAATGTTTTACAAACACACCTTAGCTATATACGGGTCCATTCAAATGACAAAATTCTGTTAGAAGAGTTCAAGGATCAGCTTAACTTCTGTTAATTCATACATTTTTTCTAGTCTGTTGTATGAAAGTTCATTTAAGTGTTATTGAACTTGAGTTAAAATAGCACTAGTTTAAATAATTTACATTTTTTCAGTAGAAAAAAGTACTGCACCTCTTTTAATAAGGCTGCAACTTTCAGAAATTTAAGCTACTTATAGCTGCAAGCAATCAGAAGAATATATTCAAGCACGTGATCAGTCTTCGTTGTATAACAAGCTCCATAGAGATTGCTATTAGTCACAGATAATAATTCCCACCATTACAAAATTCTGTGCTCAAAATAGTACCTCCCAAGGAAAAATTTCATTGCAAAGGCAAGAAGACTTGGGATAAAAATTCTCAAGTTTGGGATCTTGCCCAAAATTATTGGTATTTAAGGAAAATCAGCAAAGCAATCAAATTATCTTCTAAATTATGTTGCAGATAAAATACTACAGCAGATGGAAAATACCTCCTGTGTACTACAGAAAAATTAGTATATTTACCATTTTGTGTTAATTCAACTATGAAAGTATTGTTTTAAGCTCATGCAAATTACTAGTGCACTCTAATTTTGACCCTAATAACTAAGAAAATAATTTTATAGCTTAAATTTAGGAAAACTTTAATAAGGTACATTGGATAGTTCCAGAAGAAAAGTCAGCGCATTAGACAGCAGGTTCATCACTTCCTAGCAACAAGAATAACCTCAGATGTGTAATCTTAGCTGTACTGTGCTCTTATCAGTATGCTTTAATGTGTGAAATCTCATTAACAGGGAAGAACCACATGCTTCCCAGGGAAAAAGAAGGACAGTTAGTATTTGCTATAGGGGTCCAGAAAGAATACAAACAGGAACATCCCATTGCTGTTAATTCTTAACATGCCTAGCTGAAGAAAATAAGTACAGGAAAAGGTTGATGGAACTATCATCAGCGGGCAGGTGTTATTTTAGCAGAGAAAACAGAGGCAACTTAGATCTCAGCTTCCACAGCAACTTAAGACCAAAGACTAGCCACTAGTCTAGGTAACTAGCAAAGTAAATAAAATAATAAAAAAAGGAACACCTTTAATACATATGTTTTGTTCCTTCAAATCTCAGATCATTATCTGGATATGTAACAGGGACATTAACCAAAAGAGAGTACATTCTCAACAGAAGGTTAAAAGTCTCTGCTGTTAAAACAGCATTAAGTTCTATCTATGGCCAACTCACTTTCACAGAGCTCCACATGACTCTTTAAGAAACAGTCTTCAAACAGAAAAAAGGAAGTAACCACATACCAAGCTAAACACTCTAACAAAATAGCTAGTTAGCACACTAGCTTGATTCACTAGGATGATTTCTGAAACATGACCAAGTTGACATGATGATTGTGCAGGGCTACACTAAACAGTGCTTGGTTAAGCAAGATCACATCAGGAAAACTTACTGCTCATGACTTCTTTATCAACACAAATATACCAAGAACAAGTGATGCTTTTAGTTGAAGTATTATGACAGCTGGTGCAGCAAATATAAAACCAAATGGTAGAGCATTACAGTGTCTGTGACGTTGTCACATTCAGACTAGTACAACTTGAAGATCTGCATTTAACATTTATTCCTTTAACCACAGATAGAGATGTATAACACACCAGAGATACTAGTGTATTTACCTGAATGGTGCATCCACGTCCTCATTTAGTTGACAAGAGTGAGAGGTGTACCTCACTCTTGTGTTATTGAACATCTTCACATTAACTAAGTATGTTAATCTGGATTCTTTGGGATGAAACTAAACCAGGTGAGTTCAAGTAACACACTGATGTATCCTAATCACTACATGGTTTTTGAACTGAACCAGACTAGAAATAGTTTCAAGTAAACATTCCCTTCCCACCCCAAATGCCAGGCTATCACCTGTACTGTCTTACTGCACAGAGCTACACCTAATTCACCATGGCAGTTGCTAATGGTCACAGAACCAAGGTTTGATTGTCTTCTGGAACATCTCCAGGATCAAATTTATTTGTTGAGATTCTTGGCGCAATTTCTGCAAAAAGCAAGCCTGCTTCAGCAGAATACTAAGAACAGGATTCAGCCATCTGGATGGACTGCAGCAATATATCAACAATTGATGCTAATATAGTCAAAAGTAACTAAAATGTCTGTGATTAGTCTGCTTCATTCACTAATCTTGTGTTGCTAAGTTAGTATTGTATTGTTCCACACTTACTACAGAGGAATGGCATTTGCATGGAGGGTCACTTCAAGAAGATAAACTCTTTTGCACTTTTGTACTAATATATATTAATTTATTGCATTTACAATGGCACCTTTACACATTTAACTGTCTCACACCTATGAAAACTTAGTTCTTTGAATCATATTGTCTTCAGCATTTCTGAAATAAGTAGTCACTTTCTCTTCCCAGTACTTTCAGGAAATTATTACATACTCTTTTTCATTTTTATTAGGACAAATAAGCAGAATATGTTTCTTCTATTATTGTGGCCAAAGAGAGTCAATGCTGAAGTTTTCACCCAATTTAAAAGTAATCTTTTTCCTCACCTGAGACTGAGGAATTATCCATAAGCCCCAAGTGGCTTATTTGTCAGACTGAAGTATAGATCCTTATAATTCACAGTTATAAACTGCCCCTTTCACCAAATACCCCAATAATTAAGCAACTCTCATATTGCCACAAGAGTAAATGTACAGTCTTGAAAAAGCTCTTCAATATACTTTCAATGTGGAAATGTTTCTATCAGGTCAGAAGAATGAACATCAGAAATCTTAATATTTTTCTCATCTTTTATTTTGTATTGTTACTTCTATAACAAAACATCACTGCTTCTTGCCACTTGAAAAAAATTGAGTTAATTCTCATCAGTAATGCAGGATTATTCATTACTTTGAATTCAGTGTAGTTCTTATGAGTTTCATCAAATGAACTGTTCAGAGATTCATCATGAGAATTTTTATTATGTTTACAGTTACTGCAATAGTTCAGCTTATAGACAGTGTTTGCTGTTGAAAGGTTGATATTTCAGTTTAACAGGTCTATCAGTTCTAAAATTTGTAAACCAAATATTAGAATGCAATTTTAAGATTCATGTTTTTGTACTTATTGGCTTGGGCACAGGATTTTACACCTTGAAAACAAGTGTGGTAGTTAAATCATAGATTGTGTATGCACTATGTGCTTGTGAAAAGTGAAAATGAAATAATGGGATAGCACTTCTCCGCCCCCCCCCAGTAGGAATAAGATACTACTTTTAGCCTAACCTAATTATCTTGGGTGATATTACTTCAATCATTGATGTTCCAGTTGACTCTAGTCACACATTAATGTTTCACTGTGAGTCATGGTGAAGATAGTTTTAGAGAAAGATTTCATCAAGTTTTTTTGGCATCAGAACCTAGTGGGAAACTCGACTATAACTGCAATCGTGAGTGCAATAATCTACAAACAATCTACATATCATTCATACCATGTACAGTTTGAGCTCTTGTGTCCCTGTTTCCCCACTACTCCTACCTGAAAAAACAATTTTCTCTCTCCTTGTGGCTGGCTCCAGTCCTCTCAGCCCGTTCTCCTCACTGAGCTGCCTGTAGGAAAGAAAAGACAATTGCAAACTATCACTGTATTCACAGTTCTGAAGATAAACAACATTTTCTTCACAAATGTGAAGTACAGTTCACACGATCCAAATACATGTACACATGTATTAATTTTTAACTTGATCTTGACAGAGGTCTACACCTATGGCATTCTCATACAGTACTTCTCTAAACACCAACTGTCCCTGCCCCAAACTCCACTAGACTTCATTAGACAGAATTAAGAAAAGCATACCCTATATTTCATCCTCCAACTGACACCCACCGTCCTGCCCTGGCTCCTTCCCGTGGCTGGCAGCACTGCTGTCACTAGGAGTGACGTCCGTATTCTCCATGAGAACAGTTCTCTAGCAGTTCATGTCATTTAGATGATAACTTAAAAGCTCCATTATGTTAGAAGAAGCAAATGCTTGAAGTTTTCATTTATTCCATACTCTCAGAGGAACTTTTACAGGGTAAGAAAAAAAACCCCAAACCTGTCATCTGAGCATGAATTAATAACCGTTTATGTGTAACTTTGATTCTTCTTGATTTCTCAGTAAATAATAACAAGCACTGAAAAATACCTACAAACAACTGACAGAAACTGTAAGTTTCTATGAAGAGGGAAGTGGCAACGTGCTAGTGGAACTAATGTGTTTTAGAGCTCCTGATGGCAAATTTCTGGGGAATAAAAAGGCTGTGTCCACTTGCAAATATAATCTCTGTGCACTGACACAAGTGCCTACCTCTCCACAGTCCAATACTTTATTACTCTAGCTCTCAAATACGCTAAAATACGCTTTCTCAAATATAGTATTCAAAATGAACCATCTTCCTGTAATGTGTAACGTTACCTGTCTGATTATAATTTACAATTTTATAACTGTCTGACTTCACAACTCCACTGCTTAAATGCAAATATAAGTTAATGGCTTCAATTTTATGCAGCTTTTGAAAAACAACGTACAATCTCAGCCAATAGAGAATTTCTGCTGCAGTTTTATTTCATCTTCCCCTACATGTAGCACTACCTAGCAGTTTTCAAGATGGTTTAGTATCTTGCCTCTATCAAGTTCTATTTTGTGGTTTGGGGAGAATTACAGCAAAACTCAAGAAATGAGTAGGCTTTAGGAATGTTTTAAGCTTTATCTTTCTGAACGACTGCCTTTTTGTACTAATCTTTTTTAACCAGAAACGTTTTCCACAAGAGAGGTGAGAAGTATTCTCATTAAAGCAAACATTTTGTCTCTTTGTTACTTAATGCTTCAAAGCCATTTCAAATACTTAAACTCTCAACATACTTAATGGAGAAAACCCATCTCCTTTATTTTGCTACTTTTCTCTCCATAAAATAAGTATTTTTATTAGTATGCCTCTACACTTAAGTTAAACTCAATGAAGACAATAACATTTATTAAATCAGACATTATTTTCACAGTACTTATAGCATCAATTGTTTTCTGATCTATGCTTGCATATTTTCTCTTATTCCATTTATGCAGCTTTGTATCCTCCAAAATACATGGAAAAAATACCTAGACTACAGAAGTTTGTAATTCAATCATATATGTAATACATAAAAACAGTGAACAAACCTACCCTACTATGTTAACTTCTTCCACTTTCCCCCCCTTAACAGCATCTTCAGGAGGTTCCCCCTTGACAATGCCTTCTCTTATTATTGTTACCCATCAAGTTAAAGGCGCTGCTTCTGTATCATAATGTCCCCCACATACATAACATCCTTTTTCATTTTCGACATTCAAAATGAGCCTTTATGCAAGTAACCACTGAACCACTGAAAATCTCCCTATCCTACATTCATAATAACACAAGAGGTACCTCGAAGAGGCTGTAATGACTATAAACGTATTTAGTCTTTTGGTACATGAACAATGCCTGAACAAACTGAAAAAGTGGAGATTTATATTAGACATTATGAAGAAATTCTTTACTGTGGGGGTGGTGAAACTCTGCAACAGGTTGCCCAGAGAAGCTGTGGCTGCCCTATCCCTGGACGTGTTCAAGGTCAGGCTGGATAGGGCTTTGAGCAACCTGGTCTAGTGGGATGTGTCCCTGCCCATGGTAGGGAGTTGGAACTAGATGATCTTTAGGGTCTCTTCTAATCCAAACTACTTATGATTCTATGAGTTCTCCTGCAAAAAGACTGAGAAGACATATCTAAACCTCACTTTGTAATTCAGACAGTTTTCCAAGAAAGATAAGTCAATAAAAGGAAGTATATGGCAACTGCCTAAATACATAATAGGTTGCTGCAAAAAGGAAGTTATCTATTCCTCTTGTGCATTATAGATAGTAATGGGTTAAACTGCAGCAAGGGAGTTTCTGTTTAGACACTGGGAAATATCTTCCATTGATATAGATGTAGAATGTAGAAGTGCCAAAACTTTTATAGGCTGTCTGCTTACCTTTTAAAAGGAAAGACTGATATTTTGGGGACTGTGTATTGAAATTCACTTTCAGATTTATATTGTGTCATTCTAGGAATAGCAGCCTGGAATTTAGCCACAAATACATAATCAGTAATTGGAGTGTCCTTTTAGAGGAACTGTAAAATATAAGACACAATAAAACAAGTGTATAATGCTATGAATACCTCGCCTCAGTATAATAATGAAAACAAGAACATCAATTAACTTTCAGTCCAAGCACAAATGCCTATCCAGTGATGAGTCCTTCAGTGTTAGGGAAAGAACAGCACTGTGTTCTGAGTTAATGTCAATTTAAACATCTTCCACAATTACTAAAAACTGGTTTAATTAATTATGATATCTTGCTTGTCGTGTATACTCTCATATCCTATTAACTCTAATAAACACCACTTGGGATGGTTCTCACTTTACTAAACTTGCTTTCCAGCTCCAATGCATTATTTCCACTAAAATGCTAAGCACCAATGGGGACTGAAAACAGCAATGGAATTTACAGCAAAAACAACACTTAAGTATAAATGTGCTTAAAATAGAGTGAAAGCAATTTACCAAGCGTAGTGCAACAGTTATTAAAAGCCATAGCCGTATGTACCAGAAGTGAGTTGAAAGCTTCCTTTCTGGTAAATGCATTTTTGAAGAGTATACATTTTATTGCTTGTTGAAAAACCTGGAAAAGGAAGTAAGATTGTGTAGCTTATTTATGGGTGACGCTCAGTGATTTTTTTATTTTTTTCCCCCCTTTAACTGTATGAGTAATTCTTTGGCAAAATGCCTTCAAAGTTAAAAGGATGAACATTAAATTATGCGCAGAACAATTTAGCAAAAACTGTTCAAGCAGCACACAGGAATAAGAGTCCATAATTAGAATTTTATTTGGCCTCAGGATTTTAAATTGTGGCAGATAATCTATTAGCTGCTGAATCTGTAGGTACTCTGCTGCTAAGTGCTTCATATAATGCCCCTTCCACAGACACTCCCCATGTTCAGATTTCCATTTAACAGTTTAACAAAAAATAAGCTCTACAGGTTCTTGTCAGATGATTTTATGCTCTAGACAGAACCAGCTTCCATATCGAGCATGTGGTTGTTCATTATAAGTCCACAGTGGACAAAAAAAAAAAGTCTGCACAGTTTTCCACTGCTGAAACACAAACCCACCTCAGGGCTTACACCAAAGAGGAATAGTGATAATTAAAGAGTAGGCAAAAGAAGAATGAAATCACTCCACCTTAACAAAGAAAAGGTACACCACTGCAAATGCTTCAGGGATACTAAAGCATAGTCCTGAGCGTAGATGTACTAGGTTACACTGCACACTTTCTATATGATGTCACGAGGCTACCCAAAACCACTGAAATAATAAGTCTAACTTGTCTCACGTGTATTAGCAAAAAGTAAGTCACCTTACAGCAGATGATACCAGGTTGGTTTTCAACAGCATTTTGAGCAGC
Organism: Jacana jacana; assembly: GCA_013400555.1. Lineage (NCBI taxonomy): Eukaryota > Metazoa > Chordata > Aves > Charadriiformes > Jacanidae > Jacana > Jacana jacana. The sequence goes on along the minus strand of VZTM01010281.1, from coordinate 1,935 downwards.
TGCTCACTCACAAAACAATGCAGTACTGCTTCTATACCGCTACAGCAGTGCTACGACAATACCAACATCCCACTGTAATCCAAACGGGAGTACAGGACAATCAGGTCACTCTCAAACATGAAGGGTAAATTGGCCAAGTGAAAAACTGACGTCTCTCCAAGTTTAATAAAGTCTGGAAAGGAAACCTAGCTGTCCATCCAAACAGGGGTAACAAGAGGCAGCTATCATGGATGGTGTCTCTTCAAAATTATTAAAAGGGAGGAAAAATTATGAATATTTATTGAATACTGAAAAAAAAAATCCATTTTAAATCTTCACAGTAAAGGTTCAGAAAAGTGTATAATCATTTAAAGACTTTTTTTTCATAATTAAGTGGGATATTAGGGTTGTATATATTTAGCGGCAAGTCACAGCAGAAAATGCTGCTTTAGGCGACTAATTATTACTGATCTTAAGACAGTAGAGCTCTTTTATTCATACTGTATCAGGAGTCATTATAATAATGTTATAATGAGATATCTGCAACTTTCTGTAACTTTCCCTTTTCTAGAAATACTTATGAGCCTGTTAACTCCAAGGAACCTGAAAGCTGGAAATTTCAGGGACATAACGGAATCACAGAGCTTCTCACTTCTATAAAACTAGCTGTGCAGTCACAGCATCACTAAAAGTCACAGGAGGTCATTATGAAATTAGGATATTTGACTGGTGTAGATGGAATGCTCTTAGTGGTCTTAGTCTAGTTTCTAGCATCATCCGTAATACTAATTGCCCGTCATGGCAGATTTAAAAGAATAGAAGTAAAGGAGACTGAATTGCATTTAAATCATTTTAGAGGTAGAAGATTTAAGCCTTCACAGCCAGCCCTGAGAAGTCTTTTACAGTCTCTACTTTAAAGAACAAATCTGAAAAACCTAACATTAACGAATTGTACAAGTTCATTTTACCAGCTCTCAGCTCCTGCCTAAACTGATATTCACACAGAACAAGTTTCCCTTCGCAAAGTTGAGGGTGGGAGGTGTCCCCGTTTCACTTAGTAGAGAAGTTATGTGGTAGTCTAATTGGAATACACCAAACTATCCTTTTGTCTGCAGGGCAAGGATGGGTACCATAAAAGTGGCCAGAAAAAGGTTGAGTTGTACACAGAGAAGAGGTGCTGCAGGAAGGAGTGGGGTTTGTGCGTTGAGGGAAAATGAGAGGAAGACCACAGCAGTCCAAAAAAGTGAGCTACCTCAGGCCTCAGTAAAAAGTGGGGAAAAAATCCTCCATCAGAAAAAGCATTAAAGACAGTTTGGCATGATACACAGGAAAGACACAGTTGGTTTGCATACTCTTTTCAATCTCAAGAAGAAATGACAAATTCCTTGAGGATAAGGTCCTTTCTCTGTACTTCCTTTCCTCCTGTGCAGCACTATTAAGTCATTCTGTTACAAACAATAGGCATTACAGCAGCTTTACCCAAAGTTTAGGATCAAACCATTGCAAAGGGCTTTGTAAGATGCTTTGATAAGCAATCTCAGTACCACATATTAGTTTTCATCAGCTTTAGAAGGACAACTGTAGCAGTGATAACATGTACCAAGAGAAAGAATATAAAATTTCTGTACTTGCTTTTCATTTAGTTTTTGCAAAACATTCAGCT
>VZTM01010279.1:0-10193 GCA_013400555.1 Jacana jacana | reverse complement strand
TGGCTCGTTTTTTGTCATCGGAAAGATTTGCACAACTGTTTCACAATATGAATAAGGGGCTTATGGTCTCACCCATATGAGCTAGGCTGGCTTGACTTCAGTGCACAAATAAGGGTTGCAGGATTGAATTTATTCCTGGGAAGGGAAATGGGGCAGAGATTACCAGGAACATGGTTCAAATGGGCAATCTATAGAGTTTGGAAATATCCTCTATTTTTAAAATATTCCATGACAGTTTATTATGGGCTTTATTTCTTTAAAAAGGCAAAAACAAACAAATTACCTTCTAAAATATTGACTTTGGTTCCCATGAATGAAAGTGACAAGGTGCCTGGAACTCATGCCAAAGATTTCAGCCCCCTTGGGCCTGAAGGGAAATCTGCCCTGCTTCCTTGTTTGCAGGTAGGAAAACGAGCCAAAGACTATCCAAAGTCTTTGGATGAGCTCCCGTTAACTTCGTAAGAGAATAAGTGGTATTTTATGTTTATGTTTTGAATATTTGTGAAACATGATATGTACCTATTTGTTGGTTTTAATTATTTTCCAATTTCTAAATTACTGTATCAGCATCTCCTGTTTAAAAGTAGTTTTTAAAAATACTTCCACAGTCAGAGGCATTTGGCTATCGTTATTTTAAATGCACTTACCATTTTGAAAGTGGCAAAGAATCATTTTGTCTGGATAATAACATTTGTTCAAAACAATCATGAAAGGACATGTCAGTGTTGATTTGAGTCAGGTGCTACCCTCAAATATAGAAAAACAGGATAATGATCTCCTCAGGAGCAATAGTGCTACAGTTGTTATATTAAATAGGATGTCAGATAATAATCTCCACAGGAGATGTCTTTTGCTATAGATGTGTTAAACACAAGTTTTCCATTTTGGTCAGGTTCAAAATGAAACTTGCAACTACATTTTTGAGCATCTAATTGCAAGAGAAAAAGCGAATAATCTCATGTGTGGCATATGACAGTTCAGACTGTGTGTAGAACAGTGCAGCTATCTACAGCATCATATTGGGAAGTGAAGAGAAAATGTAAACACTAAGTTAAATTAGCGTAAGTCTGCATGGCAAAGATGAAAAAGCATGCCTGAAGCCTGCTTCTGTCAGTTATTTGCCATCTGTAATCCAAACGGCAGTTCTTGCTGCATAACAGGCGCCAACCCTAGCTCTGAGGCAGTGGCAGAGACTCAGTCTCATGAGTGTTCATATTCTTGATTAATGTGTTTCTTAGCATTAATATTTTTAAAAGATAGCTTATAGTTATTCTGCTTCTACTTGTGGCAGATAGTTGTCCGTGGGCTCCAAGGCAGCTTGCATAGCTTCTTGTTATAAATATTCCTTTGAGGAGTTCCCTTTCTACATAGGAAATACTTTCTTCATGTGAATGTTCACTTTGTAATTGTCCCCCTTTCGTTCTCATTCTGACAGAAGCCTCAACAAGGCACTGTCAAAGTTTTTCTCATGAAATGTAAGACTGTATTTCGCCTCCTATTGTCTCTTGTTTATGGACTGTTGTCAATGTTTTCCTACTAAATTCTATCACCTTTCTCAAAATCTTACACTGGGAGGGGAGTTTATGAAGGCCTGAAATCATTGGCTTTTGGATGGGATTTCTAGTTTGTGCCCCAAACATGTGCTTCTGTAGCACTTTGTGAACTTCTTAGATCTTGATGTTCTGAAAGAAATTCTTGCTTTTTCTCTTCATAAGCCCATAACCAAAAGCAAAAAAAATTGTTACTGCCTCTCTCTCAAGGACTGAAATTTATAAGAATTACTTTATATATATTAAGTGTTTTGTGACCTACATACGCTATGCAAGAGGAATTTTCTCCTTGAAATGGTCAAATGACCTGTTTCACTAATATTTTTAAAGCTGTCTTTAGACTTGTTGCAGCCTCCGTATCTATAGAAAACTACCAATTAAAAAAAGACAGAAGACTGCTGCTGAGAACATTTGGTGTCTGTCTATTTCATTATAGTCCAGAAAAATGTTCTATGTTAGAAATGATCAAATAGGGTTGAATTGACTTAATGGCTATGTTTGCTTACTACTATCTACTTCCTCCTGCCTTCATGATCTCCTATCATCAGGCTCACTCCACTGTTTGAAACTGCATTTTACAGTATCTTTTTCACAGTTTTGCCATTTTTAATATGTGTATCTCAAGGCGAGAGCAAGGTCTTATAAACTTTCATTCACAAGGATATTCTTCCTTCAATTTAATCAAAAGGAACCCCCTTCCTAGGCACTACTGTAATAAAAGCGATAGTATCAAAGTGTAAAGTATCAGAGAAGATAGGCTAGTCATAAATGCTTTTCATTGGAGACAAATTTGTCTGTGTCAGAGACAAAAAGTCACATTATGCCTGAAGATGGTTCTTCAGATCCCAGTGTTGCTCATCCCAGCTCCTTCTGTCCTGTCACCAGCCTCAGTAACAAGTAACCAAGCTCTATACCTTTCACTGCATCTGTCATTTGGTTGTGCCAATTGGCTGGTAAGAGGTGTTTTAACAATTTGCAACTGTGCACACGTCGGTCGAGGTGTTTTAAATGTGTCTAGTAGTTTGCAGTGCTGCTGTATTCTGATTGAGCAACTTTGGTAGGGATGGGTTTTCAGAAGAGGGTACGTTTTCTGACATCTGCCTCATTAAGATTTCTTGTGAATTATACGTAGCCTCTGTTTTCAAGTTTTAACTTTAGAGAGAGGAAGCTTTCATTATTTACTGAATTTAGTACTGAAGAGTCCAGCTGCTCTTGCAGTCATGTAGCTTTTCAACCTCCAGGCCTTTTATGGCTGGAAAGGTCATAAGCATTTTCCGGAAGATGAGGGTCTGTGGATCTAGGGATGCATACCTAATCTTGATTAAGAAGCTGGGGAGCATTAAGAAAACTGTCACAAGAACAGTTACATAAAGATCTACAAATTATAATAGAGGTGTGGCTTTGTACTGTAGCCCAAACTTTGTTGATTAGTCTCTTTCCTTCCAAAGCATCTCACCCTTGTTAGACACTGGTTAGCTTGTGTCAGTCTGATGGGCAACCTGGTTGAAAAGGGGCATAGCTACTCTCTGACAAGCTTTGACTTTTTGTAGTAGGTCTTGCATATCCTTAAAAAAATATTCTACAGTTTCCCTAAGGCTTTTAAATATTTTCCCCCACAGAACAGTTAAATGAATAATAATGTGATTTTTCAGAACTGCCTTTTAAATCTCAAATTTAAAAAGGTCTTGGATACCTTTTCAATAACTTTTGCAAGTATAGGCAATTTTGGAAAAGTGAGTGGCAGAGGAAGTTACTCTTTTTCCAGTAACCTTGGAAAATGTGAAGTGAGCTTTGAAACAGACATGATATTTGGAAAAAAGAATGAAAACTAAAAAATGAAAAATACCTAGCAACCTGATAGTAATTAGTCTTTTACATTTTGTGGGAGAAGAAAAGATAGGCATGCAATTTTGACATTTGTTTCACTTTTTTACTGAATGTAGAAGAAAACCAAATACCTCTAAAATGGCAGTAAGTTCTGGTGTAGAAGAAAAACCTGTCTCTTTTATGAAAAAAAACCCAAACCACCACAATGCAACTAAAGCAAAGAAAAAACCCAAAAAACTGGGGGAAGAGAATGTTTACTCTGATTACTTGTAAACTTGAAATCAGAAAAAACGTAGTAAATATGTCTGTTTACTTATGCTGTGATTCTGACTTAGGTCAAGTCCCCTGCTGCAATGTTGCTTGATGAGCTGATTTGCACCAGTAGCTTAAGAGTAGGGGAGCCAGTTCAGTGTATCTGTTTAGGGAAATAATGTTAAATTAGACTCAGTTTTTCCTAGTCCTCTGGAGTTTCGCTAGTGAACTCTTTGCTCTTGAATTGTCTGGTCTAATCCCCACCTAATTTAGAAGGGATGAGTTCAGCATGGTGATCCCTAGGGTCCTCTGTCACTCTGAAATACCAGATACATTTGGGATAGAGGTAGTATGGCCTCCTTTAGCAATCAGTGGAGTGCTCAGATGGACCAATCCAGAGAGGTTCCTCCCCAGCTGTCTCATGAGTCAGCTTTTGGAGATACCCCTCTGAGTGAAACAGTGAAGAAGTCTAGATGACTAATTTAGGAAAAAATACCTTAGTTTTAGGTGGATAAACTCAGATAGATCCTCTTTCTGTTGTTCACATAAGTAATTTCAAATTTTCACTAGCCCTACTGAAACTCCTCTCTGACTTAGCTCTGCGTGTAGGCACAGCAGCGGCAGCTGAATGGTGGTTGATTGGAGTGTGTCATTTGCTTAACATTTAGACAGGGGTATGGCTGTGTTAAAATGTATACAGATATATTTAACTACTGTCATAATCAAGGTGCAACGGGCAGTCTTTCAATTAAATGTACTTTAAAGCTGAAAACTTTAAAAAGCAGTGTGAACACCACCAAATTATCTTAAAAACGTCTTTCTAGCTACTTCTTTTAATTCCTTGGCAGGTGTTACAATTGAGTATTTATCACTAGACGGCAAGACTGAGTAAAATGTATCAAAAGTGAGTCTGAAATGCAGTGCTACAAGCATTAAAATGCCAGTCCAGTTGTTTGTATTTCCCTATTCTGTACCAACCAACAGCTATAAAAGTACATCCAATAGAGTGCAGTACTGTACTTCAGTCTGTACGTTTAAAAATACTCTGTGGAAAGGTTTCTGAATCCTTTGTAACTGTGTGGTGAGGACAGTTCTGTGTCATACACTTCAGTGCATTACACTGAGTGAAAAACCTCATTAGAAGATAACGTATGCCCTCTCTTGTGAAGTATTTTGGATGTTTTCTATGAAAAAAAAATGCTGTTTAGATATTGCCTACTGTTATAAATACGTTGGGGATTTCAACACATCATATTAGATATGAATAAGTTATTACAAAAGAGTTGTGGCATATTTTCAATATTTCATCTGCCGCCGGCTGGGGCGACAAACCCGCAGGGTACAGATCCCGAACGGCTTGTGGGAGCATACAGACCACCCAATATGAGCTAGCAGTAAGTTCCCAAGTTTATTGACAGCACAACAGTTATATAGCCTTGTACATAGTTATGCATACTCGGTAACATCTGATAGGTTCTTAGCAGGGGAATTTATTTGCATAGAGCTTCCTTATCTGCGGTTACAGCTGCATTTGAACTCCTCCTCGAGCATCTTAACTCCAAGGTCACTCCAACCCTGGGGCCTGCCTTTAGTTACACAAGCGCAAGCAAACTCCTATCAAGAGGCCCTGTGCCCCAGCAAAAGTTTTACTTGTGCAAGCCATTTAGACGGAGGTTGTGGCCATTTTCTTCTAGCCGATTCCCAGCACTGATCTTACGATACTTGAGGAGAAAACTGGTGTGCAGGTGAGCATAGGGAGTCTCATGTTGTTAGGAGCCCAACATACATAGAAATCATTAGTGGTACCTCTTGAAAAACTTAGTTACTGTCAGTGAGACATTCTAGGCATTTGTCTTCACCTTTGGATGCCCAGTCACTTTGGAAAATTTGGAACTATTTTGTTTAAGTTAAAAAATATTAAAAGTTAAGTTAAAACAGTTTTAAAATTTTCTCATCCACACATTTATATTAGAGTTCCCATTAAGGTCTCTGTGAGCAAAATGATGTAACTTTTATGTTGATCTGCTTGCAACTGTCTTATACTGAGAGATGTTGTTGTCAGTGTTAATTGGCCTAAACGAGAAAGTCTGCATAGGTGTCAGGATATAAAGTTAAAGGCATTTGAGCAAGTGTGCATGTGTGTCCATTATCTGACATAAGAGATGGCTGTACTTTTTCAAAATTGAGTCAAAGTCAACAATGTGTGAGAGTATCTAGACCAAGCTTCTGATGACAACTTTGGCTTTTATTTATGAGTAAATACTGGGTCTCACAACAAATGCCAAGGTAGTAACTTTAGAGACAACAGATCTCTAACCAGAGGAGGACAGCACATGCAGCAGATTGCAAACTTTTTGGTAAATATAGTGCTCCCAGTGGTTTAGACTGAAATACAATCCATCTATTATATTAGTAGTTCATAGATTTAAATCAAAAGCAGGTTTTTTTTAGATTCCTTATAGAATAGGAATTTTGTGAGTATCCTGAAAAGGGTATTTTATGTTTCCCATCAAGATATCTCACTTTAAACATGATAATGATGACCTGATAATAATATTGAATACAGTTTCTGTACTGCAAATGGGTATTCTATAGCATTTTGAAAGTGCCGGTCTCTTTTATGTTAAGGAATCAGAGTTTATACCAATAGAGCTAATTTCTAGAGAATCTGGGCCAAGGATTTCTGATTTCAATGTGAAAAATCAGCAGCATTGCAGGATTACTCCATAACTCCAGAAAGGTTTGTTGTAAGATGCTTTGTTGAGATCCGGATCTGAAGAACACCAAAGCCATGGAAGGATTAATCTTTATTAGCTTTAATGTTCTCTGTAGCAGTTCAACAGTTATTTGACTACAGAGAAGTATCAGCTGATTTTTCATTAAGAAATCTGCAAAAGTATATCTGTCAATAATTTATACACTCTTTAGAAAGAGATAAGGGAATGAATATATAAAGTCTTCATATCAGTTTTCACAAATAAAATTATTTCTCTTAAAACCATGCAAATGTTCCTGTACAATATAGTGGTTAAATGTGCTTGTTGCTTTGTCGTTATTGCATTATTGTCATCTACAGGCTCTCAAAAAACAGGTTTTAATTGCCTTGAAATGCAGTTTCAAATATGAGAGGACTGGAGGTGGTTGGTCATCTCCAACAGGTGGTGGTCTCAAAAAACAGGTTTTAATTGCCTTGAAATGCAGTTTCAAATATGAGAGGACTGGAGGTGGTTGGTCATCTCCCTTGGACTACGGAGGGAATTTCAACCACTTCTTGAATATCAGTCCTTTCAAAAGATGTTAAAACCAGAGGGTACGTGTACGTGAAATCTAGCAGGTTTCCCTCACACCTTTTGTCAATACGCTCCTTGCCTTTGTAGTGGTTTAGGCTGAAAAGAAAGTTGGTTTTACCACAAACCAGGACATTCAGCGTCACGCTAGAGGCTGAGCCTGAGTTGTGTGTCAGGTGAAGAGACGTACAAAGCAAAGAATGACATGCAGTCAAAACGGGGCTGCTGTTTCACTGCAGTCGTGAGCAGTGTTGTGTTCCCAAGTAAATCAGAAGGAATTCTGCATGCTGCCTGTATGCTGTGTGATGGACAGGGGCCTATAGTCTTCTCAGAAGGTCTGTATTAAGTTGTTTACCGTATTCCCTCTAAGTTTTATCCATGTCCTCACCTGAAAGCTACTATAAAATTTTCACATGCCTCTTTTCTATCTGTCATTGTTTCAAAACAACAAAAATGTAATCCTGCCTTCTAATTTTGCCATGTGAATTGCTTGTTTTGGTGGACAGAAGCTTAGAGGCTTGCTTCTTTTCTGTTGTTTTACACATGGGTAGTTCCACTATAGTTATTTCCTTCTTTACATCACTGTGAAGTGAAAGAAATACTAGACTGGGGCTGTGAATGTTATGTACAAAGCTTAGGTGCGGTGTGCCAGTTAAAGCTGGTCAGGAATGTTCTGATAATGCCTTTTTTTTAAACAAAGTTCATCAAAGGTTTTTTGTTTTGTTATACTCCAGTAAAATGAAACCTGGTTTCCTGCTAGTCCAGGGGCTGGGTTTTGGATCCAGGAATTGTGGGGGGAGCCTGGGAGCCCTTGGAAATAAGGACTCTTTGGCTCCCACATTTCCTGCTCTAGTCCTAAACGTGAAGGGTCCATCACTCAGCTCTCAGCTCTGAGGAGATTATCCTGGGAACCTGGAAAATGTTGGTTTGGCTGAAATCTGCACGTTCCCTTCTGCAGAACTGAATGATTTTGCTTTTGCCATGTTTCTCAACATCTTTGTGTCTCACCCTCAGATAGGAAGTTGACAAATGTTCAGAACCCCACAAGGACTGGGATGCTTGAACTCCTCATTGACATGGTTTTATAGCTGGTAGTCATGACAGAGATCATGAATAATCAGAAGTCTAGAAGATTGTGAAGTTAAAGCTAAGCCAGAAGGGGCCTCTGAGCTTAGAAGATGGGGCTATTAATTCAGTTAATTTAAAAGCATGTTTTAAAAACTGGTTATTTCAAAGCATTTTTTTTTCCTCTTAGGCAAGGCTTTTCAAAATTGATCTTTTTGACATTTCATAGATACAGCATTTCATGAAACAGATAAGCTTTTTAACAGCTCTGCTGCTAGTGACAGAGGACTGTGTTTGTCTTCTCAGGCAATGCCAATCTAGTGCTCTGCCTGAGTTAGAACCCGAACCATAAGCAGATGATTTTTCTCCTGTGCTTTGTTCTAGTATTTTATTCCCCAGGTGAGTCAACTGTGCATTAGTTACATTCTCCCTAAGGTTCACTCTGGGTAGTTCTTGACATGAACGTATCAACAGCCAGCTGCAGTGATGAGTGAGAGAAATTATGGGTTGACATGTATTTTGAGAGTAAGATATTCCATTATCTGGAGATTTCCTCATTTTTGCAGGTACTAATTTTGAGTTCAGTATTTCAACAATGAGCACATAACCACTGCACTCCTTTTCAGATAAAAGCACATGACTGCTTGGTTCTTGTGGTAAATCTTTATTTTTTATTTTATAAAACACTTCAATAAACTTATTCTCTCCCATAAAGAAACTGTAGGAACTTGGGTTTGTTTTACTTTTTGTTCAAAACATTAAATTTATGGCTTATATGTGACCTTCTAAAAATCCATTTGGTGTATAGGTATGGTTATAGCTTTAATTACAGACCTGGGCTGTAGTAGTTAAGCAGGTGTTTACACACTGTTTTTCAAGAACATGATTGTGTGGCAACTGCTAGAGGACCACTCTGAGACTTCCATTCAGCCAATGTAGTCAGGGTACCTTGAACATAAGTAAACCAGCGGCATGTAGAGAGGTACCTGGCCACCAAATACAGGGAGGGATCCAGCGTGGGTGAGTGATGGAATAACGTGTTCAGAGTAACACCACTATTCTAGGGAGCTGGTTTAACCAATATAATGCTTTGTCAGTGAAAACCTTCTGCAAAGACTTACTCCCTCTTCTGGAGCTCTGAGGGAGGTGTCTGCTTGTGCTGTGCTGTTAACTTCTGTAATGACACCTGGGTTTAACATCAGTATCCCTCACCTCTTACACTGAATATATATTTTTTTTTGCCAAAAGTGCATGGGAATGCATTGTTGTGCAAACTGGAAAGAAGCTCAATAGTTTGTTCTGTCGAATCGATCCAAGTATATTTTATTACAGCATTGCAGCCTCGGACTGTCTTTCTTAGGCAGCTGTTACACTGATGCCAGGGAGCTTGCTCTTGTGTGAGTGAGGAGAAATCCTCCAATCGTGCTAGTGAGGGAGACCCATAATTCCCTGTCTATTTCTAAAAGCGAGTTCAGCTTCTGGTCCCAGACAGACTGGGGTACCCTGCATTTAGGAAGGTACAGTGTCAGGTAAAAAATCGACATTCTTCAATAAATGGAGTTGACTTTTTAAATGTAAAAATGTAATCTTAGTCATGGTTGGCTCCTCAGTTTCTGGAATGCTATGAAAACCATAAAGTCAGTTGAACCAACATAAGGAAACTTTTCTAAGGTTATCTAAGAACTGAATGGGAAGACTTCAAAAATACTTCAAATCTTGCTTCCAAAACTCAGTGACATTACACAGTAGGTTTGTATTTATGCTTTTAGGAGTAAGAAGGTATAACTTTAAAACAAATAAACAAACTAAACCCAATAAAACCCCAAACAAAATTAAAAAACCCCGCCCCGGCTTTCCCCCCTAACCCCAGCTCCAGTTCCTCAGTAGGTATTCGTTTACATAGTACTTTTAAGTTTAATGAAGCTTTGAAAAATTATAGAGGTTCATTCTCTGGAATGGGTTTACATGTATATCAGTATCTGTGTTATTATCCCCATTTTCTTTGTTTCCTCCTTAGTAGTTCAGATATGTCTTGATATATTAATGAAGAATATTAGTTTTTTTGGGGAAGCTGTGTCTTTCAGAAAGATTGTTTTGCATGTAATTAGGAAGAAAAGGTGTGTAAATAATCTTGTTGTTAGTGAACTGGTAGGGAAGACCATGTTATGTTGGAGTTCATACTCAACAAAGGATTTTAGCATTCCCTTATTTT
>VZTM01010274.1:1045-18493 GCA_013400555.1 Jacana jacana | reverse complement strand
CAGTTTCATAGCAGGCAATGAGCACACGCTGAAAAAGTGCCAGGAGTAAGCTGATGAAGCTGTAGCTCAATTACAATGTAACAAGCAAACACATCTGTCAAAGGGTTCTTTTTTAATATATATATATAAATATATTAATTTAGGTTCATAACTATTTCTTTAGATTTCATGCTTATTTTTATTCACTTTGTTTCAGAGTCTATCTGCTGGTTGATGATGAGTTGACATCAAAATCAGATTTCTCTACAACAGCAGAGACATTTATCGAACCTATAACATTTGGTGGAGATGATTTTGAAGGCTGCATCTCAAATGTCTTTATAACAAGGTATTTGGCTTAGGAAGACTTTTGTTTCATATGTTGTGGCCTGCTTCCCTTCTTTAATTACACTACAATCACTTTTTGCTAAATTGCTTTCCCTTCTACATGTGTGAAGCCTTCATGAATGCATACCTTTGCTGCCCCTAAATATGCTTTCATTCAGGCAGATTATACATGGTATCAAGTTGTAATTAAATCTACTGTTCGGGTGTAATGGAATTTTAGTCCAAATCATATCTTTTAGTAGTCTTCTAATCAAAGAATGAACTCAACGTAGTGAATCGGTAGCATCCGAACAAGACATCCAAAAAGATCTGCTAGATTGTATTATTATAGCTACCCAGGGAGCCAGGTGAGGAGTGAAGATTACTGGCAGAATCAAAACAGTTACACAAACAAATAAGAGTATATGTATAGAAATCAGGTGCCTGATTTATGTTGTCTCTTTTTTCACTTGTGTCTGTCTGGTTATTAGAAATATCTTACAAGCAAAATTTAAGAGCAAAATTATGCATAAGTATGTTCTTTAAAGAAAAGCATTCCTTGATTCATGAGTGATGTCCCAGTGGGACTTTGTTTTAGCTAAGTTTTGATGACTATTTATTCATGTGTAGAGTTTAAGAAAATAGTGTATTTTGATTTGATTAGCATAGAATGACAAACTGGTTTGTATTGGAAGAGACCTCTAAAGATCATCTAGTCCAGCCCCCCTGCCATGTGCAGGAACATCTTTACTAGATCAGACTTCTCAAATGATATCTTCATGTAAAGCACTGCAAGACAGTGAGGTAACCTATAGATTAACTTCCTCACCAGAAGACAAACTTGGAAAAATTCTTTTAGTACAAAAGAAGATGGAGAATCAATAGTGCAGCTAGTTCATCAAGTGAATGGAGAACTGGACCAGAACTGAAGTACAGGTTCTGCTGCCAACTTTACCACTCTCCTCACAAAAACCCATGGGCAAGGAGCACCATTGCTTTTTCTAGCTGTAAAGTGGTTTGTAAGTTATTGATTAGAGATGCTGTGTACAACTTACAAAATTATAGTATTGCTTAATAATATTCTTTATGGACACAAGAAACTGGGTTTGACAGTCTTTCTGACAATGTGGCTGTAATACTAAAGCTACGTATTTAGTTGTGATGGGCTTTACCTCCTGACAAGTCTCATTATAACATCTGATTGAAGGAGAGAGTGAATCATTACATTAGCAGGACTTGATGTTGACGTTTTTTCTTGATCTGGCACTGGTTAGGCATAGCTAACCAGCAAAGTCTTGTCATCTGATCCAGAAACCTCACTCAGGCAAGGCTGCTGTCATTTTTTCTCCTTTTTCCAATGGTAATATTTGTTTGGGTTTTCAAAATAGATACCTTTTAGCAAAAAGTATTTTGTTCAGATGAGGTGAGAACAAAACATCAGAGGTGTTTCCATAACCGAAAGCAAACGGTCAGATCCATGAAAAATATGAATTCTTCTTACAGCATTGAACCTACATTTTTCATCCAAAACCAAAAACTGGTACTTTTAACAACAGGTCACTGGGAAATCTGGTTTGTACAGAACAGAGTTTTACAATATGCTGTTGATTATGCTAAAGGAAAGGAATGCTGTGTCACACCACTTACTGCTTTCTTCACTCTAGGGCAGGTCAGCTCCCTGAGGTTCAAAATCTCATTAATTATACTGCAAAGAACGGTGTGTCCCTCGGAGTTTGCCGCAAATATGAGAAAAGTGAACCACTGCTGCTGCAAGAATTTAAAAATCCTCTCAAGTTTAAGACACTCAAGGTATGCTTGGTTTCACTGCTATCTTTGCTCCGTATTGATGCCGAGGCTTTCTCTGCATAGCTCTGGTTTCTAGGATGGAGATTCTGATGTTACTATCTTCCTTCCATCTCACATCTGAAGCAAATTCTTTCTGTGCTAAACCCATACCTGTCTAGAATCACAACAGCTTCTCTGTCAGAGAAGGTTGTTGACTGATTCAGATAGGAATTCTTAAATGTGTAGATAGAAAACTTTATTTCATGCTAATGCATAGTGAATGTTTCAATTCTGTCTTACAGGAGCAGAATGAAAAATACGCTGATTATTTGAAAGCCACTAATGTGCAAAACCAGAAAAACCACCCTTTACCAACTCAGTTAAATGTCAGCAGTGAAGCATATCTCCTTGGAAACACCCCCAACACTTTCATATCCTACACGTTTTCTCCACCGTCATCTACAGACAGGTAATACAAGTGTTCTCAGTTGTCCTCCTAATACTTGAATTGTCAAAGCTGCTTGAATCTTTCAGTGCTAAGAGAGTTAGGGTTTTCTTCTTGCTGATGTTTTAGGATATAACACAAGAGTGGCTCTAAAGGTTCAGGCCTCTTTTCTTTCCTAACATTTACCCAAACTGAGTAGATTGACTTGCATGTGGTGGACAATTACAGTGCATACTGATGCCAAATCCTAAGCCTGAATATGTCAACTTTCATTAACTTTCAGAAATGCAGGCAACGTAGAACACTGTGATTCCACTCAAAAGCTGTTCTGTATTTCACAAGTGGAGTTTCACCTGCACTTGTCAGCAGAACAGAAAGAATACAATTAACAAACCAGACCTGTATTTAAGTATGTTTACTTTCCACTACAGGTTACATTTCTCTGTAGATGTACGGACTCGATCATCAAGAGGATTAATAGTTTTCATGGAAGAAAGGTCTGAGGACTCTTATATGGCTCTCCATGTTTCAAAAGGACGTTTTGTTTTTTCACTTGGCTCTGGAGGAAAACGAACCAAAATCAAAACCAGTGCTAAATACAATGATGGGGAATGGCACACTGTAAGTAGTATGGCCCAGGAACCATGGTGAAACCACAACCAGCATTCAACAGGCCCAGCCTATTGAATTTTTAAGTTATTAGAAATTCAATTTGGGTCATCTGAAGTTAATTCCTATGCCTGAAAGCTTATGTGATTGACAGGTCTCTGTTATGAGAGAGCTTATAGAGACTGATGGTCCCAGCATGTTATTTTCAGTTTAAATATTTCAACACTACAATGTTTAAGTTAAAAGAAAAAAGTCTCCAGTAGCTTTCATTAGCCATTCTCACGATGTTATTTTTGCACCCTGCAAAGGTGGTCTTCAGCACAGAGGGGAAGAACGTTCGCCTTGTGGTCGATGGTCTGAGGGCCCAGCATGGAAGATTAGCAACAAATTCTGCGGTCAGCATTAAGCCACCAGTCTACTTGGGAGGACTGCCATCACTGAAAAGAAAGGTGAATAATTGACACATCCACCTACACACACTCCCCATGCTGCGCTAATTGCATGTGAAGGTGTTAATATGCAGGATTTCCATGTTGAAAAGGTTTGGGGGATGTTTCCCAGTACTGACCTGGCACCATTTGCGGTGTTTGCAGATGTTCATTAAATATCGCTTTCCTCAGCTGGTCACACAGCCCTCAGCTGGGCACACATTTTCAGTGTTTGTTGCTGAGACACCGATGACAACTATGAACTGTTTTCATTTCTATTATTTAAAAAAATAAAAAAACCCAAAGTCACATTTGTAATTCCAAGAATATTCTTCCCACAGAATATTTACCTCAGTGGACTGAGCAATAATCTGTAGAGAAGCAAAGGAATCCTTCTCATTAAGGGATTATGAATGTAGAGGTGGATTTAATCAGAACTATGTGTGGTTCCTCTTACTTTAAAAACTGGATAATTAATGATGCAGGGCCTTTTATAAAATCAGATTTAAATAAACAGCCTCTTAGAAGGGAAGGGTGTATTTGAGACTTGACAGCTCCTGTTGCATTGTCTTTTTGACACATCATTGGGAAGTTTCTGTTCTGCAAGCAGGAGTTGTGCTAACCTAAAATCAACTGTTATTTTCATGTTTTAAGCTCTTTTTAAAAATTTTTGAATACCTTTTCACTGCATCAGAGATGGGGTTTAGGCGACTTTAGCACCAGTTGGCTTTCTACAGTCCCACAGTACAAAAGAACTAATGGGTATTCTTACTGAAAAGATTGCCATCATGCTGTAGTATTCATACTTTGAAAAATGCTTGCAGAATATACCAACAAAAAGTTTCAAGGGTTGCCTGAGGAATTTTAAGGTGAATGGAAAAGTCATGACTACACCTCAGCAAAACAATGGAGCACTTCCATGTCTGGATGTTCCCATGGAGACGGGGATTTATTTCTTTAATGAAGGAGGATACGTCACCATTGGTAAGCTGTATAGAGAGTCTAGTATAAAGAAGTATGTCTTAAATGTGTATGTGTAAGGATTTATTTACTTAATTTACTGAATTAATTATGTGGTTTTCCAATTATCTCCTCCTCTGATCATTCCTCAACCCACTGTTTTATGCTCCACAGATAATTTGCTGATGGGCTCCGATTTCAGGATTGTATTTGCCATTCGACCAAGGAGTCCAAGAGGTGTACTCCTCCATGCTGGAAGCAGGAGAGACAACTACTTGACTATTTACATGGAAGGGGGAAAGGCAAGTACAGGCTCTGTTTCCATTTAAGACATATTGCCTTTATTCAGCAGGGGCAATTCTGACCTTGAACTCTGGACTTAGGTGTTTCGACATTTGTCTACAGGTTAAACAACTTCCTCAGAGTTGTTTAAAACCATCACATAGAAAATTGAGTGTATAACTGTCTCTAGGCCTACACTGGCAGTTTCCATTGTGTGCACAATAGCTTGCACCTGGTGGGAGTATGTGGATGACTGCTTTAGGGAAGGGAAGGCTAATTGGAAAGACCTTGTCTCATAATTAACATACTTTTGAAAGATTGTGAGGGAGAGACAAAGGCATGTATTTACGCTTGTAAAATCTATTAGGGAAATTTACTTTCCTCTTAGGATAATTTCTGAAAGATGGATACAATGACCGTGACTCTTAAAACTAGGTAAAACTCAGCCATCACAGGATCAGTAAATTACTTAAAGCACTGCATTTTTCTGTTGCTCTTTTCCTTGCCGTGATAACTTAAAAGATAACTTTTTTACAGGTCATTGCTGCTGGAAATAGTGGTGCTGGAGAATTCCAGACATCAGTCACACCTGAGCAACCTCTGTCTGATGGACAGTGGCAGACTATTGCAGGTACATTGTATCATACCAGTTCTTCTGAAACTTTGACAGGAGGGTGTGTACAGAGCACTGCAGGTCCAGATTTTTATTAATCATTGCACTCCTGTTTTTTCTGAGAATACTCTTTAGAACAGTGCAAGTGTCTCATGTTAATTTAAGGCTTTACTTAAGAGGGATCTGGGGGCTTCAGTTAGCTCCAGAGTACTTAGATATGTCAATCTGACTTTGAATTAAAATAAAATCTGTTTTTTCTATGAGTTAAATTTCAAGATAGATGCTTGAATAGCACCTTACCTAGTTAACTCTTTAATAGGGCTGAGGAGTACTCATTTCCCTACTTCTTTGCAGTCTCTCAGAAAGACAACATGGTGCAGCTAGAGGTGGGCACACAAAGTAACTATACCACTGGACTTCCACCCTCCCCTCTTAGACAGATGCTGCAGCCACTCTACTTTGGCAAAATTCCAGGTAATGTTATTGCTGCTTATTTTTTCATAAGCTACGTGGCTTCTTTTCCCTTTCTAAAACAAAAGCCCCGTTCATGCATGTAGCTTTATATCATTCCCCCTCTTTTGAAAGCCTTGCAGAAATTAATGTTCTTTAAAATCATTCTCATTTTATGAATTTGATTTTTCTACTTTGTTTTTTTTTTTGTAGCATATTTGGAGACACGGTGGCATCTGGTTACAGACCCATTTTTTGGCTGTCTTCAGAATATCAACATCAACGACAAACCTGTCTCCAGCAGGAGAATTTCGGAGGTTCACGGTGTAGTGAGTTTGCATGGGTGCCCAACGAAGTAGCTTTGCTGTTACGGTACTTGTACACACCTCAGGGTGGGTCTGTAGAAGTACTGTGTGAATTCACACAACGTGGGTGCCCCTTCGCTCATCCCTGCGTCGCTGTCATCGGGCTGGCTATTCAGAACAGCTGGGGAGCAAGTGCACCCTCTGGATGTGGACTGTGTCAAAGCAAACGAAAAGTATTTGCTTTGATAAACTCCCTTTTAAATGTAATTGATTTCCGAGGTAATCCGTTGTGCCTTTTGAGATAAATGCAGAAAATAGAGTTGTATATACCTTGCTGGGCCAAATTCTGCTCTCACACGCAACAGCATAGACTTGAGTAAGTCCAGTGTTTTCATTTTGAAAATTTGCCGTAATGCTGGTCATCTTGAGAGCAAATTTGATCCACTAATATAAAGAATTTTATAAAAATATAANTCACACAACGTGGGTGCCCCTTCGCTCATCCCTGCGTCGCTGTCATCGGGCTGGCTATTCAGAACAGCTGGGGAGCAAGTGCACCCTCTGGATGTGGACTGTGTCAAAGCAAACGAAAAGTATTTGCTTTGATAAACTCCCTTTTAAATGTAATTGATTTCCGAGGTAATCCGTTGTGCCTTTTGAGATAAATGCAGAAAATAGAGTTGTATATACCTTGCTGGGCCAAATTCTGCTCTCACACGCAACAGCATAGACTTGAGTAAGTCCAGTGTTTTCATTTTGAAAATTTGCCGTAATGCTGGTCATCTTGAGAGCAAATTTGATCCACTAATATAAAGAATTTTATAAAAATATAATTTTTTTGGATTGATGTTTATACAGAAATGTACATTGATGTTAAAAGTAATAATAATAATAATATAAATGGAGTTTGAAGCACTTTACGGAGTGAAACTCTGAGTTTGTTACAATTCTAGGAATTCTGGGGCCAAATAAATGCAGTATGTTCTTAAAACCATCTGTTTTCTTGTTTGGTTATTTTAACCTGGTGGATTTTTTTTTAATGTGGTTTTTACAGGCTGCTAAGCCCTGCTTGCATTCTGCAAATATTTCTGTAGCTTTAAGAAGCTGATTTGCCTGAATAAGCAGGAGTCCATCATCTCTGCTTCTTAGAATTTGGTTATATAAAAATCTCAGAAAGAGAGTAATTTTTCTTGTAATCTTTGGAGCCAGAAAGTCTCCTGCAAAGGCACTTTTTTTTGTCTGATTAAATGAAGACAAGTTATATTAGGAACAGCAGTTGCACCTGCTGCAGTTATGTAGCATGAATAGGACCAAAACAGCAAAGCTGTTTTCTTTGACGTTCAAATCTTTACTTTGTACCTGCCCGTCACCCATGGCAGAGGGCAGGAGACCCAGTTTGCTCTATTTTTCAGAATATTGGGCTGGACTGAATCACCTTCTTCCACGGTCATCCAGAAGCAGCATTTTGATAGTTACTTTTTTAAATATTTTTTTTATAATTCCCAGATGCCAACTCTCTTTTGCAAAATTAAAACAGTTTCCAAGGCTGGTCCTAGGCTGGAGTAGACAGTGATGCAAAGAAAAGCTTCTTCCCACCTAATGCAATGTTTGGTGCCACCTTCCAGTGCCGTCTTGCTCAAGGTGGAGCAGCATGTCCCCAGTGTGTTTGGAATGAGGTGCTTGCTGATGAACAGAAAAAGATGCCAGACCAATGGAATCATAGAATGGTCCAGGCCGGAAGGGACCCCTACGGTCATCTAGTCTGACCTCCCCACAGTCAGCAGAGACACCCCCAACTATAGCAGGTTGCCCAGGGCCCCATTGAGCCTCACCTTGAATATCTCCAGGGAAGGGCCTCAACCACTTCCCTGGGCAGCCTCTTCCAGTGGTCCACCACCCTCATGGTAAAAACCTATTCCTAATATCCAATCTTAAGCTGCTCTTCTCAAGTTTGAAGCCATTGCCCCTCGTCCTTTCACTGCAGGCCTTTGTAAACAGACCCTCCCCAGCCTTCCTGTAGGCCCCCTTCAGGTACTGGAAGGCTGCTATTAGGTCTCCCTGGAGCCTCATCTTCTCCAGGCTGAACAACCCCAGCTCCCTCAGCCTGTCCTTATAGCAAAGGTGTTCCAACCCCGTGAGCATTTTCATGGCCCTCCTGGACCCGCTTCATCAGGTCCATGTCCTTCCTATACTGAGGGCTTTAGACCTGCACACAGTACTCCAGGTGAGGTCTCACCAGAGCAAAGTGGCAGAATCACCCATATGGCTTTGGTCATTAACCCCTTACAAAAATTTTGCAGCTTTCCAGGGTGGCAGAAGTGTCACAAAAGTGTTCACACCAAATCTTGTGCTGCTTTTTCTTTTATGGCAACTCTATTAGAGGCAAATCTATGTCCATGCCGATGTTGCTCGGCTGTAGAGCTAGTTTTGGAGGGAATGGGATGCAGTGAAAAGATGACAGGGTTGAGGCCTCCAAGGGAGATGCTATGTAGAAACAGCTTCTTCTGTATGACTGCCTGACATGTGGGAAGAAATACCCCTTAGCCTAGAGGTGATGGGGTTCCAAAATCATCTTTTCAGATAGCAACAGCTGAACCCTTTCTGCGCATAAAGCCTCCTGCCTTTGAAGTAAACTGTCAAATATTCAGGTGACCAAAACTCTGGAAATACTCACTTGATTTACTAGCCTTAGTTGGCATTGAGAATTTCCACAAGGAGAAACTAAGAACACTTAAAGATTATTAAGCAATGTTCTTGTAACATTTCATATCTCATGCCCACCAGAATGCTCCCTGAAGATGATTTTCCCTAGTCACAAAAAGTTTTCCTTCTTCCCTTCCCCTCTCTGAAAAAGCAAACATAGCAAAGATTTTTGCATCACAACCTGGAGCCAGTCCTGGATTTCAATTCCCTTCCATCTGATTTTATTTTATCAGAAGTAGTTTTAACACTGACTAGAAGAAATGAAAAATGTATAAAGACTCATGTAAATATAAGTTATAATGACTATTGAGTATTAATTCCAGTACAATCCTAATGCATAATGAAAAAGTAGAAAAGTCTGTCTGGTTTTAAGGCTCTTGGTGGTTGGGTTTTTTACACCCCAGTTTCTTCAGCTGTATTGCTTCCATAAGGTTGGGATGTCACACATTGTTGGGACAATCAGTGTAAGCCAACCAGAGTTCCAGGTTTTGTACTTTAACAGAGATAAACCTCTACCTGGCTGATGAACACTTGGTAAAAAGCTTTTTGCTCTCGACGAGCCAGTGGATAATCTTCACAGGAGGAAAGAAGATGTTCTGTTCAGATGAGCCAGATGAAGATTTATTATTATTGATGAAAACCACATGGACACTGAACTGTATTTCATGCATTGCTTGCTTTGTGCTTAGCATATTCTGAATTTTCTTACATGGGAAACAACTTTTGGAAAGCAAGAGCCTGATTTTTCAAGTCTTTCAAGTCAAGAATGGTAGACATAATTCCAGTTGTAAATATTCCTTCTCTTTAGGTTCACCAGGAAAGATGGTTGTTAAAGTCAAAATAAACAATTTCCCCCAATACATTTTATGGTAGATCAGTAGCGATAAATCTTGTAGTAAGATGAAATGTGGTAAGAATAAATTGCACTGTTAGCTTTGGGTAAACACTGTGTCATGGTGGTTTTTATTGTTGTAAGTAGTAGTTCCAAGTCTTTCATCATCCAAGTGTTGCCATTTGACAGTAACTTCCGTGGATTATTTACCTCCTTTGGCTATGACATTTCCGGTGGACCCTCAAGTCTATCAGTTCCCATGTTACAGTAGAAGTAAGTAAATCCCATGGGAGAGGGATAATGCAATTTTGTATTGTCTAGTCATCTTTACTATTTGCTATTCAAGCCTTAAGTAATATTGATATGTTCAGTGGTAAAAAACTCAATTCCAGTCATCCTTTCTGAGCCTGCATTATTACTCATTGCTTGTGGCCAAGGGTGCAAAGGTATTACAGCTTGCATTTTGCTTCAGTGACCTTAAAATTAGAAGTAATAACCAAAGAAATGCATACATTGGTGTCTGCTGGCAAGATTTTGCTATATGGTTTGTACTCTTGAAATTGGAGCTCCTGATGAAAGTTTTGAGAAGTTTAATGAAAAAGGATCAAATATAGTTTTCAATACACCGAGAGTGCATGGCTAAAAAACCCCACGCTCTTTAACTGCATGCTTAGATTGCTTCATTGGCAAGCTAAATGGCTCATTTGAATCCCAAATCAATTACACAAGGAGAGCAGAAGATTTCCTCTCAGGCTAAGCCACATTGGTGTTGCTTGTGCCAAATGTCTCTCTTGTCCGTATAACTACCAAGGGCAGAAGGTTCTCCTCCAGTTAATTTGGATTAGATTTAATAGGATTATGTTATCTGAGGTGGATGACACCAAGGCCTGTAAATTCCCATTTATTATAACTACAAAACCCAGGCAGATTAATGAGAGCTGGAAGCCAGTTAGGAAGCCTATCACTGAGACCAGCAGGCAAGTAACATGAAACAGATCACAGGGCACTGTAGAAGGAAGTACAGGCTCACTGCAGAAAAAAAGCACAAATATATATAAGGAAAACGTTTCTCCTCTTCACTGCTTATTAAGGATATTGTAATGTAAGCTTCTAGTAACAAAACCTTACAATTAAAACTTCTTAACAGCCTTCTTGTCTCTGAGGTTGGAGGTCTGTGCTGCTGTTACTGCAGAGCTTTCATGCAAAACACCTTTCACTCTGTTGGCAGCAGAATGAATTGGGTGAGTTAACTTTTTGGGGGTTTGTAACCACTTCTTTGGAGTCACCCGTGAGGCATTTAATTTTTGCTCTCCCTCCTGCTAGTAGCTTTGCCTCTTCTGGAGTCCTGTGTGAATTATTTGAGGTTTTTTCTCTGCTCTGCTTCCTTTCTGCTCCTCATAAAGTAGCCTGGAAGCTGGGGTCTTACTGAAAACGCCATAAATGCATTATGGCTTTGTAATGAACCCTTGTCGTGCTTTTTGCCTCTACCATTCTCTATGTGGTTTCCTCATTTTAAAGCAATCCTGCATCTTTCTCTAACGATGTAAGGAAATTTAGGGCACAATGGTCCAGTCTTCTGTAAATCTGCCTGTATTTTCTAAAAATACATTAAGTGGATGTCTCTGGCAGAAGGAACTACTTTACATTTAAGGGGATAGTGCCATAATACAATGTTATAGCTTCCTGAGGGCATTAGCACTGCAAGGCATAAGCACAAACTTCCTTTGTACAGCTGGCCCACACATCTGAAAACTGCAAGAGGCTGGTCATTGCCAGAGCTTCAATGAAGCATTCTCTGAGTATAGAGAATTGCATGCAAAATAACCAGTGAGTCTTTACGTTCTCTCTGTCCATTTGGGGGATCCTCTGTAGCATTGAAACCAAACTATGATTTGTTGTCCGTATCATACTGTATCTCCTGGTTTGCAGCTGATAGAATTCAAAATTTATAAGATTTTTTTTGAACACACTCCTGTCATTGCTTTGCACCTTAGTCAATAACTGTGTTTCCTACAGGTTGTTCTGAATGTAAAGCATATCTGAACTGGTCCATGAGACGCCTTTGCTTTGTTAAGATGTCACCTGCTCATGGATAAAGATTGGGCACTGCCACACTATTACACAGAATAAAGACAGATAGTTACCATCATGGTCCTTTGTCTCTGTTCGGTTATATTTAACTGGGAACAGCAACAGATTTCTCTATTGTGTGTGAGCCTGTGTCTCAGATTCCTGTCACAGGAGGACTATGCACTGGTAAGAATGAATGACTACATTCATAGGAATGTCAGTAATTTATAAATTAATATGGAGAAAAAAGACTGTTAGAATTTCAATCCAGAAATAACTGTTCAGATGTTTTTTGAAGCCTGAAGATGTAACAAAGAAAGTATTTTAAAGGATACAGAAATAAATGGCTCCGTGTCCAGGTCTTGCAGACACAGTTTTAATTAACAATGTGTTAATAACATAACGAGCGAAAATCTGTCAGCATGAGATATTATTTAACAGAAGACGTATGTTGTTAGGTAACAGCACCTGCCACAAATCTTACTTCTAGATCCTTCATATCTCTTTCTGATCAGAACTACTCTCCGGATGCTACAAACCTAGAGAGTCAGTAATACACCCGGATACTGATTCCTCTGGCTAAGGCAAGGGTTTCACCAGAGAACAAGGTGTCAAATCAGTAATACATTTCTAACTTTCCCTTTGCTGCACTCAGTTAGATCAAAGGTAATAACATACCCCTGGGGACAGGACCCTAAGTCATTAAGAAGCTAAAGGTACTCTGGGCAATTCTCCAAGAAAACGTGTAGGCGTGATCCCAAGTCCAGTGGCTTAGTGGAAAGATCTAAGCACTTCACAGGACTTTGGCTCACACACCTTATCAAAGCATGTAGAAAATCTCAAATGCACTTTATAAAAAATGTATTCTAAGATATTGCCAAGGCTTACAGAGAATTGTTATTGCTGATTAAATCTGTTTGTTATGGAATAAAGGGCAGGACACAGTTTCCAGAAAACTTAAGGTTGCCCCTTTTTTAATAACTATACATAAATGGAAAGTTTATGGAAATGCAAAGGGTATGCATCAGCAATCGGGGTGGAAGCAAAGAGATCACGCAGATAAACCAGATGAAGCGTTCTGCCTGATAAGTGTCAGCGGTTAAAGCAGTGCCAGGGGGTGGTCTCAGACCACCATCCATGAGCCAGCCAGCCCCAAACAGCCAGAAAGCCCGTCCAGGCTCGGCCCTTTCCCATGCCAAAATCAGAGCTAACTGCAGTCATCCCACTGTGCCTTTACCAGGCTCAGAGAAAAGAAAACCCTGCTTGGAGTTTCATCATTCCTGCATACAAAAGAATAGGACCACATTTTGAACAGAACAGTTGTATTTAGTCAATTCTTGCAACTTGATATTTCCATGCTGAAGGAAGGAAACTCTCCCACTGCTGAGCCACTTCCAGAGGACACGTGATCACTGAATCTATGCATATTGTGTGGATCACAAAAGATAAAACCAATCAACATGACGTATACACTCAGAATAAGTTTAATTCAAAACAGACACCACAAAGCCACTAATGATCATCATTGTTATTTAATTAAAGTGGAATGAATAGGTGAAATCTTCCGAAGAGACACTGAATGCCATCAGACAGATTAAAGGCCAGGTGTATGATCAGTGTAAATCAACATAGCTCTATTGTTCCTGGATTTAGGGCTGATAGAAGAGAAGGATCTAGTTGCATTTGTGTATCTTAATGTTTTCAAATGATGGGAACACACACAACATATAAATCCTATGAAAAGAACTTTGCTACAAAGAGTTAAAATGAAGACTATTTCAATTCGCCTTCTGGGAAAAAGATACTGTATATTTTTATCAGTACAAAGAATTATCTGAAGAACAGATGTGAGCTTAAAGCATGGATAGAAAGGCTTGATAGGTGAGGAAGGAAAGGTAGCTAAGGAAAAGTAAGCCATAAGACTGCTCTGAGAGGATTTACCCCTGCCAAGGGAAATGTCTACAGCAGAGAAGCTTGTTAGAAATTGTGATGACTGCCAGCTTGACTGAACAATTTCAGGCTACAAGGTGGTGTCAAGGAGACCAGCCACTGCTCCCTTCCAACCCAAGACTCAGTGGTCAGAGCTCCTGGGCAGCTCCTGCCTGCCTTCATGGCATAGCACTGCATGTCATCCTGCGAATCTATCAGTTCCCATGTTACAGTCTGGACTCTGCCAGCTGTGGGGCTGGGTGCCTGCTTGCACCCCTTCCCCTCCATTGCCTCGGTAAGGGGAGCTGGGGGGAACAAGTTCTGTCCGACCAGATTCCCAGCCTGTGAACTCACAAATCTGCACTGGGAGGTCAGGAACATGGTAGGCCAGGTCTAGCATATAACAGGGTGAAAAATAGCACAGAGCTTCCACTCCTGGCCCCTTTTATTTTGCTCTCCGACCCTTTTCCTTTTCTTTGTTGTACTTTGTATAATGGAAGAGAACATCTGGACTCTAGTGACAGCAAACCAAATTTGCATGCATATAGCAGATAATTAAGCACGTGTCTATCTGCAGTTGCAAACAGCAATTAGTCATGAGATAGCGTTCCACGCCCCTTCCTGCCTATTCTTCTATTGCCCTCTCACTGAGCATCTCTGAGAGGCACTGAGCACTGGCCTCCTTTTTAATTGTGAAAACACTGGCACAGCTGAGCTTAAACCCTTCCATGTAACTTTGACTAGGATGAGCTGCCTCCCATACATCGATTTCTAGTAGAAACTGCTTTCTGCATAAGACATGATGCAAGTGGCCCAAATCCAAACACCGTTGTCTGCATCCCAGCTTAGCTGAGGGCTATAAGCAGGTTTTGTTCCTAGTTCTTCCTCTCAGATCTGAGGAAACTGAACTCTGTAGAATCATTTCTGACTGCTGATATTTTCTGTGGCTGACCCTTGCCTCTCTGCAGTTGCCCAAGGCAAATACTGGCTTCCCTACTCCCTGCAGCCATAAAGAAGTTTATGTTTGTCCTACAGTTTCCACCCCTGGCCTATGAAGGCCATATTATAAAAATCTTACTGTGTCCAATAAAGATGTATATCCCATGCCTGCCTGTTCAGTTATAGAGAATTCCCTGGCAATGAAGCCACAGGTAGCAGCTTATCGCCTAGGACAGGTGTCCTCATTTCTCCAGTTATTGAGTCCCATTTTCTAGACAGGCAAAACAGAAGTTGCTCAGAGCTGCAACTAAGAGAAACAGTCATGTATAAAGCAAGACAAATTTCTAGTTTGATGAAATCCAAAGACTGCTTTGCCTATTCCTAAATTGTAGCCTCTAGCACCATATCTTTTAACTTATCTGTATGATGACACAGAGTGTAGTAATAGATCAAGCCAAGGGCAGGTGCAAGTTGGAGAAGAAAGGGCTGGAGAGTGATCAAAGGGCCCACCATGCCTCGAGCAGGGATTAGAATCAATGGAACAGCTTCACAATCTGGAGAGCAGTGATTACTGCATGTGGCCCTTTGCATTTGCTCATTGTATAACTGAGCCGCCTGATCAAGGCTTTTGCTGAGGTAAAAGTCTGGTATCTACATAATGATCTCTGCTGGAGGATTCCTCTGCGTGGTTGGAATAGTGCTCTTGGGTATAATTTGCAATGTTGCCATTGGATTTACTTGTGTGTGTTGATAGCATGGTGGCATTCCCAGCTGTAACAAATTCACTTAGTTTGGAGAAGGCATTTGCATCAAGTAATTGTTTAAAAATATAACTGCAGCTTTCAGAAACTTATTAAGGCCCAGAGACCTGTTTGAAAACAACGGTTTGCTTTTCATATAGGCAAAATGAAGTCTCCTGTGTTTCAGTGGGAAATACTAATGTAGGTTTTTTGTGAATCTCCTGTAACAGCAAGGCACAAACCAACCCCAGCTGGCACCAAGCAGCACTCTAACAGTGTCACATGCACCTGCATTTCAGGCATACCTGTGCTTATAAGAGCACATTCCACCACCAAATCCAGACAAAAAAATGTTAAAGATTTTACTATTATAGTAGGTGAGCTCATTATTTTTTATTTGGGACCCACAGAAAGCTAAAAAATATGTGGACCAACGTGATTCTAAGCAAACAAAAGGGCTATACAGACTCACGTGCATATGGAACCAGCCAGTACTACTGGTACTTTCAATGTTACACCTACCATACTTCAGTAAGACTCACAGCACTTGTGGAGCAGTGTTGTTACTCATCTCGCAACTTAGTTGTGTAAGAATTGGGTATCTACTCTAGGCTCTCCTTCGATAATCAACGGAGGGGCGTTAGTTATCCCTAAAGAAAAACACACCCACACATCATACACATCATCTTAAACATATGCCGTAAGAGGACACGGGCAGCAGCCAACCCAGTTTTGGGCTCTGAGCAAGAAGCCTAATTCCCTGAAGATGGATGCAGCACTTGATTACACTTTAGTCCTCTGGAATAATTAGACAGCCTTACAGCCTAGCTATAGAAATACCATTGTGCGGTGCTGTCAGCAGGCCTCAGAGAAGAAAGGAACAAGCCACAGGGAATTATCTCCTGCTTCCAGTTACAGGGAAAATTTGTCATAATGGTTTTTTTTTTCACTCATCCTTTTCAGTATTGAGTTATCCAGACATGGTGTGGTTACCTCCTGGCATCTCCATATTATGACTCATCAACTATGAATCTATGACACTAGATTTGCCAGCAGTTCTTCACCTTTTTATTTTTTAGGGTCTTGGTGCCACCACTGCAAGAAATCTCTATTGAACTCGTTGCTTTTTTGATGAGCTGGATACATACTTTTTTGTTGCTACCTTACACCAAGGAACCCAGCATACAGGAATGATTTTGTTGGTGCTTTGTACGATTTGAAGGGTGAGAACCTAAGAAGAAAATGTAGGCTGACCCCCAAATGAAAGGCATATAAAATAAAATGACGTGAGAAAGAGCATGTGTTTACGTGTGCTTGTGTACTTATAACCCCTCTAAAAATAGGCAAGTGCAAGAGCTGTTCAAATGAAAGGAATGGAAGGGAAAGAGGAGGAAGCCTTGCTGGATGAATTGTGGTAGAAAAAACAAGCATTTGAGAAAAATGCTAATGCAATGAAAAATGGGAAAATGTACTGAGAAAATAAAAGATGATTTCTCCTTGTGCTCTGTCTGGAAGAGGAACTCTGAAGAAAAGGCCTGCAGTAAAAGCATAGCTTTTCTCACTGTATTACCCTGGTTATTGCTGTGCGTAACTCATAATGGCTAAAATGATGCAACTCAGTTTAAGATGCTTGCCTGGTACAGAGCTCTCAGCCTCACAAAACACTGTTGGTAGAACAATAAAGAGTGAGTCAGTACAGAATAAGTCACCCAATACGTAGTTTTAAAAGTCACTGTGCTGTTTAAGGGCAGGAGTTCTTTCAGAGTACAATACACTTTAAAAAAGAGAAGGGTTGTTACATTTGCTTTTCTGCTGTTACTTTAATAAAAATCTCGTTGCGTGTTCAGATTTGTAAGTCACTTCTGTGGTTACTGTTACATGCACACAGACTCTTCACTTTGCCATCTCTCTTTATCTGCAATGCAGCGTTTCACTTGAGGGCAAATGCTGCCACTTCCCATAGTGGGAACTGATTCTGGTAGCAAGATTCGTGGAGGAATCTTTTAATTCTCCAGAGTGTTTCCTGATTCACATACCTTGATTAACAAATGC
>VZTM01010262.1:0-14714 GCA_013400555.1 Jacana jacana | reverse complement strand
CTCTCAGGCTACAGAGGCAGTGAAGAATAGTGATGAGGCAAAATTCAGCATAAATTAAGACAGTCATTTGCAGATAACTACTTGGGTGTCCAATCAGCCAAAGAATGTTTATTTTCAGTAGATGAAATTGATTCTATTCCATTCTCTATAGATTCTGTATAAGCCAATATCTGGGGGTTTTTGTCGTTTTGTTTTTAAAGCCCATCTTGGTGTTACATTCTCTTCCATCACTAAAGAGAGAGACAGTATAACTTCTCTTGTTTCTAGCTTTCTCTCTTTTCTCTTAAAGATATTTAGTGGAAGTTTAAGGATTCGTGGCAGCTACTAAAGCTGCAAAGATAATGCATAAACCTTCAATCCCTGTTTTGCAAATATAAGATAGCTCAGATTATGAAGAGATATAGAGTTGTAGAACTCTGCTCTTATTTGTTACAGAATACAAGCCAGTTTGGAAAAGTTTGGTTTTAGCCCCAAACTGCTTGACTCAAAGATAACTCCAGAAACTGTTCTTGATGATGATGGGATTCTTTGTTTAAATAATACCTTCTGAATGTACTATGAATGTGATTTATTTTCCAAAATAGATATTACTGCCACACTGCAGACCCTCCAGTGCTATATGACAGTGAATCAATTGCTTCTTCTCACCTTTGAATCATTTTTTTTTGTTGCAAAATATTATATTTTGATAATATTATAATAGAAAATAGCAAGAGCTTTTTATACTTTATTTTTTTTTTAACTTAGTTTGCTGGCAAAAAAACCAGCAGAATTCAAATCAGTGCACCAAAGGCTCCCTTCAGATACTGAAAAGCTTCTATAAGGTCTCCCTTGAGCCTTCTCTTCTCCAGGCTTCTCCATGTAACGGGCATATGATCATTATGTCTTAATTGTTGCTATATGGGATCTTCTGTGATTAGCGGTTTTCAGTGAACACAACTTTGAAATGTTTGTAGGAAGTTGTAGAGATACTAGGACACACATGAGAAAATAACAAGCTTCTTCAAAGCTTTCCTTTTGTGCTAACAAGTTTTAGAGTTCACTGAACTCATACCCCAAACATGAAGAAGCTCTGATTATAGAATCATAAAGATCTCAGGTTGGAAGGGACCCTTTTAGACCACTTGGTCCAGCCTTTTGTGGAAAAGGTAGCCTACATGAGATTATCTAACACCTTATCCAGTCACGTCTTAAAAACATCCAGTGATGGGATTCTACCATGTCCCATTGTTCCAGGAACTGATTATTCTCACTGTAAAAAAAATTCTTTCTTGTATCAAGATGAAACCTCTCCCAGTGAAACTTGTACACATTGTCCCTTGTCCTGGCCTATGTGGCTCCTTGTGACAAGAGAACTTCTTTTCCCATTGTAGCTGCCCTTTAAGTATTAGAAAACTGTGATGTCTTCCCTCCCAAGCCTTCTCCTCTCCAGGGTGGAGCTGTGAATTGTGGGGACTAGAACTAGACATAGTTCTCCAGGTACAGTCTGACAAGTGCTGAGTGGAGGGGTCAACTGGCTATTTACTCATTGTTGACTTGCTGAAGTAGATTCTGTTGATGTAATGTTTCTATGGTGAGAGGAGAGTGACAAATGTACTTGTAGTTACCTTTTAGAGAAAAAGGTTTACAACCTTAGTTCTCAATGTAAGTATATCTAACCGGGTTTCCAAAACCAGGACGATTTTCAGTTATGAAGTACATCTTGATTCTGCACTGTAACTGGGTCATATATGTGTACAAGAGGGAAATAATGTGATAAGTATAAAAATAAATTTATAGCACCCAGTTTGCGTGGTGACTGCTGCTCCATAAATATCTTCAATGAAAAGTCACATATATCAGGTATAAGCAGAAATATATCTGAAAATGAAGGAAGGTGACCAAAAAGAAAAGTGGAGGAGCATGTTTATAAGAAAATACAGGAGAAGATAGAAACTGCATGGCTTCACAATCCCACATCCCAACACAGAAAAGTAAATAAAACTAGAGAAGAGTTATCACAATGGTCAACATTGATCTTTGTTAAAAGACCCATTTCTAGTACTGTGGAATGGTTTTGTATTCCAGCAACACTGGGGCATTACTGATAAATCAGATCAGGCTACAAGGTCAATCTACTTTGTGATAAAGTCTGCTTGCACCTTATGGAGCAAATGTTCCAAAGTTTTATTTCTTTTGCAAAGTCAAACTTTATTGCTGAATCAAGCATTTGAGTTTGGAGCTATTAGTTGAGTGGATTGTCTGAATCCTCTCCAGATCTCTAAAAATTGCCTTGAAAATAGCTGCCTAGGCTTGTACCAGTTATGGTTTTGTTAATGTTTAGGACCAAAGTAAGAATAAAGGAGCAGACCGGAGAAGAAAGAAAATGAAAGTTAAGAGACAAAATGATGGCTTCTTTTATTTGACAAAAAGCAAAAAGAAAATAACTTTAAGAACTTAGCTTAGGAGAATAAAATTTAGAGTTGCGTTGTTCCATCGTTTTAAGAATTTAAAACTTTGCCTCCATATATTAAGAAGATACAGGATTAACATAAAGTACCGTTATGTTAAAGTTACTGTATTTTAATGTACAAAGTACTGTTCCTATGTACTTTCTATCAGAACAGGGCTTTTTTTCAAATTGCATTCAGAATGAATCCTAAAATGAATCCACAGCTTTTAGGTAATTTTTTTTCAGTGTAGTAAGTAGGAAATCACAGGTCCAAAATGAGACATGTTTGTTTATGGGGTTTGGGAGTTTTTCTGTTTCATTAGGCTTTTTCCTATCTTTTTTTTTTTTTCCTTTGAAGGCAGAGGCTACATTTTTGGTTGATTCATATGATATTAATATTATTATTAATGCTACCACATGCATGTATTGGGCACCACCTCAGTTGCTTCTCTAATAGACACGTATATATACTTGGATTACTTTTCTAGCAGGTTTAGTGTCTGTCTTGGATAAATCACCACCCCCCATCCCCTTTGTGTTAAATTTTTCCTTTCCTTTTCCTTTTCTTTCATGTACGCTTCATATACTAGGTAGCACATATAGCTCATTTGCAGTTTGTTTCATATATTTAGTACTGTGTAGTCAGTGAGCAGATCTCATTTTTCTTTTATTTCTCCTCAAAACAAATAAAGTACTGACAGAAGCGTAGTAATTGATCTGAAAGTGGATGGACAGAATCATCTATACCCAAACACTGGCTTTTTAGTTCCTGTCAGCTTTAGGTCTTCATTTAATCAATATATTTAGTAGTAATACAGGATAAAATGGTCAGGACTGCACTGGCCAGTCTACAACAATGGCATGAAGAGTAGTAACACACATTTGAAAAACATATTGCTTTATAAAATATTAGTCCAGATATACAAGAATATAATAACGCAATGTCAGGAATCAGTACTGTTTACTTTGTGAGAATCATTACAAGATTTACATATAAACCATATCCAGGAGAAGGCAGTAACTGTTGTTTAAGACAAGAAAATACTTTATTTCTATATATACCATCGAAATAATAACTGTGTGTGGAACGTTCTTCTTATGTCATAGAGAATTATCATAGAATCATAGAATGGTTAGAGTTGGATGGGACCTTAAAGATCATCAAGTTCCAACCCCCCTGCCCTGGGCAGGGACACCTCCCACTAGAGCAGGTTGTTCAAAGCCCCATCCAGCCTGGCCTTAAACGTTTCCAGGGATGCGGCATCTACAGCTTCCCTGGGCAACCTGCTCCAGTGTCTCACCACCCTCACAGGAAAGAACTTCTTTCCCGTATTCAATCTAAATCTCTCCTCTTCCAATTTAAAGCTGTTATACCTTGTCCTGTCACTCCATTTCCTGACAAAGAGTCCCTCTCCATCTCTCCTGTAGGCTCCCATCAGGTACTGGAGGGCTGCTTTAATGTCTGCCCAGGCCTTCTCTTCTCCAGGGTGAACAACATATCTTATGAATCATAACTATTTTCCAAAGCTAATAGACTGAAATTATAAAAAAATTAATAATTTGAATTACACACACAAAAAAGTTTTTGAACGCTAATTCTCTTTTTTACAAATTTACATTTTTAGTCAGCTCAAACAAAACTTTTTGTATTTTTTAATTATTTTTTAAAAAATTATAATAGACTGTTGTTTACTACCTGCTTTTCTATTGTTTAATGCACAGTTTTTCATCAAATACTTGGCAAAATATTTAAATGTAAACCAGAAAAATAATTTTGTCTACTAACCCATGTGTATTTCTACTTTTCACATGTGAATTTTCAGTGTTCATTCAGTAACTTTCTGTCCTTATAATAAATGGGGAAAAAAAACCCTCAAACTAAATTGTCCTTGCAGCCCAGTGCTCAAAACCTGACAACATTAGAAATACTCTGAGTGCAGAGCTCAGGTAAGGTATACCATCTCCTGAGGTGTAGATTTGTCCTCAAGGATTCAAATAGATGTTTTCAGTTAAATTGTATGCAGAAGGTGCTGAAATATGTGCTGTTCTTTTCCAGGAGAATGGGTGGTCCTTTATTTCCAATCTCATGGACACACCTGAAATATAGTTTCCACTTAAAGTAATTATTTAAGGCTTTGAAATAATGAATAGTGAACCCGTTACATAAAGGATAATGTTATTGTTCTAAAGAGAAAATAGTAAATATGGAATTTTAGCCTTCCTCCACCTGTCTCCAGTATCAGGTAATTTTAGAATTGCATGGTACTTATGCTGTCCCTTATCATACAGCTACTAAAAAGAAAAAAAGCAAGATCCAGAAGTTTGGAGTTCGGTTGTTGGCTTGTATTTTGCTTTTGGGGAGCTTTTTGGGAGGGAGGGGGGGGAGGGGAAAAGGGGCATCCACTTCAGTGTTTGATGGTGTCATTTTTTTCTATTGTTTTGGGTTTTTTTTTTGTTTGCTTTTTTTTTAATTTAAAAAAGTGAACAACTAAAGGTCACTGTAGCAATAAATTAAAGTTTATTCCTATGAAACAATTTAAGCAACTACCTCCTTCTCTCCCTCTTTTCATTCTGTACATTCCAGTTATTCATACAGGATTTCAGCACAGCTAGGAGTCAAACAAAAAGGTCGCTACCTGGGTTACTTGTGTTCTGGTCCACCATCCAGTATGTCTGCCTGCTGCATTACATTGTCAAAATTAGCCTTTCTATTGACAAGCCTATTGATTTCCTGATTAATGTACCTCTGTTTTATTGGCGTTTACTACAGGAGACATAATTTTAATGTTTCTATGATCAATAGCTCCATCAACACCAAGAATTCCTACTGTTAGACTGCACAGCTCTAACTATGGGGAGTGGTGTATTTCTTGATAAATACTACAGGGAAGTTGTAAACATGAGAAAAGCAAAGAAAATTGATGTTCTCTGTAGATTCCTATTGTATTTCACCCCTAGGAGAGAATGCAGAAACTTTCAAGTAATTCTCTATAGGAAAGGCAACCAGCAGGTACTGGCTCTTTGGGCTGGAATATAAATGTATGGGAAGTAATTACTTATAGAATTCCCATTGTGTAGTTGCTTCATCTCAAATGTGTAAATACCAATAAGAAAAATTAAGGCTTTTATTAATTTTTAGACTAAGAAATGTCATTTAAAATACTCTTAGTTAACTTCATTAGAGGAATGGAATTCTGTGGCTGTCTTTGATTATTCTAGACTTGGAGTTCTCCAATATATTACATAAGGTACCTGAAGGCATCTACTTAAAATTTAGCTGAAGCAGTTTTTGTTCTTGGAACTGTAATGGCTGTACAATCTCCTGCTCATTGCCAAATAATTTATTTTCTTCCTTCTGCCTGTGTTTGCCCCATTTCTGTCTTTTAAAACCAGAGAAGAATATCTACTCAGATAAAGTATAAACTTAAATAATCACTTTCCTGTTAAGCTTTGAAATGATATAATCAGGACAGTTACAATAAATTATACTATTTACCAGAAACTGTCTAAATATTTTTCAGATTAGATTCCTTCATTTCATTGAAGTTTAATTTCCCTAAATTTCAACTAGTATCTTTCACTATCTGAAGGAGGTATCTCAATGGTATTTCTTAGTATCTGAGAATGTTCTTGTGTTTGAATGCTCTCATGAACAGCATAATTTTGTTTGAATGTCTGGATAAATCAGTGATGAGTTATCCTTACAGAAATGGGAAAATGATGGCTATTTATCAGGTAATTTATGCATTATTTCACTTACAACCTGTTATTTCAATCAGGGATTTGAACAAAGGCTGTGCATCTTGGGAGACAAGTACCCGCCATTAATTAAGAAAACAGAATGATGAAGTGAAAGCGGTTGCAAGTTCTCCATCTGTTGAAAAGCAGGTACTGTCCCCTAAATAATGAAATTGTGAATAAGGAAAAAAATTATATTACTAAAAACTCTAACAGTTTCCAAGTGTAGTTTTGATCTTTCGGCACAAATTTCAGACACTGGAGTGTTTGTCACCTGCTGCCGGCATCGACATATCCCAGTGGGCAAACTACTAAAGCAACAAGAATATTAGTGTGATGATTAAATCCACTAAAATTAGAGCTGTGATGAACGCTGTGATGAAGACGCTAGTGATAGGCAGCTAAATCTTCTGGTATACAGGAGTATACAGAAATGAAGTTAGTAGCAAAGGTTTAGTTAGGTGCTGGTTGCCCATATTTGTCCATGGAACTGTCTTCAAAAATGCCTGTACTCCTGAAATAATTCCCCAAGCCCGATGTCATGCAAATCTAAATATAATTGTGCCTATGAAAGTTCATGTAGCAGTAATAACTGTTTGGCTAAAAATATGATAGAATGTTATAAGTAAGTGCTGTGCCTGATAGCTATCTCTATGGTTCATTTTAATACCCTTTTAATTATTTCACTTGCAGCTAGTTTGGGTCATAACTTTCAAGTGATTGTTTTAACTGTTGGAAATTCTTTAAAGCCACAGGGTTTCCTTGGGAGGATGCTGATGCTGCCTTTTATGTCACTTTGGGTCCCAAGTTCATTTTCTTTCTCCTCTTTTGTTGAGTAGAGACTTGCTGTTCTGAGGTTTCACTATTTTATTTTGAATGCTGGGGACCCTTAAATTCTTCCTAAAAGGCTGTCAGAGGATTGCAGTCATCTATCTTCTGGGCCATAGTAGGGCAAATGGAGTTACAGAAGGGTATGGCGGTTGACGAAGTACTAAGTAATGCATGTACTCGTGCTGCGGTGCAGATTGTTCTTCAGGTTCACTGAGGGAAACATCTGTGTGACAGCTTAAGCCTATAAAGCTGGCTTCAATTAGATATTTGGTTCTAATCTTTTGTTTCCTCTATAAATTGTATGGGTCTATAAATAATCACTACCTAATAAACTTGTGTGTGTGCCTCTGTATATCCACACTTTTGTTAAGTGAAGGACTTAATATTTTAATATTTATCTGAAACAGTAACGTAGAATGATTGAATTCAGGTTTCAGGAAGCAATGCCCCTTTTCTTACTTAGTCATCTTATTTAACTTCCTTATGACTTATATCACTTTGTGTTACTTGAAGGTAATTTTGTCTGCATTTGATCCTGGAACAAAAAACCTGCTTGAGTAAGTACAAAATTAATATTGCAGTTTTTTGGTTTTTTTTCACTGTTTTACCTTCCTCTTTTTTATGATCATGTCCAACATAGGTACCAATCAGAAAGATTTCATAGAAGAAACAAGCTATCTTTTTTCTTAATGGAGAATATACTCCTTTACAAACATTTCTAGCAGAATTCAGGAAAAATCGTACTTAGGTTTAATTTTCAGGATTGGACATTTATCCAACGTTTAGCCTCAGGGTTCTCCACAATTCAGCTTTTACATTTTTTTCCTCCTTTTTTTAAGCAATCACTATAGCAACCCAGTGTTATCTGATGAGCAGCACATACAAAGGGCAGATACCCATACGTGCAGCATAAGATTAAGATTAAAAATGTTGGAGAGCCAGGTAGACCACCGAGGTACTTTTATTAGCCTGTCACACAGAAGATCTGAGGTCCAAGCTGCAGTTTTTAAGTTCATTAGTGGGGACAAATTTTGAGATATCATCAGCCTTACTGGATGTCTCAACTTGATTGGCAGTTTCTCTTATAAAGAAGTCTCCAGATGAAATAGTAGACTGTTGGATTCTATGACACCTATGGGCTGTATGAAAAATTGATCAGATAGTGGCAAAAGTATTGTAGGGACAAAATTCTGTATGTCTCTTGAGAGTTGTGTTTAGCCAGGGAAAGATATGTGGGACCAATATAAGGTGAGGAAAGGTAGGCTTTACATAAGTTTTAGGTAAAAACTTGCATTTGAACTTAACTAAAAATCTCCACAGGCACTGACAGACTGTGTCAACCTTTGAAATATGTAGTATCATGATACATGAATGCCAATGACTCAGATGTTTAATCTTTATTCTTGTTTAATGCTTTACTAATACTGATTGTAATGAAAGACTGCATTGGAATAGAGTCTAAATTGTATGAATGTATAAATATATACTATCTAAAGGGCAAAGAAGTACTGCACATCTCACCCCCAGATCTATGGAGTTAATGAAGCAGTAACAGGCTGTTGTATGAATGAATCACTTCAACAAAAGGTGCTGGGTAATTCAGCTGCTGGGTACTCCCGTGTTTCCATCTCTGTTCAGGAAGACTGTAGTGAGTATTTTAATTACATGTATTTCTGTCCCACTTCTTTCTCCTCCTGCAGGATAATAGAGGAATCTCTATCCTTGTATGTCCCTGGTTTGTTCTTACAACTCTGTACTGATCAGCCTGCTTCTTTCCACATGGTTTGTGCCAGTGAGAGCAGTCCTAAGAGCAGGGAAAGGTCAGGGCTCAGCTACTCTGCACTTATACTTCAATGCATAGCTTGATATAGTTGAGGATTTTTGGTTTACATGTCATATTAGTGGCAAAAGAAATAACTGAAAACTTCTATAGAATATGTGGAAAGAAAGAGGAATGTTAATGTGCTCCATCTGCTGTTTGGGGTAATATGGATCCCCACTCTCTGTTGGGCCAGTTCTCTCTGAAACTTGAAAACCGCAAAGAGCACATTTTTCACTTCTTACAGTGTTTTGTGGTTTCGGCCGTTTACCAAAGCCAGACTGACAGATGGCACTTCCTCCCCCCAAAAAGAAAGGAGATGAAGACGTTAAGGAGATTTATGAGTTTAGAGTGGACTTTAATAAAGTATTAATACTAAAATTTAAATTAAAAAAAAAGAAAATAATTAAATAGATACAATATATACAAAACCATATCAAGCTCCCAGGATGACAATCACATCACTAGCAGGCATCGGGAAAAGTCCCAGACTGGACTCAGTGACCAAAAAGAGCTGGATTCAAGGTCTGGAGTCAGGAATGCTCAGATCCGGATCAAAGGTACATGAATAGACAGGGTCCTCCTCAGACGTTGACCATTGAAGGAAGAGTCGACCCTTTGATCCCTCAGCTTTTATACTGCGCATGATGCGGATGGGGTGGAATAGCCCAGTGGGTCACCTGTCCTGTCCGCTCCTCCCTACAGATGTGACCCTTCTACGCTTTTCTGCTTCCAACCCTCCAACAGGGCAAATAATGAAATTACCTGGCCTTGGCAATAAGTATAAGCAAGGGCCTCTCTGCATACCATCCTTGGTATAATCACATCTTATCACTGTGAGAGTGAGCAGTTTCTGAACAATATGCTGTTAATTTCAGAGTTTAGTTAGTTAGAAGAGGCCCAGCTAAAAAAGTAAAACTATAAAACAGAAATTTGGTTCATTTTACCTCAAACCAGGACACTGTGAAAGAGGGGCCATGTTTTAAATAGCACTTTTCAAGAAACGCCTTTTACTCGCTTGATGACATGATGGGTGCCAGAATTGGCATGTGCACATGTCAATTGCAAAGTAAAGTTAATTGCACCTTGACCTTCACCTTTTGAATAGACATTATTCTACATTGATTTATACTGGTATTTTTACTTATGGAGGTAATTTTATTCTTCAGCTCAGCTGTTGTCAATTTACATTTTCTAACCTCACTCCAGGCTCTAAAAAAGGCTAGGGAACTTTGTGAAATCCTCTCACAATTTTCTAGAGTGGTAATGCATGAATCTGCCTATATTTGGTCTCATTATCATGGAAGTCTCTGAGTTGGATATTTGCTTTGTGGTTCATAAGATGGGTGTGTGCATCCATACAGATGATTTGGAGAAGAGGCTCTACTCCTTTTCAGATGGTGTGAGGCCCTTTTAGGTGCTTTCTCTGCAACACACAGAGATGTGCACAGTGATGGCTCTGAATCTGTTTCCAGCATGGGTGACTGGCACACAGATCAGGAAGAGAAGAAGGTAGGTATTTAATTATGAATACTTTAGCAGATGGCAGTGTAGAGAAGGTGATGACAAGGGTACAAATAGCTTTAAAAGTTCTATTATGGACAACTTTAACCATTGTTCTTCCTTTTACCTTGGCCTTAACTCTGCGCTCTCCTGCTGTGTATCAGAGCTCTCAAGGCTCATGACTTGCTCAGACCATGAGCTTTTTCTTCTAGTTTTGTCCTGTAGACCTGTAACAAGAGAAGGTATGTTTATCAAGTGTAATTCCTCATCCCTGAGCTCTTGTGACAAAAGGTATAGAGCAAAAAACAACTGTGGAAAAGCAATTGCAGGGTGGAGATGCTAGGCGTGCCCTTAGTTGAAGGCAGGGAAAAATGTTCTGTACACAGAAAAGGCTACTTTCTCATTGTATTTCAGAGAAGGAGGCAAAATTCATGCTGGAAAAGAACATGTAATTCAGGTAAGTGGGATGACTGTATCAGCTCATGTTTTACAGGGACATAAACAGTTCATTGAAAACAGACTTTGGTTGGTTTACATTAATATAAAGAAACTTTGTTCACAGGTGTTAGCTACTAGGTGTTTCATTCTATACGGATATTGAGAGAGTCTCGAACCAGTTCTGTAAGTACCCCAGCAAGCTATGGTCTGTAGTTCTGCAAACTACCCAAGCACTTAGGGACAGGGTTTATAACCCTCCACCAAGCCCATTTTACTAGTAAAATGAAATTTCTCTTCCAAATCTAAGGAACTGAGTAAGACTTAATGTTCTTCTGATGCTTCTTTATCCTAAATCATAAGGGGAATTTAAACTGCTGGGAATAGGCTGCTGTAGTTGAAAGCAGCTTTGTTCTTTGCTACCCTATTTAAAAACAACATAACAGGATCCTCAGTCTCTGCTTTCAACCCAGTTATCGTATGCTTTTAATTGAACATATGAAATCAATATCAATTTCGCAGAGATCTAAGAATCTATGACTTGAACAGCAGGTGTCTGATGTGAACAGTAGGCATTTGATGAATAGCCTTTTAAGGGTAGATACCTAAAGTTCAAATGTTTTTAAAGCAGAATGCAACAAGCTATAAACGGACTTGCGAGAGCTGGAGAGAGAAAGGTGCTGATTCTCTGGCAAGGTCAGTTTAGATTGCTTTTTCTCCTGAACTTTGCTGCCTAATATTTTACCCATACTTTTGAAGTTGCTGTGTAAACTTGTAAAGAAAAATAATATTGAAACTTTGAAATATTATTTAATGTTACCAGGGTAACCAATTGTAATTAATTTTAAGCACCAGCT
Source organism: Jacana jacana (assembly GCA_013400555.1). NCBI lineage: Eukaryota > Metazoa > Chordata > Aves > Charadriiformes > Jacanidae > Jacana > Jacana jacana. Next base: position 3,100 of record VZTM01010262.1, on the reverse strand, counting down.
GGCATGTGATGAGCATGAACCTGACAAAGGCTCTCAGAAGGAGTTTCCCATGTTCTTAGGCACAGTAATAAGAATATGAGAAATTTCTTTAAATAAAGCATCTACCACAAGAATCAAGCCACAGCTTTGATATTGGTCAGTTAAAAAGATCAAGGAATAGTTTCCGGAGCAGAAGAGCAGAAACATGCAGCAGAAATCAGCAATGCTTGAGGATCATATTTTCATTTTTTTTTCTTTTATCCCATAGTACTAGAAATGTTTTCTTTAGTTGCTTGTTTTTCTTGAATAAATTATATGATTGTTTCACAATTCCTGGACTTCATTGTCTAACATTTTGGATGATAATAGTGGATATGCAAAAACTTAGCAATAGAAACAGGTTGTCTTCAAAATAGTAAAGCTAAAAAAGAATGAGAGCAGGTTTCATAGTCTTTGTATTCAGCTAAAAGCACAGAATAATGCAGAGTGCCCAAATATATAGAAATTGAGCTAAGTTAATGACACGGCTGGATAATTTTATTTTTGGAATGTCATCTTTGGTCTGGAGAGTTCGAATTATTCTATACAGTGGGGTAATACAACATCAGAGCAATCACAAGTGGTGTATTTTTTCCTTCATTTTCAAAAGGCCAATTATTCTAATCCAAAAGATTGCCAATATTTCATGTGAAAATAAATATCCTATTGTAAATTAATAAGTTATTAAACTCAAGCAATAAAATTGCTCAATTTTTCATTTGGTTTTGATGCTGATCTCCTTAATCACAACTAAAAGCTTAAGATTAGTGAAAGCTAAAACATTACTTCTGCTCAAAAGGAACGTCTTTGAAAAAGAAATTAATTTCCCAATCCTACAAATGCAATCAGTGCTGTACTAAGTATATATACCCAGGTCAAAATTTAGAGTTCCAAATAACTGAGAGTGAACTTAAGCCCTGTAGAAGTTATACTGCAGTCTGTTTGGAATGATCTTGATTCTACCCCTGGGAGTGTTCAAGGCCAGGCTGGATGGGGCTTTGAACAAGCTGCTCAAATGGGAGGTGTCCCCGCCCATGGCAGAGGGGTTGGAACTTGATGATCTTTAAGGTCCCTTCCAACTCTAACCGTTCTATCATTCTATGCTGGAAGACATCTACAACAAACTAACAAATGATACTAATACTATAGAAGTCAGTAAAATTATAGCTAATAAGGGAGGTAAAAATCTGTCCTAGTTATTGTTTCCCTCAACGCAATGTGAAAGATATGGCCTAATAAACCACATTTCTCTTGTCTTCAATTTTGCTGGGTAGGACTTTGATAACAGAAAGCTAATGTACACAAAAATGTAATGTTTTTAGAGTAAATAGGCAATTGCAAACGCTCATTCTGCAGGCAAATCCACAGCCAGGATACATAGGATTAGAGGCAGCTGGTTACTGCTTATCAGCTGATTCAGAGCATCCTCTTAAACAGCAAGTGTTGTGGACATGCAGTGGCTCTCCTTCAGGGCCAGAACTGGATGTCTCAGGCAGGGTCTGGGTGGTTTCAGGCAGTTCTGCAAAAGCCTGTCCTTTAACTGATGTCTCTGACTGCTTACATGTCTGGCTACATTCAAAACAAAGGGAGGAATTATGTTGAGATCTCTTCTTCCTTCTCTTTTAAAACATTTTATCCTCATTGTCTTGGAGGGGTAAAAACATATTTATATCTATGTATCAGTTGTACTTTGTTCTTGGTAGATTTTCAAAGCAACAGCCTGGAACTGATAAAATTCTTAAGGGTTTTACTGCTGCCAGAGTTCTGAATGGTCATGAAGTTACTAGTTTCATTCTGCTATTATATAGAAATATAGCAATAACACCAGAAATGCTTGCTATTAAACTTCAGCATTATAGATCCTTCTCCAAATGAATAGTGTTCTGTTTTTAAATTCATTGAAATTAGAGAATTTTCTACTGGTACAGGTCACCAGTGAGATGATGGTGTGTAACTCAGAAACAGAATGTGCAATAGAATGAAAAGCTGCAGCTTTTGTTTGTTTGTTTGTTTGTTTTGTTTTCTTGCTTAATTTTGTGTGTAAGGTTTTTGGTTGTTTCTTTTATGTCCAGCTACAAATCAAGCTTATTTTCAAAGCATCTTTGTAATTCTAAGTATTTAATGCCTGTTAACTAATTACTCTGCCTCAAAATCCACATCACAGGTTTATAGAATTATTTTGGGAGCATTGAGGGGAGTAGAGGAGGAGGCTTAGAGGTGTTGAGCTTCAATAACTTTGAATATCAAATATTTATTTTGAAAAATGTTGTTCTCATCAGCAGTTATTTGTCTTATAATTAATTCTTTCTGCAACTTTAATATTATGTTTCCATAGTAAGTTTAGAAAAATAAGAATTGCTCTGAATTTGGTATGTACAGACAGATAACTGTTGCTAGAATACACATGAAGTCTGATTTGCCTTTAGTATCCAATAGTATTTACGTTCAAAATTATCTGTTTACTGACTTTCTTGATATTTGTTTTACTTTTCTTATTCATCTAGTTATTTGAGAGAAAAGTAGAAAATTAATCAGGCAGAACCCTACAAAATGCTTTTCAATTGGTTTTCCCACAATTATAAATTGAAATGGGATAATTCAGTGTTAAATGTCTTTACTGGTGTTAATTGAGCAATATTTACACTCTCATTGAGAAACTAGCCTTCAATGGCCACTAGCAAAATGCACACCTCTAGTTTAACCATGAAATAAAGTCATCATGTTACATGTTGTACTTTACATAATGAATTATTTATAAAGGCAGATGTATTTAAAATTATTTTTAGTACTTGGTTGCATGGAACTTGTGTGTGAGATTCCACGATGTGATGGTTAAACAAAGAATTGAGAAACTTCTAAAAACTTTGAAGGATAATGTTTGAGGACTGAGAGCGTTTGCAGCCTCAGGCTATGCCATGAAACAGCCACAGCATTACTCTGTCTCAAAATCCACATCACAGTTTTAAGGAATCGTTTCGGGAGCATTGAGGGGAGTAGAGGAGGAGGCTTTAGAAGTGCTTGGCTTCAAGTATTTCTGCATACATACAGGATAAAAAGCATTAGATTATTAACATATCTAAAC
>VZTM01010244.1:231-19325 GCA_013400555.1 Jacana jacana | reverse complement strand
AGAAGGACAGAATTACAGCTAAGGTATACAACTTACAGCACACAGTAATTAAGTATTTGGGAGATGAGGAAAGTTCAGAAAATGTATGTTAGCAGATGGCTTAACTTTTCATTAACTTGCTTTTTCAGTGTTTCATGAAGTATGGTGTTACGTGTTTTTCATAATCAAGTTTTCATGAATTAATGCATGTCCTGTGCAAATAGAGTAGAATAAAATGTGTAGAATTTACATTAAGGAAAACTTTGCTTTGCATCTAGAAGTATTTTTAATTATTTTCATTGACATTTTCTATTATTCACCAACTATCAAGCCCATGCATTACACACCTGAAATATCACAACACTGATTTCTCCTCTTCCCCCATACTACTCCCCCTCCATACTGAAGCAATCTGCTTGTGAAACCAACTAACTGCACATTACTGTGGGCTTCAGAATCTTTCGGTGAAGCAAGTTTATTCCAGGCTCAGCTGAGCATCAAGGTCAGATGAAAATGGAGAACCAACTCAATCCATTTGATACTTCAGACACTGCAATTTTAAGAAGCCAGAAGGAGGCTTAGCACAAGAACTGATAACAAAACACATCTCTCAAGCTTTTTTCTTTTCTTTCCCCTTACTAAATACAACTTCAGCAGCTAACATTTGTTTAGCACAAAGGAGTTTATTTCCTTACAGAATTTATTTTCTTTCCATTGTTTCCTCTTTTTGTTCATTCACTCACTATTCTCCAGTCTTAATAAGGATATTTTTTTATACTTATTTTAAAACTGATTACATTTTTCTTCAATTTCCAGGTGTAGACATTTAATTGGATCCAGGAGATCATTTTTCCCTTTCTTCCAAGCCAAATCAAGTGCTTTTTGCCTTATATATACTCACTCTGCTACTAACCTGTTGATTCCTTTCTAATCTTCTTTTGTGTTTTTTTTTTTCTCATGCTTAGTTCTTCACTTTGCAGCTCAGTTACATTTTTTTATTTAAGTAAAAGGACTAATAATTTTTACCATCAATGCCAAAGAGGGGTATAAAAGTACCAGCAATGATAAATGCTCTAAAATGAAGTAAAACTTGCTCCTGTTTAACTTTCTTCTTCTGCCAACTGGTATCAGTAAGTGAATTGTGACCTTTAAAAAAATGTTATTGCATGGAAAAGAAAGACTCATATAAGCAAGAATCTATAATATCATATAGTATGTTTAGTCATGAGTCAATTAAGCCTACTGGTTTTTCAGTTATTTCTCTATATGTGGTATTAAAGCTACACTTTGGCCAGAATTAATCTCCTCTAACTTTTGATGCCTGCAAATTAAGCTAGTCCAGATTACTTCTGTAGGCACTCCTATAGACAGGGAAGAGAGAAACCTCCACAGTGACTCATCCTATTTGAGGATGCCTGAGATACCAGACCACTCTTGGTGTCTGAGATAGTTGAAATGAATCATCCTCTGAAACATACAGCTTAGACTAGGAACCTATCTTTAGCCAGCTAAAGTTAGGTGAAACAAATCTCTGCCTTATGATAAAGTGCTGAATACACAAAATACTGCTTAACTGAGAGGGGGAAAAAAAAAGTCTTATTCAAACAACTTCAATGCTGAATAGAATTTTCATCTTGACCTTTCTTACCAGCATTAACTGTTTCTGTTGCTCTTCAAAAACAGTTAAAGTTCTTTTAATATCCTAGTGTTTATCCAATAAATGCAAATGAATACTCTAAAGCACTGATATTCAAGGTGGTACAGCTGCTCAGGGAATCTGAAGAGTGTAAAAGAGACATATTACTAGAGACATGAGAGGGACAACTGTAACATCTCTGACAATGCTGACAAGTAGGAAAAGAGAGACTCGAATATTAAGAAGTAATTTCACTTTAATCTTTTTAACATGTTAAAGATTTCCCAATTTGTACATAATCAGTTTGTACCACAAATGGTTGCAATATTTTAAAGAAGCACATGGGTTAGCAGATTTCTTAAGCCTGCTGTTTTAATCCATGTTGTTCCTATCAATATTAGGCTCTGACAGAAAGTCTCATACAATATAACTATTGAACATTCTTGACTAGGAATGTTAGAGTAGCTGTTAGTCACCCTATAATGTATTTTGCAATCAGCTAAATCAACAAAGTATTTTTAACAATGAGCAGTTCAGAACTGACAGATCTACTTTCTTGTTCACAACTGCTTATCACAGCATAGATATCATATATGTTTGCCAGGTGCTTCCTATAGTTAGGATACCTTCACAGAAGCCGCTCACAAAAGATAAGGTCATAAAAGAGATGAAAAATGTGCAAGCTTCATACACTCATGGTTTTATCATCACACAAAATAGCTTTGGGTGAAGGACTGTACCAGTCACAAACAGCACACAGCAGCTTCCATTAGAGTGAGAGAATATTAAAACTGAAAGTTTGAAATTCAGTTTGTGCTCATTCTTCCTGGCAGCATAAACGTAAACTTAAATTGTTAACATCCTAATACAGCTGTTCAGAGTGAAACATCACTTTTCAGTTAAAATAAATCAATTCAGAAATAAGTTGTTACAAAGCCTGTAGCACTCTGTACTCCCAAAAGAGAAAACAGACATGATACAGAGACTTGGGGAGTCGCTCACTGTGGACTTCAATTCGGCAAGGTACAGAACCTTATGTATACTAACAGGCCAATGTGACTCGTTGTGAAGGGGCAGCATTTCTTGGGGACATCGGGAAGGGACCCATTCCTTCTTTCTGTCACAACCTACAGTGACAGTAATTCTAGATCCATCTGAAGGAGGATTCTGAGACTGTAGTTCTGAAACTATAAATTAGCATTCAAAAATTGTCCTTTGTTATTTGCTTTATCACACTGCCTATGACCACTAACACAGTTTACGCACACTGATAATCTTGCTCTTGAATCCTAAGAAACACACTGCAAGCTGAGCATCATTGCCAGGAGCTTCTCTTCAAAATCAACACTCACATAACTCTGAAACAAACAATATATACAGGCAGAAGTCTAATTTTAACGGCACTGCAAGTTTTCAGCAGATATAAAATATTCTGGGCATAAAATGTATGTAAATAATGCACACAAAAATATATCTCTAAATAAGCATTTGGTAGGGAAATAGAACCCTGAAAATGAAGATACTAAATAAACTGGGAGGGATGTTTCCATGCTTTGCAGTATTAGTTATCTGGTGTGAGAACAAGGTAAACAACTACAGTAGCTACAGAGCCATGTAAATGGGTTTATTCTACAGGCCTTGCAAGATCAGCAAGAGAGAAGAGACAGACAGATATGGTGATGTCACTGCCAGACTGTTATCACTTCATCTGATATACATCAGAAGTAATTTCAGTGAAGCCCACCAAAGTTAACTAAGACACACTTCTCTGCAACTACAGTAAGTTTGAGCAACATCTGGCTCTCAGATGACCGATTTGTTAATGTCCCTGAAAGAAACTAACACTTGTACTGCATTTTATTTCAGATAACATTAAGCATCTCAATATTTTGCTTTTTTTGCAAGCAATTATTGTTTTCTGCCATGCTGATTAACAATCATAATTTCTCCTGGGATAAATCTCACTTGAAATAAGTCTATGTTTCTAGTTGCCCTAAGTACTCTTAAAATTACTTATCCAGCAAATGTCAGAAATAATGCACTGTCTGTTATCCTAACTTTTAGGAAAGGTCTATGATTATCCATGTATCAGTGAGTACCAACATGTGTGCAAGCTGTTAACTCTCCAAAATTAACAGTACGGGAACTATTTTGGTCCATATTAAAATCACCACTCTATTTAACAAAATATCATCTTGACACAGTGACATTTCAGCACAGTGATCATGCTAAAAACCACTTTCAATTATTTCTAACCATTTCGGCTATGGCATTTTTCTCCTGGGATAAGAGACCGCTGTGCAGCAAGTTCATCCAGGCTGAGTCTGGCCTTCCTCTTTCTCTAAATGTTTGATATGTTCTCATTATCACACTCTTTGCTTTTGAAGTCCCTTCAAGGCAAGAATCACTCACTTAAGGATATTTCCTGCAGAACACTGAAAGCGTTCTCTAAATTGTATTCCAGACTTTCCTTCTATTAATGAGTTTTATATTTATACTAATTTTTAGGGAGCAGCTCCTGTGGCATCAGTACTACAAATTAGTATCATTCAGATATACTGGCTGCCCAAAAGCTTCTATAGATTGAAAGGTAAAAAATAAAACAAACAAAACCCAAAAGAAGTCATGCACCTGGTTCCACCTTTCCCCATTAAAACCTCCAATACAAGAATTCTATTAGACATATTCAAGTATCAGCCTGAGGTTCAAACTTACATACCTTTAGGCACTTGATTAGAAAGCAGCAGAAGCACATTTTAAAAGATATTTAGATGCTACAAACAAAGTCTGTTGCTTAGCATAATTGTTAAAATTATTTCAATGCCAATCAACAATCCATGAGATTGTAAAACACCTTGCAGCAGAAGAAAGAGATGCCTTCAGAGACACTCTAGCAAGTGTCAAACTCTAAGTTTGAAGACTCTTCTGCAAGTTCCTATTTCAACTTAATTAAATAACAATTCTGTTTATTCCCCACTTCAGAAATATTACATCTCGTACAAGAATTCTTCATCTAACCAAGAAAATCTCATTTTACAGCATGCAGCTGAAATCATCATGTACACATTGTGTCTTCACAATTTCCACACACTGCTACGTAACAAACGGCACTATGTATCTGTTCTTACAAAGTGAAATTTTAATTTACCTTATTGCAAACAGCTTGATGCTTTCATTTGAAATAATCAACACTCCAGGTGCTTCAGTATCAAAGGCAGCCAATTCCCTATCACTGGAGATACGTTTCCACGTACGTCCCGTATTACACATGGTTTTAAAAACAGCCCAGACTTCTAGTAGTCAAACCCAAGAAAAAGACTTAGCAGTCATAAATAAATGCTTCTTTTTCTCCTATCCACAACAATTTATCCAGCAGTAATATTTGTCTTATCAATATTTATCCAACAATGCTGAAAATGTGGCATTTGCTTCATTTATTTTTTCTGATCATTGGAGAGTTAAATTACTGCAAATATCCCCACAGCTGACTTTTGTAGTACACAGCCTGCAAGCAACTCTCGTTTTCAACCCAAGTTGACAATAATTTCTCAGGGAATGTCTCAGAACTCTTCAAAAGTATTAAGAATTTTTTGTGTCAAGAACACCAGATTAAATAAAACAAGGCAAAACAGACCTCCATTAGAAGTAAAATTATTAACAGATATACAATACACATCAACTAAGAACACGTGGTAAAATTTGTCATTTGTGCATTTCATATTGAAAAGATTACATTTAATAATTTGCAATTCACATTCTGTCAAATTTGAGCTCAAATTTAAGTCAATCCAAGTTCAATTTTGGCGACTTTCTAGAAAGGGGACATTACACTACTTGTTGTAGCCAAATAATGCCTTTCCTCATAGCTGGGATGGAATTCACAATTTCCTTGTCCGTAAAACAACCAGAATGTGCTGACTGAAAAGGCTGCAGTTGCTTTGATAAACTACTTAAATATGTGCAAGTCTTCCTCTCACTTTATAATTCTGTACAGTTAAAATAATGTTTTCTGTTTGAATCTATGCACTTACTTCCTGAAACTAGCTTGCTACTTTCTTTCTGAGATACAGTTTTTTGCTTGATAATCAGTTTTTTAATTTCTTGATTAAAAGAAGGGTTTGATTGTCTTTCTTAGGTCAAATTTTCATGCCATTAAAGTTGATGTTAATATTGACATACATTTCAGTTGGACTGAAAATACAGCCGGAGATGTTTCCATAGGGCTTAACAGTAAATAGAAAACACTGTTGGACAGACAATGTCGTACTGTTTATTTGAGAAGCCTTTCTGTGCTCTCAAGTGAATGGTTGAAAAAAGTCACTCCAAGCTTTTCAGATACCTACTTTCTCTTCTAGCAAGAAAACAGGTGGCCCTCTGAGCTCCAGTAACAGGAAAAAAAAATGAGAAAGCATGAGAGGTAAAGCACAAGGCAAATGCTCATGTTCAAAGAAAAAGGTCTTCTTTCATCCTGCTGGGATCCAATCTAATTCTGACTCTGCACCTTCCAAAGGCTATTATCAGAGAACCCCCTTCCTTTCTTTGTCCATATTCAGCATCCAACAAAAAGCATGGAAGATGCACCGGATTTAGATTTTTCATCTGAATGGGATACCGATAAATGTACAGGATACAGATAAATGTACCCTCACTCCAGAAATGCCAAGAATCCAACACAGGTTTACAAACACACACACAAGTCAGCAAGAAGTAACTTGTATTTTTGGAAAGAGCAGCACTCGAGTTCCTACGCAGACTCTTGTTATCCTAGGAGATGAAAAGACACCATCACACATACATGTCCTCTTCTGTCTCTGCTTACCAAAAAGAATTAACGTGTCCTTCATTTACTTGTAAAACGTACATAAAGAAAATGTAATGAATGTAAATAAATAAAGAAATAAAGAGGGAATATGAGCTCCAGGAGAACAGAAGTATTGCCAGGGAAAGATAACGTCAGGCGCAGGGAGGGGGGGTGTCTGGTGCCAAGCAAAGCCGAGGGCTGTGCAATCACCTCTATCAGTGCTCTATCAGTGTCTACACTCCAGCCAAATCCAGAGAAAACAAGGAGTCAAAGATTCAGGTCAATAAGCTTATAGGCGATTTGCACAAACAGCTCCTCCAGCAAGGTAAAAAACAAAGTCATATTGGCTTTTCTTTTTTATTCCTTCTCTTTGAACTCCCTGGTCCAAACACACCCTGGAAATGTCAGTGTTATATGCAAGAATTTAAAGAGCTGAGCTTCTTAATCCCGTTAAGTAATAAGAACAAAGTTGCCTGTAAAGATCTCCTTATTGAGCTCAAAGTGATTATGGTATAGCTGCCTTATGCTGATCCTACTTCCACTTGCTGTAGCAAAAGAGGTAGAAATTTGTCATGAAATCCGTTACTGAAAAGGAAAGAAACATTATTGATTAAAAGGTTTCTGGTTTGTAAAAAAAAATAAAGGGGGGGAGAAAGAAAAAAGGGCATAAATCTACTTTTTTCATGCAGAAATAGAAAATTGGAAGCACATTGTTAGTCATTACACACCTGCAAAGACTATTTACACAGATGCACACAGGCATACACACACAAAATCCTACTCCAGAGGAAAAAGGGACACACAGAAATCATTTTCAAGATGTTAAGAGTTTGGCTGGTATTATAGATGGTAGCATGATAGCTTTGCACATAAAGTATGAAGGCAAAGATTAATACACAGAAGAACGTAGCTTTGTATATGCTTTTTCTTATATGAAGAATCACACTGCATCTGTTTCCCTGAACCTCAAGCCTGGCTGCACAATCAGGTCACATGGTTTAACATAAAAAAATCCAGTCCTAAGCTGGTCTGGCAGGCTAGTGACAAAATACCGTACATGAGCAGAAAACTTGGATCAGGTTCTGAGCTCATCCCCTCCTTTCCAAGCAGAATACAGGAATACAGAAGGAGGCCTACACTTAGTACAGAGACATCCCTGTATTCCTCTGAGTTCTCTTCCTGCTGACTTAGAACTGTATATGAACACCAGACAGCATAGGATTCCTCCCATCCTCCTCCTCCCCCACAAATAAAGGTAAGCAATGTATCAGGAACCACAACCACACATCAACAGTTTGATTTGCTACAGGCATATACAGCAGTTTGTGCTGTAGATCCTAAAAGCAGTGCATCATGAAACAAACCAGTCTTCATCCCACCTTATGAATCTGCCAGCTGAAACACAATTAACATTGGGAAATGGAAGCAATTTGCTTTCCTGCTTTGCCACCAGAAGTATTAAGGCCACTGAATCTCCTTCCACTGAGGTCTAGTGTCAATGCTGTCTTGTGTTGGGAAGACTACAACACGAGAAACAAACGCAACAGCCTACTACAAGCAAAGAACAGGACAATTCAACAAAGTTGCCCTGGTAAGCATGGCAGCAAGAAATGGATATGTCTTCTTTCTCCAGTTATCAAATATGTATTCCTTCATTTGACTTTTTCTTCTGGAAACTGTCCCACATTTTCTCTCTTGATAATAGTCCTTCCTCCATTTTCTTCTCCGGCCTCTTTCCTTCTCTGAACACAGCTACTTAACTATCTACTAATCTCAAGTGATCTCTCTCATTGCTCAAGATAACTTTTTTCTTTGAAAGTCAATCCATCATTGAACACTTCTGCTAAGAAGGTCATGAGGAACTGTAATATGTTTAGCCAGTTCCCACCCTTATGAAGTAGGCCAGGCTCCTGTTCTTGCTGTTTACGGAGAGAAAGAGGCGTCACCTCCATATGAGTATAGCAAATTTTCTATATAACTGATGAGAATATTTTTTTTTATCTTTCCTGAGGATATCTAGGCAGGATACAGACTCTGATTCCAGATACCCACTATCTGGACACTAGAAAAAAAATCTTCAGCGATGGAGGTTCCAGGCTAATACAGGCTTTGTGTGGACAGAACCATCAGATATCCTCCTTATCTGCTGAGCAGAAATTTGTAGTAACTAAGCATAAACAGCAATTTTCAAAGATCACAAACTGACAAAATGCAATGCATTATTGCCAAGGCTACCTCCTACTAATTTTTTTGTTTCCATTTCAAAGACTGAGACCAGCGCAGCTTTGTAGTAAAAGAACACTATGACTGTGTTATTATAATTGCTGTTTCCAAAACTTTCCCTTTTCCTTAATTTCACTATGAGAAATGCAAACAAATTAAAATCCTATTTGCCATCCAAAAGGTTAAAAATTCCTAGTCACAAGCTTAAACTTATCTCTGATAAATAGTAGATTGCTAATTTCCATTTTTACTTTTAATATTTCCATCATTAAATACTGTTCACTTCACATTTGAGTGTAAATGAAGACTACATGGGAATAAATATTCACATGTAGCAAAGTTAATTGTGGTTTTGTGGTGTTGCAGAAGTGTGGGAGGGAATTTTCCAGATTCCTTGTTGTATAAGCCATTAATGAGCAAAAGGAGAAGGGAAACATAATTGCCAAAAGTCCTAATTTTGTGAACAGAGAAGCTGTAAAATGACATGTAGCTCAATCAATGTGATTAATTTTCTTCAGACTTTGCAGAGGCTTCTAATTCTGGCAACTATTCTGTTGAATCAATCTCACAAACCTAAATTAATAAGGAAAGGAATGACAAGTATGGCTTTATAAAGGTTAGCTGTTTGCATTTTAGACAATATGAGACTGCTCGCTGCTTATGATCAGGAATAGTTTGACAGAAAAATCTCTTCAGTCAAAAAGCCAAAGTTATCAAGTTGTGAACCACACATCCTCTGCTTTCATTCATTTGAATAAAATGTGAGTTCAGTACATTTTTGCCTTCAGTGCATAGTGTACATATTTAAAAGCCTGTGTTTTCAGGTGATACTTGGCTTTACATGGCCTGGGAAGTATGAAAAATACTTCCCATGGGTGAAACCTCACGAACATCTCCTCCCCAACTGTTGTGTCATTTACTGCCCATTTCTCTTGAGCCCTGCAGGGAGCCCTGCTAGTCATTTGTCCTCTTGCTCTAGCTCAGCTAGGAAGAAATCCCAGGGAAGATAAATGGGGAGACAGGGCAGCTGAATACTCTGTATTCAATGAAATCCTCTCACTTTCTAGAACCTTTAATGGTCCGTGCTAGCAAGAGGAGAGTTCAGAGATAGCATTAAGGATTCCCATGCCAATTCTGATATTTTCCAGGAAAAGAAAATCTATCACATGAGAAAACACAGATTTACACTTGTTTTTCCCTCCTTTTAAGATATCTGTGGTTTGCAGGCTGCCAATACCGTCAAAGAGCAAAACAAAAATCAGAAACTCAGGCCCCCAAAACAGAAATTAGAATGCATTTATTTGCTCTCAAACCTATTTGGTACATATTTCATTTTCAAGCTTTTATTCATGAAGTTAAAGAAAAAATAATTTTAGAAAAAAAAAAAACAATTTATTTCTCATACCATGTTTTAAATTCACTAGTGAAGTGCTACAAAGAAAAAAAAGAAGTTATGAATGATTAATAAATAAATGACAAAAATAATGAGAATTAGTCTCACTTTTACTATAAAATACAGTCACAAACACTTCAACTAAGAAAAGGACACAAAAGAAATTTATTTGCTTTCCAGATTATCTTTTTCTTCTTGGGTTTTATCCTTGTGGAAAAACATATGTGGCCTCATGCTAACAACACTTAAGATGTGACACTGAAGAAGCAAGACATTCAACAGAAGTTGAGACATGAATTAAAAACAATACATTTCTAGCCTCCCATTCCATCCTTTTCCAGGGATATTCTCAACTTACTTCAAAGTGGGACTTTCTGTCACACTGCCTCAGCTGGAAGTAGATTAGGGGTTTAATGTGTCCCTTCATCCTTAGAAATTTCCTTTTCAACTTTTCTTCTGCAGCAGTTACAGTAGATAGGTTTAAGATTCTTTTATAACTACAACACACTTGGAAAAGGAATTGCTGGGGAGTCAAAAGGGATCCAGCTTGAAGAATCAGTAGATGTCCTTAATAAAACATGATAATCAAGATTCAGATTTAAACATACTCCCATTTAACTCCTGATCTTGTTTAATACAATGGTCTGGGTTCAGTGTTTTTCCTGAAAGTTGTGCTCAGTAAAGGGAAATTAAAGGGAAGTGCCGAGATAACTTGAATTTGCAATATTGTTTGCTATGAACAAACACACCAAAAATTATATATATTTCTGAACTTCACCCTAAACAGTAGTGTCTCCACTGGTGGGCCGTGGAATTGCAGCAAAAAAAGTACAGAGAAAGAGCGAAATCAAACTGATATGAACTGATAGTGGTGCAGGGTCTCCCACTGCTGACAGAAGGAACTCAAGAAATGCCAGTATAACAATTATGCCAATAGCAGTTTAAATAATTATTTAGTAATGCCAGTAACAAGAACAGTACTTTTTTTCAGCTAAGGAAAACGGTGTCTGAAAGGCATGTGAACAAGTGAATGCACAGTAATTGCTGTATTTGTTTTCAACACAGTTATAATAGCACTTAACTTCCCCCATTTGTAAAGCATTTCCATTCACCTGGTCTCTCTTCACAGTAAGATTTGCAGCAGCTGAACTCTAAACCATGGACTGTTTCAATCTCTTAGGATGAATTACTAAGTGCCAAGAATGTATAGAAAAAAAAAAACCCAAACCCTATTTTTTCAAAAGTTTGTAAGCTACACAGAGGACATGTAGAAAATACATTTTCATGTCTTCATCACTGATGACTGAAGACTCTGTAGGAACGACTAATATTCTGCAGTTAAAACATTATCTATTCAAAGAGTTTTATTCTACTTTGTCCAAGACAGATGAAAATAATACAAAACCAGAGACATATCAAGCTGTTATGAGACAATGTATGTCAATATCTGGGAAAGAACAGAGAAAGACAGAGAAATCATTGACATCCAAATGCCTGAGGGGGTTGTGGACTAAGAAAAGAACATCACCACAACAATTCCAGCTATTTGATAGGCATCCTTACCTGTAGAAGACAAATAATAAAGCAATCAAGTGGAAATCTGGCAGGAAGAAGGTTAAATCAATGTTCTGTATAACAGTACAGTGTGCTTTTTCTGTCAGCTGAATGGGAAACAGCACAACCTTGCAGACTGAACTAGGTAAGAATGAATTGGTGTGAGTTATGCTAAAATAGCTCTGTCTTCAATAATTTCAAGTAACGAATGCAGCAAAAAGGCATCTGCAACTTTAAAAGTTATCCTTTCACAAATCACTAGTTTTCTACCATGCATAATAAGTTCTATAATAAGCTCTATTTTAATCCTAGAATCTACAGACACAATCTGTTTTTCTAGCAATGTTTCCCAGGCAAAAAAGCAATGCACAGACATGCTGAATTGCGAGCTTCGGATCTGATAATAATTGACTTCTGAGGCCTGTTCTCTACAGTTAAATATGTAGAAATTAATATTCTTGGAGGAAAACATTACAGGCAAGATAGATTCACCTCCCTGACAAGTATGCCTTCCAACACATTAAAATATTTACCCCTTAAGAGACTTAACCCCACAAGTAGCTTATTTTCCTGTTTTTAAGGAACTATATTAATAGCACTTTTTCTACATTTTAAATCAAAAAATCTTTTTGATCAATTGGACACAGTTTGGCCAGTATTCCTTCAAAGGTGGGCTACAATGATTACCTTTATTACAAAAGTATTCCACTTCTTCACAGCTCAGATTTTCAGGCTCAAACTCTGCAGAAAAGCTTTCCTCCAATGGAAAGTCTTCTTTTGAGATAGTATCATTTTCCTCAGACAGGCACTCTTCTTCTTCATCCTCAATGGCATCCTCAAGGGGCCCTTTAAAAAGAATCAGGAACACTGTGGCAAAACCATCTAACAGGACAATGTGAAATAAAACCTCAGTGAACTTTTAACTGGAGGTCTTTAGCTAGTTTTTCCTTCCACGGCTGTGTTTAGCATTTATTAGAACTGGACAAATAACATTTTATGGAAATTGAAAATGACTGATTTCCTGATGACTTCAAATCAGAATATACAATGTGTTATTAATACTTATATTAATAATACTGACACATGGGGGTTCTTACATTATTCACCAGCTCTAATACTAAATACAGATAGTTTTCACATGGAAACCAAAGCTATATTTATAAAACCGCATCACCAGTGTAGAGACTTTTTTCATGCTGAATTACTGTCCTTAGTAGGTTGCCTTTACAGGCTTAATTTCTCGAGTTAACAGTACTGACAACAATTGGCAATGAAATGTATTGACAACAATGAAAGGTATTGACAGTATAAACCTCAGCATATTCTGCTATTTTACTGTGACCAGCACAATGTTTCAGTGACACTGACAGTGTTTCAGCAGAGTTTCGTATTATCCATGATCATTCATCTGCTAGACTCTTCAATAGACTCACATGCAATAGATGGGACTCAGACAGACCATCACTTCCTCCCACAAGAGGCCAGCCAACCAACCATTGTGGCAAACTACTAGCTGAGGGCTTACAGAAACGTAAGTCAGTTACAGAAGCAGGGCACGTGTTTGAATTTGAAATGGCAGCCTGAGATCTTTGATTCCTCTTCTAGTCACCTAGACATACTACTGCTACAGATCCTCTTGAAGAGCCAGCATCTGACAGATCTATAATACTGGAATGTAGTCAAATTTTCTTTTCTTATATACACACACTTCACAATCATTGGTTAATACTAACTATTTGCTAAAGGTAACTCCTGGGGAGGTGTAGAATTTTAGTCTAGATTTAAATAAAGATTTGAAATAACTGAACATATTTTAATTTAACTAAGATTTTATTGAATGTCAGCAGGTTTCAAAATACATCTTAAAACCAGATTTCAAAAGAGAGATTTCATTATACATGGTTGAAGCTTGAAAAAAATGACATATTTCACTGTCCAATGAAATCACAGCCTCATTTATAATTGACTGAGTATTTCTTCCTCAAAATGAAAGCTAGCTAGCTAATGAAAAAAAGAAAAGTAATTTGTATTTATAGGATAGTTTTCCAGTATTAAATACACTATTCCTATACAATATATCATGCTGAGATACAATACATAAATGATTCTGTTGCATTCAATAAAAAGGAAGGGATAAATTTTTAAAAGAAATCAAATATTGACTGCACTCTAATTTTATGTAATTTATTATGAACCAATGACTACCTACCTTTATTAAAACAGCAAAATTCACTTTAGGCTAGGTTGTGTAATTCTTGCTTCACAGGAATATGATGGTTACTTTTTATTGAAATTGATTGAGATTCCCAGCTGGGATTCCATAAATTAACATAGCTTACTATCTTTCATGGAAATATGACTATTTGTGCCAGCTGAGAATCTGACCAAATGAACCCATTTTTGTGGACACACACTCACCAACATTAGCTGCCATTCAACAGTATATCTCCTAAAATAAGGGGCTATTATTATGGCTGAAGAAAAGATTCTCACTATCAAAGTATCCATTACTGCTAATTGCCCTTTCTAGCCATGTTGGGAAAAAATCCAGCAACTGCATATGCATAGGGAATGAAGAGTGGATATCGCACTGTACGGCACAGAGAACAAAGCACTGGCACACACCGGAGCAGTGAACTGCAGCTGAACGCGGGCAGTTCGGGCACCTTACGTGTGCCCGGTTTCATGGCAGAAAGGAAAGCAGGAGGGGTTCTGAATGAACTGTCAGGAAATACCTTTCCAATGTCATGACACTGTTAATATGTGACATTGCCTGTAGAGCCATTTATTGGTGCCCACTCCTAACATCTGGATACATAAACGAGGAAGGAAAACCACAGTGAAACAAAAAATGGGCTATTTTAGGGAAATGTAAATTTCTCCTATGCCTAAAGATACATAAATACCATGTTTTGCATCATTTCAAAAGCAGTCATAGGCCTTTAATAAATTTTCCAAATATTTAAAATTTGCAGAAAAAAAAAGTAAATTTCAGCCAACATTTCAGTGAAAGTCAATTTCCTGCTGAATATCAAATGGCTTTTTGCCATTTGACTTCTTGAAGAAATGTCTTCCAAAACACAGCAAGAGCAGTATACCTGCAAGTAATCCAATTGGCACGTGTACGTGACATTTAGGTCTGTTCCTAGTTGTTAAACTGCTTTGTTTGATCAGGTCACCGGTACATAATCAGCAAGCTAATAATGACCGTACATTAATTAAGAAAATAACAGAAGTGCGGTCGGTATGCTTTCATTTGCAGCAGCCATGGAAACACACACCTTATAATTTCCATTGACACTGATTCCAAGAAGGCAGAAGGAAAACAATGTACACACCAGCTCCACAGCGCAAGCTCTAATTCCTGCCATTTTACAGCTTGGGGCCTT
Organism: Jacana jacana; assembly: GCA_013400555.1. NCBI lineage: Eukaryota > Metazoa > Chordata > Aves > Charadriiformes > Jacanidae > Jacana > Jacana jacana. The sequence continues at coordinate 4,350 of VZTM01010244.1, read as the reverse complement.
AGTTTTTAAACCAATCTCAAATTAAAAGTATTTCTTGACAAATGCTTTTGTACATACACCATATGTATGTACAGACATATAACATACCCTAAAGTTACACGTTCCAGCATTTGAAAACATAAATGTAGAAGTTGTCACATTCAAACAAGTTCAGAGGTAGGCACACATTTACAGTGGGGTTTGCTTTGCATATGCCAACCCACATATAAAAACTGTTTATCCAACCGCAGGTGGGCACAGATCAGAGCTTTAAGTAATAGTTCACCTCAGGGGCTGACATCAGACGCTGCACTCCAAAAACCAGCATGACTTTTGTTGAAACTGAGGGATCGGCGCATAGTATTTTTGTAGATTTCAGGCTGCTGCTGCCTTGTGTAATTCACCCATCTACATCCTGATCCTTGAGACACATTCTGCCTTATTCATGTTGAGTCATCTTTTGACTCATGCTCAGAGCTATAAACTGGTAACTTTAGTTTAACTGGTAACTTTAACTAAAGTGTAAGTCATTGCGCAACATGAGTAAGACCAGCCTAGAAGAATAATGCCAAAATTTAGTATTTGTTGGTGGCTAGTTTCATGTGAACTGAAATACTGATGCCTGATTTTTGTGGCTATTTTTAAATATCACTCATCACACATAAAGGGGGTTAAAGGAAACAGTAAAATCAAAAGTCACTTACTAGTAAGAATAAGCAGATTAGACTCTCTATTCTTGACTACTCCATCTAATTACTTGCACATAAACAGACTGAGTAAAAAAAATGTTCAGAATCATACAACATAGCCTGTATGGAATTACATATTGTTGACTAATGCAAAAATGTAAACTCTGCAGGCTTATGTTTGCCTCATTCGGCCATGTAGTTCAAACAACAACCTGCTATCAGTAAATCAAGTCAGCTAGAGAACTAAGAACTAATCTGGTTCAAAACCCAAGTTGTCAAAGTTTGCTAGCTCCTCTGTCTAGGGAGCAACCTACACAGCATCTACTCAACTTCTTCCCTGATTTAAAATGCTTAAAAACTGTCATGCGGACAAAAAACAAAACAAAACAAAACAACCAAAACAAAAAACTCAAACCTTTAAAAATAAAATACTTTCAACTGTTTTCTCTGATACTGCTCTTTTTTTGCCCCAGTTGTTATTATTATTTTGTCGATATATTACTTTCAACAGCATTTTTTCGAAATTGTTGATTTAAGTTAATCGTATTATAGTCATTACTGACACTGATCATGTTATTAAGCACCTTTGGAACAACATGTACTATGTATCTTTTTATTTCAACTGGAACACGGTCAAGGTCCCATCCCTGTTCTGCTGAAAAATGCTTTTCAATAACTGCTGATTTAGTGTGACATTACAGCCCACAACTGCCATAATGACACAGCAATGCAAATCCAAATAATTTCTACTTCTGAAATTTGTCTGAGTGTCACAGTGATCTGACAGTAAACACCTCTGAGATATGATTAGACTCTTAAATAGTAAAACTTCAAACTTAAACGATTTTAGAATTTAGTTGAATAGTTAATTCCAGAGAGTTAGTCTAGATGTTTGTCTTCTCATTTCAGCAATTCTTTTGCTACTAGCCCTTGTAAAAAAGTGTGCTGTAATCTAAGGAGAGGTGATTCTGAAACGCTTCATATTAGCTACATACATGATAAACAATGAAGAATTCCCAAACGCACAAGGTAAAAATCTCAATTTCTAATTCTAAATATGGTTACTGAAGGCAAATGAAGGTTCCATTACTTCACTCTAGATTTTCTATGAAGTCCTGAAAAAATAATTTCCTTTATAAAACATGCATCCTTAAAAAACATGCAAAATGTTGTACACAACACAAACCCCAATTTTGAGGGTTTGGTAGTTTATTTACTTACTCAGTACTTACTCTATTTCATAAGCATTTATTGATATGATGATAAATCTCAAATATTCTTGCAAATAACACAAAAACAAGAGGCAAGGGAAAACAGTACAATTAGTGACAGCAACGAAGGAGTCAATGTGGCAGAAATCCATATGGCTTAGCGGACACAGTAGTCCACTTCGAAAAATCATCACATATAATTTGATACAAATAACAATATCTAGTGAGGAGAGGCTGACGAGTGAGCTGCATGTGCCTTCATGGAGAAAATTACTTCTGATTGAGGCCACTTGGCAACACAGTGTGGGGAAATCTGAACTCTGCTCCCTAATTTGTACCAGATTTACAGACACTCAAACACATTTTTTAGCACTATTAATGCATTAAATGCTTAAAAAATGAATATATCTTTGTCAAATACTCATATATTTTAATATAAATGCATAGGTATAGGTACAAACACAGAAAGATAGCTAGCTAAGTGGCAATCTTTACACAATGAGTAACAGATGCTACCTCAACACTTGAAAGGATAAGCCATGTTTAGCAAAACAAAACAAAACAAACACTATAAGAATTTTAATAACATGGAAGAGTGTGAGAATTAACCACCAAAAAAGGCTTTACATTCACTTAATAAAAGACGCCTTTGCTACAATAAACCCTCCTTGGAACACAAATTTGAGCATCAGACCCCTTGAGTATGTTAGTCCTGATACAGTAATGTAGGACTCCAGTTTTATAGTACTATAACTGTAATGAAATAATTTAAATTCAATAACATTAAACTAGGTTAAGTTCTGCAATCATTTCTCATAGTCAAATTCATCAGACTTCTCCCTAAATGAAACCACTTAAACACACGCCCAAATTAAGCACATGCTTATATGTTCCCCTGTCCAGTGCTTTGCACTTAAAATGCATGTATCCTACAGTGGGAAAGTATCATTGAAATAATTATCTCATGAAAATGTTAAGTGGTTAGCTTCCTTCCCACCTACCGATATTCTCCTACATTGCTACAGCAGCAACATAAATCAGCGCTCTTAACAAATTAAGAATGCTTCAGAAAGCCTACAATACTTGACAGCGAGTGGCTGCAGAGAGGTTAATGAGTATAATTAGTAGTAGTAGCATTAAATAATAACAACCCCGATAAATCAGAGAGGCCTGAAATTCACTGGATCAACATCATGCATTTTGCATGTCTATGTGATCCATCCAGTATTTCCTACGAAAACATGCTGACACACACAGATTATCCTTAGCTTATGGTAAAATGAGGTAAGTGATACTCCCCGATTACAAACAGAGGGGAAAGCTTCAGAAAAATCAATCCATTTGTCTCCCATTTCAACAAGAACAATTTCTTCTAAATAAAAGAAGCTACATAAGAAAATGAGCAGGCAAAAACTTTAAATTGATTCCCATGGAGATGACACATAGGGAACTTTTTTCCTAAAAATTCAGTCAGGAACATTAAAAATATAGAAGACGGTTTGACTTATTTTTTGACATTTTAAATATGGCAGTGGGGTTAGTTCACAAGGAAGTTCAGAGTTTGTTTCCTCCTGGAAAGACTTCTATACAAGACTTCCTAGCTACTTCTTCAGCCTTCCAGTTAATTCATAGGATTAGTTGTTTCCAAGCACTATGCTTTTACAGCAGCCTGGAGAGAAGTTTAACAGCAATCCGAACAACCCTAATGGAAACAATCCAGCTTCTCCTTTTTTTTGGTGGAAGAAATTTTTAGAAGACACTATCAAAAATATACTCCCAAGTTCCTCACTGGGAAGCTGCCTTTCTCTTGGGTTTTGTAGAAATTTTTTAGCCAGTCTCAAATGCTTCAGACCCTATATGTTCAATCAGGGTAAAGAAATGGACTGATAAAATACAGGAGATGAATATATGCTGTAGCAATCTGAATAAATTTTCCGTTTCTGCTGAGCACTAGGACTGCCAGATACTGCTCAATCACTGAGGCTTTCAATATTCCCCTGAGAAGCACAACGTCCAACTAGAGGTATCTAGATGAATCACAGAAATTGAAGTACACAACATGTCTGCAACTAACATCATAGGTGATAATAAAGGAAAATGGTAATAAAAGTTTTCCTACTGAATTAGTTGCTCTCCCCACCTCAAAAACCTGGCCCCATGACTGTCTGTGCTACTTCTCTCTCTTGGCTTTTAGTTAAGTGATCCCAATTTTCATCATAAAAAAATATTACCCTTCTCTT
>VZTM01010243.1:15811-30139 GCA_013400555.1 Jacana jacana | reverse complement strand
TATCATCACCTATTCTGAGTCTCTCATAACTCCTTTCTCCAAATTAAAGCTTTCATTCTCCTTGCCTGCCTGCTGCAGTCTACACTCTTTTGTCTTTTCTGAAGTCTATTCTGTCAACTTGTTCTCCCCCTGTACACCAGAGTGCTAGCGTTCTTTTTCCTACTATGTCTGCCTCTTCAGCATGAGCTCAGCCATCAGGTTCCTCTATTTCCACTCCTGCTTACAAAGCGTGAGCTATCGAATGCTTTAGGAAGTTCAGTTTTTCATTTCTGCTTCTCTCTTCCTCCTTGAGCTTAGTTTTGACCAGCACTTGTACCTTGCATTCTATTGAGGATTTTCCACACTCAACCTCCGTGTGAAATAACCTTCTTCAGAAGTTAGCCATTTGTTCTCTGTTACTTTCTTTTCCCGCCTTCTAACTTTTTCTAACATCTTTGATCTGGATGGACATACATGAATTCCCTTCCTCCCTATAGAATACAATATAAAAACGGTCCATGAATGTCTAGAGTGAAGCAGCCATAAAGTTACTACAAAACTACCCATTCCCACTAGTGCATTCAGGAACATACATAAAATAGACCATGAAGGAGAAATATGGATGTGCAACCACTTGTTTAGGCAGCTATGCATGAATTCAGAAGCCTGGTACCTAACTCTGAATGAAAGCACCTATTAAGCTTGAGGGATTTAAATAATTTGCGGACCACAAAGCACAAGGTTATCTTTGGCCCTCAGGGAATATATTCCATAACTCTTTTCAAAGGTGCATGGTTTATTAATATATACTCAATATTCTAAGTACTAAAGTCAGACTTTATGTAAAATGCAGAAGCTGGAGGTATGGAGGTGGAAATGGCACTTCAGAAAATGAAAATCAAAATTTTCAAACAATTACCTAGAAGCCAAATGTGATCCACACAAGTTTCTGGCGACATTGTCGACCCTACTGTCGTTTATCTCAAATTGCAATGGAGTGCCTTTAAACAATTGACCAAAGGTTGAGCAAAGACTAAACAATTGAACTAAAGACACAACAATTCTTCAAATAACAATAACTCATCTCGAACTGAAAGTAAAATGCTATATACAAACAATGTGAAATTGTTGTAACACCTGTGATTTTCACCAAAAATAAAGTAAAAGAAATGCTTGATGCAGCTGTGGAGAAAGCTAAAGACAGAAGAGATCTTGAATGAAAATTGTCAGTTACACACCAAAAGTTAGATGCCCATCTGAGTGTAACACACCCTCATGGCTATAAATTGCTACACTCATCCCGGTGACTTGTACAGATTTTACCATCTATGAGCCCAGAGATACTGCTTTATTTTACTGTAGATCTTCCTAAGGGAGAGCTCATTATACCTCTGTTTTGCACCACCTTTTATCATATTTATAACACATATTTTGCAGACAATTTATTTTAGACCTGTTAGAGAAATTTACTTTTTTATTGATAATATTTCTTATAAATCTACACGTAAAGCTACTTGATTTCATTATCATCAGTTCAACTTTATAGGTCTTAATGGGAGAATAAAAAGATAATGAGTATATTTCAATAACCTATGAAAATTATTAAAATATATTCTCTAAGTCTTGATACTACAGTTTTAACACCCAATAACTCAGAACCTACCATGAATAATGTCTTGCAATACCAGAAAGCAGAATTTTCAGCTCTATGGATTAAGCTTTTAACAGCTCACAAAATATTGGCTGTCAGACCACTGAGTAAGGCAAAACAAGACAAAAAGATTTCACTTCTTTTATTTTTTTTTTCCCAAAATGGATATGGTGCAGGGGAAAGTAAATGTTTCTGTTTCAGAGGGTGACAATTTCACGTAACACTGAGTCCAAATAAAAATGAATAATAATGAGAATGAAGGTGAGGCAGTCAAACATGGATTTAAAGGCAATTTATCTCATGGTTCTACAGTTTGTCACAAAAATCTCACCGTCGAACGTACGCACAAGGCATATCCCATGTGCTGAGCATCCTTCAGAAACACCACAGAACCCAACACTGAGCTGGCATCCACATCCAACATGCAGAGAAACACAGCGGAGAATATTAATTCTATAAGAGCATTTACATATCTTTCAAAATGAACCAGTGAAACCTTGGAAACTGCTGAAGAAATTCCTTTGAAGTACCAGAAGCAGGACCAGAACTACTCTGTAGGCATTCTACCATTCATACGCAGGGTAACTTACATGCTACCGTGGTCTTTTGTGACCTGGTAAGAAATAACAGCATTATGGGACTAGTAATACTTATGTGAAGTGACAGCAACACAGAACTCGCTGAATTCCTCTGCAGTTTTCATTGATTTTGACAGCAGTGCCTTTTATGCTACTGTGAAAAAGACATAGGTAGTTGTTCCATTTTAAAATACACATTTATTTCCACTTTATAGAAGTTTAAATACACAATGTTCAGCCCAGCATTGCCAACTCCAAGTTGGCAAAAATGATAAAATATCTATTCAAAATTTCACTTCTTTAACTTCATTACTCAAAGCCAGACATTCTTTCGTATTTCTCCACAACCGTAAGAACGGGGTATCTTATTCTTCTTAAACAAAAGTTGAGGTTTTAACATGCTTGCACACCTCCTAAAGCACATGCACACACACACACAAGAAGGATGACGGTCCCAATGAAATGGAAAGATTTGTCAACATTGTGTATACATGCATACAATTTCTCCAAAGGGAAAACACTGAAGATAAATAATAGCACAGCATAAAGAGAAAGTTGTTTGTTTTTTTTTTTTTAAAAAGTCAAGAGTTGTAGCAAACAAGATCAAACCAGTAAGAATCTAAGTGTCAAACAGTAAGAAGTGAAATGCTGTCACTTTTGAGGTCTAGCAAACTGTGCTTCCTCCCATACACTGCAGAGCAAGAGTCTCAGGTTGTTCACGAATTCATCTAATTGAATACATTCCTTTGGCCCTGCTGTTCAGAAAATAGGTTTTTAATTCACAGTCGGCTCTGGTGAAATATCACATTCAGAATTCCTGTGTCAGCTGCACATGGAGCTCAAACAGAAAGAGCCCTGGCAGAGCTCTGTTTGCGTGGCAGCACCAGTGAGCAAGATTTGGCCACCCGTGAAAACAGAACGTGGGATACTCCACTTGCCTTTTCAGGGGAACAAGGAGTGCTACTCATCAGCTCCAAAAGCCCTTTGTTTTTGACCTCTTTATTACAGATTCCTCTTCACAGCATCTTCCATGCAACACTGCAAGGAATCCAGAGAGATTCCAAACCTCCTGTGCAGCCCCAGGAAAGCAAACGCTGGAGCAAACAAAAGCGAGCAGCTACAAGGAGATCAGAGAAGCAAAGAGAAGAGCTAAAGGACATAGTTAGATAAACAGTTCACAGATAAGGTGTGACAGAAGGAATTCAAGGCTACATGTCTCACTGGCTTTGGCTGAATCAATGGATCTTGCTGTATACAGCAAATTATTGCCTCTGTGCAGCTTTTTACTTCATCTCAATAATCTGAGAATCATATTTCTCTTCTATTATTACCTAATATTACTATTATTGATTTATATAGCACTGCCAGACAGAGAATTTAACAGATGGAGCTGATTTCAATAAAAGCTTTTATTAAAATGACAGTATATAATTATAAAGTGAAATTGAAGTTTTAATTTTAAAACATTAAAAAAAAAGGAAAAAGAAGAAGTCATACTTATGAAAAAAAAAATAATACTGCACTTAATAGGCAAAACCTTTACAAATCATTACACTCAGAAGTTTAGAAATAGAGAATCCCTGGCAGCCAAATGTGTGAAGACAGAATGTTTATTTATTAGTGTTATTTTTAAAAGGATGTTCCAAGTCAAACGCGACAGCTTGTTTACAGTGGGGTCCTGCCCAAGGGTGGCTTAAAAGATATTAAACAGACATACAACCAGAATATCATGTTACTGTACAAGATACAAGTTTGCCTGTGGCATGATTCTACCATGACTGCTTTAGCAATTTCTTATTTATTTTTCAGGAAGCTCTAGTCTGTTCTAGCTTTCCCTCCCTCCAAAAAGAAAAAGAAATGCAAGACAAAACTCTTCACATGTTTAAATGCATGTGCATATACATAGGTAGATATATATTACTAGAATCAATAGAATATATACATGCTTACATTTCTGTGTGAATGAACTAAAGGGATGATGTATACCATCCACACCAAGTGTTGTTCTGTTTCCAGGTGTTAGGCTTCCTCACAGAACATTAGCTTTATCCTCTCTGTAGTAATCTTAGGGAAAAAAACCAAAGCTTTGAGTATCTTTCCTGATTTTCAAAATGGATCTTAAAAGGATGGTCATTTCATTATAAAATAGTGTTTGGTAGCCCTTTCCACCACACAGGTTTGGAAGGAACATGTTTGAGAAAAGATTAATTTCCATCAGGAAATATTCTTTATAACATCATATAGGTGAGACTTATCTTAGAAATCTGCAGCTCTCTTATTTCTGAGGCTGGCAACATCGAGTTGGAAACCAAAAGTGTGCTAATAGGAAACTACCATGCCAAAACTGACAGAATTACTTTATTTTAGAAAAGTTTGTCTTTAGGGAATATTGAAGTCATCATAGAAATATTTTTCTTACTTTACCAAGACACGGTTTCTTTAGAAGCTCTAGCACTCGTAAGATTCTCAACAAGAAAAAGAAAAATGGATTTGTAGAAGACACCTCCCTGCCCGAGGACCTCCAATCTGAACAGGCCTCAACTTTAAATTATTTTAGAGCTGCAGCTTCTGAGTAAGTGTGTGTCTGAGCAGGGCTTACTAGACAATGATGATTAGAATCCAACAATATTTCCCCAGCAGAATGAATGCTTCATCCCAATAATGCGCCACATGCTGCTTGCTGAGCCTTCAGACAAAACACAGGCAAAATATTATGGCACACTAGGTATGTTTAATATTAGTACTTCCTAATTTTTGAGGCAAAATCAAGACTCACTTCATGTATATTAAGTTACATGAACTGCAATACATACTGGGTAATTTTTGTGTGCACATATGCTGCACACAACATTCACAACAACATTCAAAATGGGCTGGTCTACAGAAGCCCATTTCTCTTCTACAGAAGAGAAAAAGAGGAAAGAAAATCATATATCAGAACTTCTAAACCACCACATCAGGATTTCCTCTTTTACTATTGCATATGTCTATGCAAATTCTGGACGCGATGATGCAGAAGAAAACTCCCTATAGTGCTTGAAAGAAACCAAACACACATATGAAGCCAGAAATGGTAGAGATTATATATAAAGATAAGCAAAACTTTTCAGACAAAATTATGCCCTAATTTACCTTTTTAATCAGCATCACTGAAGTAGATGGGAATAGACGGGTATAACTGAGGCATAATCTAGCCCCTTGTAGCTATCTTTAGTTTTTGCATTTGAAGCAGAATCTAATTCGCAGCATTAAAATAGCATTATCAGTCATTTAGAAAACTTAAAAATAATTTACCACCCCCCAATCCCAAAATAACGTTTACCAGAGAATGAGACAATCCAAGTTTAAAAAATGGGTTTTGCATTCTTGATCGATTTGTCAAGATGGCACTTTCTACTTGGACAACAACAAAGAGCTTTCCTGAATTGCCATTTAACATTGATATTTAGGTGGCGCAATCTTTTACACCGCGCTGGAAGTTTACATTGAGAGCATGGCCTGACATGCCTCCATCTCGATGGTATGCTGGCACTTGTTCTCATTTTTTTCACTGCTTTTGTGTTGCTGCCTCCAGTTTGCCAGTACAGGGAGGTGATCTATATAAAAAATAACCTTTTTCTTTTTCTTTTTTTTTTTTGTCTGTAACTTGGCTCAGGTCCCTGATCTGGTTCACTGCATGGCTGCACAAATACTTCTACCAACACGACCAAGGAGCTACAAGAGCTGTATAAGCCTGAACTGCAGCCAAAAACAATTACATGTCAAACTATGGTTGATGTTTGAGCAGACAATTTTAATGTACTAGACGTAAAGGATGTTGAGAGGTCTGTAAATGTTATGATTACACAGTGAGCTGGTAATACTGATTTGTGCTGTCTGCTGTCACAAGTGTGTAAGGGGTTAATTCAAGTACATCACTTACAGGGGGTGGGCACAATAGCTTCATACGGGCCCATTTGTGAAAGAAGATGTCACTGAGTTTTGAAGTTTTACAACTGTAAATGTTTCATATATGTGGACTTTTCATGTCTGTCTGAGTTCTAATATAGACCATGTCAGAAGAATCCCAGCAGCAAGGACTTGTACAAAGACTTTGCGAATTAATTAAATGGCCAGCCTTCAGAGACAACAGCAGGAGGCTGACAGGAAACAGGACAGCATTGGAGAAGACTAATACTTCTCCCAGTACTTTCTGCCTTTTTCCCCCCTCACAGCTCCAAACTGCTCTCCTAAATATTTTGTGAACAAGAGGCAAGGGTAGACAAGTGACCCTTCACTAAACTAACTCAGAAAAAGCACAAAAGCAAGCTCATGCCTTAATGACAGTTACTAAAAAATCCACACAAATAAGAGAGTTGTTTAATGTCACTACCTAATGTGTTTTTGTCACTCACTTCTCTGACATCAAATCCTCATCTGGAACACAAAGGGACTTTTCTGGTGTGCACCTACTGTTGAGTCTAACTGGCAATATGGAGGAGTTTCATAAAGGTAAACTTCAGCCTATGGAGATCAGTTTCCCTTTTCAATTAGTGATTAAGATCTTCACGACAACAATTAATTTAGGCACCATCTCTCCAATTGCCCTTTGGACATAGCTCTTTGCTTGCTCTAGAGAAAGACCGAAGGCTAACCTAACCACAGAAGGCTATTCACAAGTTCTACCCATCACCGTGTCACCACATACTCTATTACGCAGAAAGCGTAGTCAGAAGTCCCAACAGCCAAGCAGTCACAGCACTCAACAATAATTTTGGGGCTCAAACTAACATTAAAGGAATCATGGGCTCCTTCCCTTTCCAATAGAGAACAGTCTCTTCTCTGCAGAGAGAACAACATGCGGTTGCTCTGTGAAGCACAGGACGCAGACTAAGTCCCCACAGGTGGCTGTGCAGTGAGCTATGGCTGTGAAATGGCAGCGCAGTACAATGGGAAGTGTCAGAAAACTTGGAAACTGACAACCTCAGCTACTGTGCCCGGGCCCCAAGGCCAAGGAGCCGGGGCGAGGTGCATCATCTCTCCAACACCGCCAGCTCTAGCGGCATCGCACAGCACTTCAGCGCTATCTATTTGGGTCACAGCTCACGGGTTTAGAGTCCAAATACTGTTACCTGCAACTGCTGCGCATGACAGAAATGGATGGGAACACAGATTTTTCCCCTTTATAAAACCTATCTGTAGTGTGCTTTTGAGAGATGGCATTTCCTTAATCTAAGATGATCACAGGTAGTACATCTCTGTTAGTTTCAAATGTGAGAGCCAAGATTCATGACACCACGGTTTAATGCTGCTCTTATCAGAAACCTGCAGAGATTAGAAACTGTAAGAAAAGCACTGATGGACGTTTTCAGGCTTTCTGGATTAGTTTGGAATTAACCACTGGTGGCTAGCTTTCTTTGACAACTCTTTAATAATTGGGCACAGATGGATGAAAATACACTATAAACACAGCGAGATTTTCTTTAATCATTATTTTTCACTTAATTTGCCAGATGGCTTTTGTTTCTAGTGTACACTTTATTTGCTGTTGTGTTATTTGCAGGGTAAGGTTTACTTTTTTTGGTTAAAGTTTTGTCTGCTGAACTTCTTGTTTCATCACTGTCTTCTGGTCTGTTTCTAAAGCCTAAAAAGATAAATTTGTGCATTATTTTATTTTACTGTTCATTTCTTGTAAGTACTTAGGTTTTCCCTCTCAAAGCCAGAAGAATTTTATACTACCAATAAAGTTTTACTATTGAAAGTTAAAATGTAGTATGTTACATTCCTAAACTCATGTTTAAAATGTGACTCTAAAAGTAGCCCGATTTTTAAAGTGTACGCGTCTTTCCTAATCCTACATGTGTATTTTTCACGAAAACAGAGCATTTTCATTTACACACTTGCGTTTCTTTTCTTAGATACTCTGTCCTGCCCAGTGTAACTGCTAATCCTTTGTGAAAGTATTTTAATAGAAAAATTAAATATTCTGTTCAGAGAAAGGTGTTTCTTAATCCTGTGCTTATTCCACAGTTTGGAGTGACTTCAGAAATCATTTGTGTTTCACGTCAATTAACTTTCTGAGGCGTTGCTCATTCTTCACATAAGCCAAGATGCTCCTTTATAACCTTTTCATTACAAGTAATTTTCTTTAGACATGGTGACAAGGTGTTGCTGTTCTTTTGGTTAAAAAGGGGAGACGGCTGTTTAAGCAAGTGGAAACTCTTTCTGATGCTGAACTACACATATTGGAGTTTCTCAGTCTTCTTATATCCCAAGATTTACTGTTGCCATCCTTCCCTGCAAGACGATGTCTGGTTCTGTGAGAAATGTGTCGGACACCAGAGAGGGCAGCATGTGGAGTTAAAGAGCTTCTCATCCCAGGTGAAAGCAGCAGAATCTTTCAAGAAGTGTCAAGTCTCTGATAAGCAAAAGGACTAAAGGAAATGCTAAATTTCAGTCTGTGCATTTTCCTGCAAAAGGCTTCTTCGCGTTTATACAACCTTGTTCTTAGTGACTCTTCCTTCAATGAGGCACTGATGAGATTATGTCTGAAGGTCTTTGTTACGCTTTCTCCTGATACATAGGATGTAACATTATTCTGAACTGATGAATGAAGGCAGAAAGAAGAACGGAGAAAGCGTTAAACGGATATGAAATGGAATATTCAGAAAACAGCCCCAGGCAATCAGAACAGGGCAGGGATGAGTGAACAAAGGAACAAGGTTATCTACTCTCCTATGTTAAAAATTCTCAAGGGGTTCTGTGTCAACCTTTAAAAAAACAAATCAGAACAATGCAGCAACAGAAACAAGAAAAGAAGAAAGGAAAAATTCCCCATTTCTTTCCTGTCTGCAAATGTTACTTTATCTTCCATTGCAGCAATGGATGCCTTTACAAGAACAAAAGGGCGTGAAGAGGAGGTAGTTAGACTTTCCAACACTTAAACAGTTACTTTTTTTTTTAACCCCCAGAGAGAGATGACTCAAGTTTGGTAATTCATGGTATTTAACAAATAATATAGGGAGCAAAGCAGCTACAGCACATGCTGACAGCCAAGCACCTTCACACAAAATGGACAGGTAAAGTCATTCTGCGGAGCGGTCTGCCTACTTACAAACATAGACAGCTCTCAAACTGGAGATGAAATCTGAGCAAGATCAACATATAGAGTGTGTATTTCCACTGAGATTCCTAATGCTTTTATTGGAAATTCCCTTTTGATATGCACTCATAACAAGAAAAGTCTCCGCTCTGATGAGTCAGAGTTATAACTATGAATACAAGTTTCTATTGATTTTCACATAATTCCTATTTTTTTCCAATTTCTTTTTGACAAAAAATAAAATTACACCAAGACAACCCGCCCCCCTCCAGTGTAGTGACCTACCAATGAAGTAATTCAAAACGCTTCTGTAAAATTTAAGTAAGACCTCAAAGCTTTCTGGCTTTGAGGTATTATGTAACATAAATGTAGTTTTAGTGCAAAAATGCTCTAAAAGAAAAGTACTTATATGCACAATCCAAATGGCACAGGCAGCTTTAGCAGTTGTACTCGTCAAACCACGTCCTGCAGAAAACGCACTGGATCCTATTGACATCAATGGAAGCTCCACATGCAGAACTGAGAAGAGGTTTTGGCATCGCACTGCAGTTGATGGCAAATGTTTACATCATTTTAGTCACATGGGATACATTCATGGCAGATGTGAATTTCAAGGTACATATAAATCATGAATAATGAGCACTGGGTGTGACACTTCAAAGAAGGGGATTAATACATGTAAGAAATGCACAACTGCATTTAGTAGTTCAGCCTCTCTTTTTAATGAAGAGAGAAAACTTAAGGCTCAACTAACTAACAATTTTTTTATTTGACTAATATTAACTTTAAATAAAACATGTTGTTAGCAATGGCATTTACAAAAAAGGGAAAAGCCAGGGTTAGTGAGGCTTAAAAACAGCAAGGGAGTAGAATATGTTCCAGTAAGAAAGCATATGAATCACAGAGAACTGCTTTCTGTTATAGCAACAAGATCAATTAGATCTGCAACAGCTGAAAACCATTAACTGCTGTTGGCTGCTGTTAGCGTAATGGGTTTTTTTCTGCTCAGTATTCTGGTGTCAGTTTATCACTTTACTACCCAAACAGTTCTGCCTGAAGCCCTGGTAATCTTAAATATAGAATTGTTAGGAACAAAAGAAAATCTCGCAGCATACAAATTGAAGTATTAAATATTACTAACCTGTTCATAGATTAAACACAGCTTCAGCTGCCAAAATTGTTTAGTATGTTGTCAGAGATGTCTTTGCTTTATGTTTTCATTTTTTATTTTGTGCGAAGCAGAGACGGTCTCCTAATGTTAGTCATGGTAATTAAATTTTAACCAGACATATAAGGGGGAAAAAAATGGGGCAAGAAAAGCTTCCATAAAGCAGCCAGCAAGAGCACTTCTTTCTTCTCCTACCTTATGGAAAAGAATAAAAATTCAGTTTGTGAGAATGTTCTTCATCTCATTGTCCCAGGGCTCCTGTGCCATTCCTAAAGTTCTTTACCAACTGCACTTGGTCCTTCTTTCTTTCAATAAGCAAAACATCACCTTCTCTAAAACCATGACATTTTTTTACATATTTTATCTACAGCAAAATTTATTAGTTTCTGATCTTCAGAAGAGAAAAATGGTATGGGTTTTTCTTATGTTTTCATTTAAATATTCATTGCATAACATTCAAAGTGACAGGCGGTCTTCTTCTAGATAAGGTTTGTTTTCTTTTGCTCATTAATGGCTCAACCTCAGGCAGCATTATTTCTGTAACTTGTCAGCTCAGTTCTCTCAGTTCAGTGCTACTCCCTTTCTTCATCATCTTGGTGGCTGCTTTTACAGCTTTCAAATTGTTGGGTGGGAAGTATCAGGAACACCACTGCTTACCCTGGGCTAAATTAATGACTCCCATATGAGAAGCCATGTAAGCAAATGCGGTTTGTTGGTGGTTTTTTTTTTTTGCAGTAGGGGTCAGGGGAAATGAAATGCCAGCACTGATTTATGTTCTCAGGGTTCAACTGAGAGATAAGCCTGTCTGCTTCAAACAATGAGGTGTGGTGGAGAGATCTACAAGATAGTAATAAACACAGGAGAAATGTTTGCACAGGACTCGGTTGACCCAGTGAGAGTCCGCCAAGTACAAGAGACCCCAACACCGATTAAAAGGCAGCACAGGTAACATTAACTTGGTGTCACACCAAAGCTAAAAGGCTGCGTCTCTTAGGACTCCACAGTTTAGGTACCTGCACTGCCAGCAGCTTTGGAATAAGTCACCAGCAGTTTGAACAGACCTCTGGTGGCCCACATAGGTTTTGCCCAGGTGACAGTCCCTGCAGAAGGGATGTGCTTGACATTCCTCTCTGTCCTGGGCACAAATATGTTATGACCCCCTCTGACTAGAGGAGCAATAAAAAGCTGTTTTCTTTATTATCTTCATCACAATTCTCCTAACCATACCCTTGTGCCTCAGAACATTCTCTGTGATTAGGATGGGACTGACAAGTACAAACATCTGAAATCTGCTTGCAAGCCCTTAATACATATGTATTTAAAGGAATATGCAGCAGCCTCCCCTTTACTGCATCATTTGGGTTTTCGGTATCATCAGAATATCTGAGTACCTATAACTCAGCAGAAATTGTATGAAATTATAGGAAATTGTGTTGTCAAGTGCCACCTGTAAACACAAAGAGGAAATTGGCAGCAAAAATCTCCATGCCAGCCCCTTGTGCACAAATAATGACACATAAATAATAAAAAAAGAAACATCACAATATTTCACAATAATTTATATAGCAGCTAACCCACATTTCTTTAGCTGTCCTAACTTCCATTTGAATTCACAATGCTGTACTTTCACACTTCAATACCATTTAGTATTTGCCTGTGTCAATTAAGGAAAGTCCTTGCACAGCTGAGGTGAGGAGGTGGAGAGGAGACAAGGTGGAGACAGAGAATAATCCAACTACCTATCTAAGGATCAGTTAAATACCAAATTTGGTATATGTGTAGTGCTGCTAATTAGTGAAGCCTGCATTTACAACAGCCACCCAGGAGTGCAAACTAGGTTTCATTTCAGCTTTCTGCAGACGTGGATTTTTTATGAAAAAGGGAGAGTACTTTAAAAGCTTTCAAAACCTCTCTCAAAATTTGTTGGTAGTGCCCAAGCCAGTCATGCAAGAAGGGATCTGTGATTGCTCCAATACCAGAATCACCAGGTACGACAACACAGATTGAAGCTTGAGCTCCAGCATGAAATGCAGGAACATTCTGCTACCTACAAGGTCCCCATTATCACACTTCTTATGCCTGAAACTAGATGACTAAATAAATGTTTAATATCCCCCTGAAGTATCCTGGCATCAAAATGCAGCTCAGGATCTTGATAAACATGCATCCCAGGGGCATTTGGAATTGCCCCAAATGGATTATTTTAATCTTTTCTGAACAAGGGCTTTTGTTGATTATGTCTCAGAGTTTTAAAGTAACAGCATTTGTATCTATAAAAATATCATAGATCATTTCATAGATTCCTAGATGTCATTATTTCAGAGAAATTCTGCCACTGAATTCTGCAAGGAAAAGGGACAATGCTAGAGAGAAAAAAGACTCAGTCTTTTTTTTCTTAAACCATTATTAATCATATGTATTACACAGAAGATAAGCAAGCAACTATCTGAGAAGTGAAAATCATATCCCCTCCCTCCCTTCCTAGTCTAGGAAAATCTCTTAAAATCAGCTAGTGTGCTGTTAACAGGGTGTTGAACAACTGCCTAAGACCCTTACAGGAAAAGGACTCCTTCACTGGGGACAGAAGAAAAGTAAATGTATAAGCTCTATTTCCCAACAGTGACGTTATATAAAACATTACATTTTTGTTGTAATGAAGTAATGTATCTGTCTTGTTTAACACCAAAGGCTAAAAGGAAGAAACAATTTCAAGAAGCAATTACAACCCTTAATGTGCAGGTTTAAATAAACTTCAATCCATGATTAAAAACAAACCCAAAAGACTTCTTAACACAGATGTTACACAAATGGTCTAATGCCTTTTTTCCTTAACATAACTGAATCTATTGTGTTCTAAAGTAGACTTGCTTTTTTTGACGTGAATCTGAAATCTAGGAGGCATTTCTCAAAATTCTGATGGTGGGCAGGCCTTTGAACAACATCAACTACTGTGAAACAGTTGACAAATTCATGCTTATTAGTTACCATGAAACAGCAGAGAAACCTCTCTTAGCTAATGCATATTGAGATGTTCCTCTGTTTTGTATCCATTAATCAAACACTTGAATTGCAGGCATAAAACCAGAGAAGATATTTCCCATATAAATTGGTTCACGATGGCCTGTTCTTAAATAAAAAATTAAATCTATATTGACAGAACAGTTACTGATAAAAACACAAATCCCTGGCACTCTTATACAAAATGGTGTGTCTCAGTGAAATAATGGGGTCATTTTTTTTCTAGTTAGTAAGAAGATACCAGTTTACTTCAGGAAACATACAATCATGGTGCAGAAGTATCCTTCTCTATAGTAAGTAGTACAAATTCAACTCTGTAGAACAAGAACTAAGCAATTATTCGAATACCAATGACTGAAGCTTTAGTGAATACTAATATGTTATATCAGATTTAAAATGTTAAAGTGTTGGCTTATTTTAAACCTAGGCAGAACATTTTAAATGAAAATGAGATAAAAATGGGTTTTAATAGGACCGACATAATTTTCACATGCAGAATCCCAGCTAGCTCTCAGTACCTTCTGGTGTAATACTCTATTAGCCACGCAGTTAAATATTACGGTAGTGCCTGAAAAATTTCACAAATCCTTACATTTTCCTGTCATTATTAATCGCTTGAATACTGATTTTTGTTTGCTACACTAAGATAATTCATCCATTAAAACAAACAGACATCTACTCAAACAAATCATCACAAGCAGAGGCAAAGTATATGCCAGTGTTTATTTCTGAAAACATACAGTGAATATTGAATACTATTAAGTCCTTGACCTCAGGAAAATTAGTAGGCTGGACTTGGGCATTGGAAGGTTTGCAACCCTTATGAAACAAGATGAACAAAAAGTGGCTTGTT
>VZTM01010241.1:0-37932 GCA_013400555.1 Jacana jacana | reverse complement strand
GTTGGAAGGGACCTTAAGGATCATAAAATTCCAACCTCCTGGCCATGGGCAGGGACACCAGGGACAAGACCAGGTTGCTCAAAGCCCCATCCAGCCTGGCCACGAACACCTCCAGGGGATGAGGCAGACACCGCTTCTCTGGGCAACCTAGGCCAGGGTCTCACCACTCTCACAAGAAAGAATTTCTTCCTAATATCTAATCTTAATCTCTCCTCTTTCAGTTTAAAATCATTACCACTCTTCATATTGCTCCACTCCTTGATCAAGATTTCCTTGCCATCTCTTCTTGAGCCCCTTTAGGGTCTGGAAGAGGCTCTAAGATCTTCTGGGAGCCTTCCCTTCTCCACACTGAACAACCCCAACTCTCTCAGCCTGTCCTCACAGCAGAGATGCTCCAGCCCTCTGAGCATCTTCATGGCCTCCTCTGGCCCCACTCCAAGAGGTCCATGTCCTTCCTGCACTGAGGACTCCAGAGGTAGATGCAGTATTCCCAGTGGGGTCTCACCAGAGCGAAGTCTTGGTGACCATCATACCTAGGGAAGTGGGAGCATCATGTAGGCTGCCTGGGTGAGGGTCGCCTGCACCCTAGAGTGCAGTGAGGCTTCTCTCCCCATCCCCAGCCTTGTTTCATGGTTCCCTGGACACAGCCCAGCCAGAAGCAGGCCTTCCAAGTGCATAATGTTGTGCATGCCTGTAAAAACCTCTACATGGTGCTGGCTTCACTGCGGAGATCTCTCCTCCTACCTCTGAGTGCCACAGAGCACTGAAGAATTAATTAAAGTTATTAATAAGTTAATATTTCCTGCCAACATGTTGTGGTGGGTTTTTTTTGGCCAGGAAATTGTTTGGTTTTTCCCTCTGTGAAATTTGCTGTGTTGATTTTTCTTTGCCTGGCTTAAAGACTTGCTTTTGATTAAAACTGGGAAAAAAAAAAGATCTAATTCTGTGTCTCCTGCAGCGATGCCTCATGGGAGGCGCAGCCCAATGGTCTGAGGCTGCCCTTCTCTCAGCTGGGGTAGGCGAGGGCATATGGTGTGGGCATCTTCCCCCTTGCCCCAGGGCTGTGCTGGGATGAGGCAGTGCTGCCAGGAAGGATGCTGGTGAGGGAGGGAGGGTGGCAGATGTTGATTTGGGGCACCCAGGCAGAAGGGCAGGGGGAAATGTCCACCCAACAGCTACAGTCAAATTTTGAAAATGCTCTGCTTTTTATTCCTTTTGCCAGAGAGAGAAGCTTTTCCAGGAGAGAATTGCTTTTGCCTCTTTTTCTATCTGGCTCTGGGAGCTGCTGTTGATTTCAGGCCCAGTGAAGAGCCGGGTGCAAGGGCAGAGGGCTGGAAGAAAAGGGACACATCACCGGAGGCAGCGGACTGAGGTAACCTCTGCAATAGCTCCTGCAAAAACTGCTCCAGTGCCTCTGTCAGAGTCTTCAGGCTTTAAAAAACATTGTTAAGACTTTTTTATTTAACGCTGCTCTAATAAGAAAGCGCTAGGGCTCCCTGCTTGTTGGCAAAAGGCGGGAGGACCTGACTTCTTGAGGGATGCTGTGTGGGAGGACAGAAGCAGCCTGGGGCGCCTGGGATGCAGGCACAGGCACTTGCCTGTCCTGAGGGTGCACGTTGCTCGCTCACGAGCTGTGAGGCCACAGCTCCAGTTAGTCTTTCAGTGCAGACATCTAAGCCCAGTGTGCCTCAGCCCTCCCTGCCTTTGGGGATGCTTTAACCTGATTAAAACTCAGGAAGAGCTCTGACCTTTTTGTATTGCTCATCCAGCGTGGTTAATACAGTCCCAGCCCCAGCTGCTCTCACTGCGTTAGGGCTCCTTGGAGATCCTCCAGCCACCTGCAAACGCGCCCAGACACCCACACAAATGCACAACTTGTAAACCACGGGATACAACCTACCCTGTGGTTACACAAAGCGTTCTCGTTTTGCCTGTGATTTACAGATGTGTGTACTAAACACAAAACCCAGCACATCACCTGCGCCAAACACAGACCCACAGCTTTGTTTACCCTGGCACTACCTCTGTATACCAAACACAAAATGCGCCCTCATGGCATAGTTTGCCTTTCAAAGAACATGACTGTTCTAGGTGTGCAATAAAAGACAAGCTGGACAAGTAACTCTGGGAGACATGTTGAAGGGGCCAAGAGCTGCCTCCAGTGCAGTGTTGCTGGTGGGTGCCTGGACTGCTGGAGCAGGTTCAGCTGGTCCCTGGCCACAGTGAGAGCTGCCAGCTCAACACAGAGACTCCTTGTAGTCTGAGATCACTGGGGCTGGACCCAACTGCAGAGAAAACTGTTGGGTCAATATTTACCCAAGCTGCATGCACAGCTCCACATGCCATCCAGAAATGCCTGCACTTAGCATGTGCCTCACTTTTTGATGTAAATCTGTAGAAGCAGCCATACAGCCATGTGAAAGCTCTGCCCTGCCTCACACACCCCTGTGCCTGCACTACACATCACCTTTAAAACCTCTCTATATAGAGGAAACCACCGTCTCTGGCACTGGCTAAAAGGCCAGGGTTCTTAGGGGTGGCCAATGTATAGAAGGCAGAGCTCAAACTGAAATGTCACCAGAATTTTAGAGGTGGTGGGACTTTATGACACTTTGGTGGCTAACCAGTGTGTGGAAAACAGCCTCTGGTTTCTCGGTATCTGAATACTGTCTATGCATCTGATAGTAACTGACAATTACCATAGGATATTAGCTGGCCAGCAGTAGTGAAGTGACCACTGGAGGGAAAATGTGGTTGCCATTAATGGCAGTGGCACTGAGAGGCACTTCTGACAAGCCAAAACCAGCTCTTGTCTTGCTAAGAAGGGGCCTATGCATAACACACAATGCAAGCACTTGTCCTTAAAACTGACAATCATAAGAAGAGCATAAATAGCCTTTAAAGTACAGCTGCTTGTTCTTGGATCATGCCCACTGTGTTTCAGCTGCAGTCTCACAAGGACTTAACCTATGGCTTTGGTTTAATATCTTTACAGGCAAGGGCTTTCTGGGCTCTCCTCTTGCCCCAGAAGTTTGCAGTGGCCATGTAATAAACTGAGGGATTCAAGTGGGTTTTGCTGAGGCAGGGTGTCCCCAGTGGGCTGGACTCACGCTGACTCAGCCGCTATCACCGTTTGCCCAAAAAGGCCGAGGCAGGAGGTTAGGGCTCATCTTGGCTCACAGAGACACTGTCACAGCATGCCTGTGAGCCAAGGTTTCACCCCAGGCTTCACATACTTTGCCTATGTGCTGGAGCAGGGGAAAGGCAAGTGAGTCCTGGACAAGGCTTGAGTGTGCAGAAGGCTGTTTGTAGCCCTCCCAATCCTTGGAGGAAAACTGAAGGTGAGAGTAAATGCATTTGAGGTTCCTGAGCTGGAAAATTAATTACAGGAACCTCAGAAATGTTGTTCTTGGCATACTCACCCATGTACTGCTGTGTTCCTCTCCTGTGAAACAAAATCAGAGCAGCAATACCTTATAATATTTTGGGGTGCAGACTGTTGGCATTCAAATATTTAAGGTTGGAAGGGTCAGTGATATAACTGCTATTTGTTCTCCCAAAACTTGAGCATTTTGAGAATTCTTGCAGGAGGCAACGGGAAGGTATCACATCTGTCTTTTCCTTTCCGTCTCCCATCAGGAAGGCTAAGTGAGGCAGAAAAAAATAGTGTAAGATTAGAGGAAATCAGGGGTGAATTCTACAAACACTTGGGCACTGTGGGAATCTTTGTTGATGCTTGGTACCCAGCAGTGGTGAGCCTGTGACAAGCTGTCCAGGCTAGTACTGCCCTGGATCACAGGGAATCCACAGGTGACACTGTGAAAACAGATGATGCCTGGTAGCTGTGGATGAACTAGGAAGGTCAGGGTGGGCCCTGGAAGTCTTGCTGTGGAGATGGGCAGCCTGAAGGACTGTCCTCTATTATCTGTTTCGCTCTCCATTGTACCACTGAGGCTACTACAAGCCCATTTTTGTCCTCCCCGCGCCTTTTGTGGGCCCATATCTACACTAAGGTCAGGCTTCCTTTGCAGTCAGTTGTCCTGGGACAAGGAGTCAGCAAATAAAATCCAAAAGCTAGATGGTGCCTGCTAACCTGGCTGTTAAACCTGGCTTTGTTGTATAATGGCTGGCAGCTCTCCCTCTGGGCAATGTTCCCTGAAGACCAAATGCATAAACCCCCCCGCTCCTCACATATCAAGTTCCAGCAGACTGTGATCCAAAAAGGCTTTTAGAAGAGAGATTTCTGCTCACTCGCTGATTATTGATCAGTGCAAAGCACAAAATGCTCTTCATGCAGTAGGAACTCACATATCTTTGTATCTTTTGCAGTAAACCCAAATAATGGCTTCTGAAGTGCAAAGTACAGCCTGGGCAGACCTGAAGGTGCTGCTTCAAACCTGGGGCCTCTCTTCTTCTAATAAGGAACAGGAGAGAGGTTTTTGTGATGGGATGAGGGATGTGGTTAAGGTTGGTTTTTTTCTTGTTTCTGCTAGAGTCTCTATGAGATTGGGAAGCATAGCTCCCCTGCCCTGCCTCCCCCTTTCCCAAGAGTCTGATGCCTGACCCCAGCAATGTGTGCACTCGATGCACCCTGGTGTCCTGGCTGCAGGGCATGAGCCTGGGGGGAGCAGGCTGAGGCTGGATGAAATTCTTCTTCCACACATCTGATCCCGAGCTTTTCTTCTGGGTAGGAAGCTGACTGTGGGAAACAACTCCCAGGAGCTGCTGATATCTAGTAGGGAGGTGATATGGTTTGAAGCCTATCACACTCTTTGTGGGGGACTGGCTTGCAGCAGAAGAGCTTTTCTCTGGACTGGTGTGACAGGGGGTCCAAGCCCACACAGGATGGATCTATCTGTGGATAGGTACAGCCTTCAGGTAAGAAACTCATCTGTATGTACCTTTCCCATGGACCAACAGGGGAATTGTACTCTGCGTGAGGGATGTATTCTGTATTATCCCGTAAGATCTTCTACACATGGACATAGAATCATAGAACCTTAAAGGGTTGGAAGGGGCCTTAACAATCAGTGAGTTCCACCCCTCTGCCATGGGCAGGGACACCTGAAGGTTAATGCTCCATCCACTGGACTGGTGGACAAAATAACAAATGCCATTGTTGGTTGACATTTTTCTGAGGTCTATTCTAGGATGCCTGGTCTGAGGACAGTTATGGGCTCAGGCCAGTCCTCTCTGAGACTTCGGAAGCCAGCACTGATGGGCAGACAACCAGAAACTTGATTGCTGTGAATAGCTGAGCATCTCTACATTTAAGCTGGAGTGATTGCGACACTTAAATGTTGAGTACATGTTTCTAAAGGTATGGTGGGCTCTGTTTTAGCTTTAGGCCTTCAGGACTAGGACGTGCTGACTTTGGGGTTGATGCTCAGCCTTGGCTTTGCCCTCTGAGTTCTGGCAGCACAACAGATTCAATAGCTGGTATTGACATGACTGACTTCACTGCCTGCACTAAGCAGGTACCTGAATGTAAAATGTATAAATAAAGTAAGAAGAAATACATAAATAGAATTAATATAGGTCTATAATAAATAATGTATTAAATTACTAAATAACAGGTCCTGGACCCAGCTGTTTCTGGAATTCTTGTTTTCTGAGGCTCTGCCCTAAAAAATAAACCTGCCCAGAGCTGATTAAGCTGGAGTGTCCTGCACCTACAGTGTGGCTCCAGCACAGCCCTGACGGTTGGTCCGGGGAAAGCAAGAGCCACTCTTCTTTAACCACAGTAACCCCAAGAGGTCTGTGGAGGCCCCAGAGCCATGTTGAGAATGTCTGCCACTCTGCCCAGCTTCACACACAACTGCTGTACCCTCCTGCACTGCATATTCATTTTCAGCACAAGAAAGACATGGACTTGTTGGAGCAGGGCCAGAGGAGGCCACAAAGATGCTCAGAGATCTGGAGCCCCTCTCCTATGAGGATAGGCTGAGCGAGTTGGGGTTGTTCAGCCTGGAGAATAGAAGGTTCCAGGTAGACCTTAGAGCCCCTTCCAGTCCCTAAAAGGGGGACATGGGAGATGCTGAGGGACTCTTGATTATGCAGTGGAGCAATAGGACGAGGGCTAACAGTTTGAAACTGAAGGAGAGGAGATTTAGATTAGATATTAGGAAGAAATTCTTTCCTGTGCTGGTGGTGAGACACTGGCTCGGGTTGCCCAGAGAAGCTGTGGCTGCGCCATCCCTGGAGGTGTTCAAGGCCAGGCTTCTCTGGGCTTTAAGGTTCCTTCCAACCCAAACTGTTCTATGATTCTATGATGATTCTAAGACACCCAAGAGCTGTGCATTGCCATGCAACTGGGCTACTTGGGAGTGTAGCTCTGCTTGGGGTTCACTGCAACCATGTCCTAGCACAGCAGCAGCGTGTGGGAAGCTGGCAGTGAGGCAGTGCAGTGCCTGACTATTTAAGCCTTTCATGGATGCTTAAAGCATCTCAGAGGGAGGGAGGCAATTTCAAAAATTACTCCAGATCCCAGAGCTCACAAGCATCTCAGGAGGTGCTTATGAGACCAGGTCTGATCTCAGCCAACAGAGGTCCATGGTACACACCTTCTGGGCAGTGTGGTATTGAGGAAGGGTGCAGGGCTTTGAATAGCTCTCTGAAATTTGTAATCCCGTTGGTTTTTAAAAGCAATTCTTCTGGTGCCTTTAATACCACGGGCACATCTAGGGCTCAAGAGGCCCAAGGCGAGAGAGGATTATCCTTTATATATGGGCTCAGCAGAGCAGTATCCTGATGTAACAGGACCAGACACCTGTGCAGAGAACATGGAGGCAACCTGCCACACTCAACACTGCCAGCTCAGCCAGGACTCCAGGCTCTGAAAAACATGAATTATGTGCAGAAAAAGTTTTGAGACTAAGCTAAGAATGCATTTTGGTCCCTTTTCCTTGTTTCCAGCTACAGCTTGTATCCCGTTGGGTACAACTAGGTCTATAGTCTGAGGCATTTTTCTGTACACAGGAGGTCTAGAAGCGTGTTTTCTTTCCTGAGCAGAAATTGAGACTCTTGGCAAAGGCTGGGATTTAAAGATAGTGATAAATGTGTCTTGAGTGACTATGATAAAATCCCAAGCAAAAGGGGGTTGGATGACGTGCAAAGAATGCAGCTTCTCCCAGAGGGTCTCCAAGGGTGCCCCAAGTCCTGGCAGAAGTCAACACTCCAGCTGCAGCCCTGAGCTAGTGTAACTCACCCATGCTGTGGGTTCATCCCATGGAGAAGACAGTATGAACAGGGCTGTTGAGGTGGAAGCCATGTGTACCGCGACTGTGTGCCATGACTTTGTGCCCTGTGCCAGGGGCTATCCCTCTGCCCTTGGGAGCTGCTGTTTCAGGGCTGCAGCAATTTTCCTCTTTCATCTTTCCCCTCTCCACACACATTGCCAGGATGTCTTTGCCCCTACGCTGACTTCCTGCCAGCAAGGGCACATATAGACCTAGCTATATATAAATGAGCAGGGTCAGAGCTCTATTTTTAGCCTGTCTCAAAATATTTCCCTTGCTGCGCATTTCTTGCCACCAATTTCTAGTCCTGTCTCCTTGCTGCAAAAAGCCGCATGAGGTGAGGGAGATCTGTCAGCCCCAGGATCAGATGGGAGACTGGGGAGAAAACAGTGCTGTGAGACATTCCCAGCACCAGACCCTGCCATGACCACAGGCTGGAGGGGCGACTTCTGCTATGAAATTCATTGGATGTTTCATGTGAGGAAGTCTTGAGGACCATTTTTATCATTTAGAGTCAATGGCCCTGTAAAACGAAAGCTAAACAGCTCACCTGTATTAGAACCAGCTGCAGGTACAGGCAGGGAGTGTCAGGATGAGCTGGGCATCATGCAACACTTGGCCTACCACCATGAGCTTCTCCTCTGGTATCAGGTAGATAGTTTTTATCTCTTGAAGGCTGAGCTTTGCTTTCTTCTTGTAGCCGGTAGGGTTGGGGACTGGTGGGGAAGAGCAGATCATTTATCTCATGCTAGTATGTGGTGTATTTGGGTGCTGTGCAATGGCTCCTGTCATGCCTCAAACACTTTCTGAGAGTTAACGAAGTTTCCACAGCAGTTAACAAATGAAGTGCTGCTTCTGGTCTGTGGAGGAGGGAGATTTTGGGGTACTTGCTTTCTGCATTGGCTTTCCGTCCTCCTAAAGCCAGGCTGCCTTTGGAGGTGTTTGCAGAAGAGCTGGCGTGTCACTGCTGCTGTTTAACCTGGCAGTGTGGGGACAGGAGGTGGTTGACCTAGAGTTGGAGGCAATGTTTTTAAAGATGGAAAGAGATTTGCATAAAATGGAGGGCTTGGCTGTGGGTGGCGTGGGAAGGGGATGGAGGAGATGTGAGAGGGCAGAGGGAGCTGCAAGAGACAGCTCTTTCTTTGGTTCCGTGCGTTGCCTGATGCAATGGCCCCCTTTCCCTGGCTCTTGGGGGTACTGGTTTAAGGGGCGCACACCCAGCCCATTCTGGAAGGTGCCACACAGTCATCTCTCCTGCTTCTGTTGCTTGCTCTGATCCTTGGTGACAAAGACGTCCCTAACGGACAGTTTTGAAGGGCTCCTACGTTCCGTGGCTTTCCAGTACTGTTGCAGGTGACAGTGAAGCTGCTGAGCTGGGGCAGCCCAGGGTGAGCTGATCATCTTACCTTCTTTCATCATGAACTGAGCTTTATTTCATTTGCCTTGCAATAGTCCTGGCCTGCCCTACGCCCCTGGCTATTCCTAATGGTAACACATTAGGAATAACCATAACTGAGCTCCGAGTCCCAGATCTTGTGATTTGACTGTAAATCTTGTTATTTGAGGAGATTTTCTTCCTTAGCATTTTGGCTCCTGGAAGCCTCTGGTCTGGGAAAAATCTCTGCTTTTGCTTTTGTAACACTTTCCACGCTTCCTGTCTATGGAAAGAAAAAAGCTTGAAAACGGGATTGCAGTATTCTTGGCAAAATGGGAAGCGAGAGGGGAAAAAATGCGTCAACTATTAAAAAATAATAATAACTTTCTAGCAGTTTCACATCAGAAAGAGTCAGAAAGAGTCAATCCCAGGGAGGTGGTGGAGTCACCCTCCCTGACTGTGTTTAAGAGTAGATTAGGTGTGGTGTTGAGGGATATGGTGTAGAGGAGAACTTGTAGAGTAGGGCTGATGGTTGGACTTGATGATCCCAAGGGTCTCTTCCAGCCTAAATGATTCTATGATTCTAATCTGGGAACACAGAGGCGTCACTGAAAGAGAAACACCATAGCATTTTTCTCACGGTGGTGGCTGATGGTCTGTGGGCTGGAGGGGTAACTAACCTGTGCCAGTTGAGGCTCAGGAAAGTTGTTTGTTGTAGGGTGAGGTTTTTTTAATGCGTGATAATCTTGTACTTGGGAAATTTTTCCTAGAAGCTCCATCTTGAAAATCAGATGCCACAATATAATTTTACTGGTCCTATATACATGATGACCACTATTTTTAGTGCGAGTTGCAACACAAAGTTTATTATTGGTGATATGAAACCTTAGTGTCACTCTTTCTTCAGCTGAACAATAAGCAGAAGCAGCAGGAAGCGCTCTCCCCAGGAGCAGAAAATGTACTTGGAAATCCCATGACCCTGGTGCATCCAGCTGCCATGGCAGCATCCCTCAAGAAAATGTTTGTAGGCTGCTCTGGGAGCTGCCCAGGTCCACAGTCACACATCAACTTTAGGAATCAACAAAAAGGTCAACGAGGATGATGTACCACAGAGCAAATGTTAAAAGTGCTGCAACTTGTTCACAACCAGAAAAATTGTGGATGTTAGATTGATACAAGAATGTGACAGCAGTAACAGTGCCAAGGAACAAATCTCTAGGTCAGCAGCAAAGCAGACTCCAGGAGTTTGAACATCTGAGGCAGGAAATACCTTCTGTCAGATGAAACTTTTTGATTATGGCCCCTTTGGAAGACATGTTACGGTGTATCACCATAATTTGTGACAATGGGTGTCAAACAGGTTTTGAAACAACCCTTTATTTGAAGTAACCCATTCTATGAACAATGCTTCTTTGTGAGTTTATTCCAGTTAACTGAAAGGCAATGGAAAACTAATGGCATTTTGTATTTTTATATTCTTTAAGCAGGGAGTTGTCTGGCTTCCTAAGCAGGGAAACAGAATGTTACACTTGCTTTTCCTTGGGGCCATGATCCTCTGGACTTTGAGTACACACATGTCAATATATGGAATCATAAAATCATAGAATGTTTTGGGTTGGAAGGAACCTTAAAGAACAAGTTCCAACCCCCTGCCATGGGCAGAGACACCTCCCACTAGATCAGGTTGCTCAAAGCCCCATCCAGCCTGGCCTTGAACACCTCCAGGGATGGGGCAGCCACAGCTTCTCTGGGCAACCTGGGCCAGTGACTCACCACCCTCACAGGAAAGAATTTCTTCCTAATATCTAATCTAAATCTCCCCTCTTTGATCTGCTCATCTGCCTGTGAGAAGGAAAAAAAAATAGAAGAAAACGGTAGGAGATTTCAGTTCAGAAAACTTGTTTGGAAGAATCTTAATAGATCAGTCAATGGAGCAGAGGAGTGTGAACTCTGGTGTAAGAGATCCACCACCTGCAAATCTGTATCAAAAGGAGGACTATGTATCATGATGATTTGCAAAATGAACATCTAACGTATTACAAGTTCCTTACAGTAACCCATGATGCTTTCAAGGGAAAATATTGTAGATTCATTTATTATTCATTGCCTACACAGGTGTAATTTGTTAATTCTTTATTTGTAATATAAATCTCTTTTTAACCAACGAATGTGTAAAGCAGTATTCTTCCAATGGAGAAATATGTTTCCATGGAGGCAGGAGGCTGTTGTTATTAAGCAGTTGCAAACTTGCCACCCCAGGTGCAGTATTAGCATCAACAACAACTGAAATTGTTGTTCATGACTTCCTGGTTATTGGAATATCAACTAAGAGAAGAAAAAGCTGGACTTGTAGGCTTGTTATGGTCCTGGGTAGCCTAGAAAGAGGTTGGAAGCTGTAGAAAACTGGGAAAGACAGCAAAGTTCTGGAGTCCTGGTGCACTATAAATAATAGGCTTGCTGTTGAGTAGGGTTTTCTAATGTCTGGAACAGCACATGAAAATTCCTCACCTGCACCCTGCATACTCCCCAGCATGGATTGCGGAGCACCTTCTGCCCACAGAGCTTTTACTTCAAACCAGCTTTGGACCTATAGCACAGAAGACCAAAAGTTGCAACAACTTTATGGTGCTGCAGCAATGGGATGTGAGAGATTAAGAGCTTCCCTGGTGTCCTACATTTCTGCTGCAGTGGGGAATTTTGTAGTACAAAAGTCTGAGATGATCCAAAGAAACAGACTGTAGCCCACCTCCCAGCGAAGCTCTCTGCAACAATGCTGTGTCCTCCAACAAGGTACACTAACCTAGCAGCCTCAGCTCACCTCTCCCTCCCTGCCTGGCCACTTAATTGCATATGGCTGTTTAGTGATTAAAATCGGTAGTGGTAAACTGACACTTTCCCTCTGTTAAACTCTGGTATCTCCTTCACTCCAGCTAGTTGTGAAGGGAAGATTTGGATTTCCAAAAGACCAAGAGCAGGATCATTGTGCAAAAAAGATGGCCAGTGCCTCCTGATGTTATTGCCTTTTCGTGGCCAGCAGAGAATCTGTGCTCTCTGATGGACACAGTATCCAAAGCCCAGATTCCCTAGGTCCGTATCATGGGGAGGGGAACAGATGAAGAACCTGAGAAACCTTGAGTTTGAATTTCGGCTGTGGCTTGTTTGCTTCCCCCTTCAAGGGTGCTCCAAGGGCTAATTATAATCGTCTTATTTTGCTTTGGTCAGGGAAAATGACAAAGCAGGGTGAAACCCAAAAATAAGCAGCCCTCAGAATAGCCCACTCCACATCTTCCTGCTAATGGCATCTCTGAACAAGACTGCTTGTTCCCCTTCAGACAAGCTTTCAGAGGCTATTTTAATCCATTTTTAGTTGCAAATAGCATTTATCAGAATAAGAGTGGGCTTGTCGCCAGCTCCTTCAGATCTTTGATAGCCCAGAGGGGAAAGTCTCTGAAAAATAACTGAGTGTGTTTCTACTGTGTGCTGCCCTGCCCAGGGGATTTTGGGTCCATAATAAGGAAACATTCATCTGATGGAGCAGAGCCCGGGAACCAGCACTATGCTAAAACCAGTGATTCCCCTGTCATCAACACTTGTTCCCAGGAATCAGAGCTCTTGTTCCTGTCATCAGCATGGAGGTTTTCACATTCAATTTAGCAATCATTAGGAGTCAAGAAGCAAGGTTGGCAAAAAGGTTAGAGAGCCACTCATTTCTGAGTCACAGCTTAGAATGTGACCCTGGCTAATTGCATCCAAAAACCCTCTCTGGCAGTCATCTCCTGGCCACCTGGTGGTCTCCGGTGAGTTCACGATCTTGGCCGAGTTCAGAAACTGTTCAAAGTTATATTGCAGAAAATGCCACACTGAGTACTAATTGGCATTCCCTGGGAAGCAAACACAGAGCAGGCCATGAAGATTAAATTCCCCCTTTCCCTGAAGGCATCTTGATAACGGGCAGCATCTGGGCAGCTTGCCCTCCTACTCTGTCTTGGCCTCTGGGGCTGTCATCTTTCACCAGTTCTAAATCACTTTTAAAACATTTTAGGAATAATACGTGTGGTGGCCTACAGCCTGATTTCCCTGGGCAAGGGGTGACAGGTGAGGGAGAAAGAGCCAATAGGAGGGTGGAGAGCAGGGAGGAGAGATCTTGGGGCCTGATAGAGGTTGATGTGGGAGAAATTTAGTGGAATATTGCTAGTGATGGTTTGCTGTCCTCTAGTATCTATCCGAGTGACTTTGAAGACCACTCGATATGGTCTTGATCTATTGATACCTTTTGTATTTGAACCCAGACGTCTGAAATGCAGATCAGAAAGGGCTGATGAGCGAGTACTATGCAGAAGACCTGTAGAGCCTGTGATGCCTGAGACAGTTTTGGATCCATGATCTTGGCCAAACATCTGGATAATAATGATAAATTCTTTGCTACGCCAAGGGAAATTGTTGCACTTCACCAAGGATACAATGGTATCCGTTCTTTTATTTTCATTCTTTCTCTCTCTATCTGCTGCCACCTGAGACCCAATTGTGTATCTTCTGATGTGCAGAATTCATGTGTTCTGCCAGTCACGATAAACACCTGAGGGTGAAACAGGAAATGACATAATGCTGCTAAGTTCTGGTTTCTTTATTATTGAAAAGAATAAAGCCCGATAGTAGCAGAGTGGATCAGATATGTTAATGTGTGGACGGAAATAAGCCCTTTGGGAATATTAGCCAATTTTATTCTACCTATTTAATTTCACTGGCTCTGTGAGAGGAAAAGAGACTCAGCTGGAGGCAAGCAGGTAACACATGTTTCTAATTATTGCAAGTTTGAAGGCTGACCAGACCATCTTCGTGGCTTTTGTTGACCTCCATCTGTGCACTGTCAGGGTGTTGTGACCTGTGCATTTGTTGGCTGAAAAATGCCAATAAATGTGACTCACCAGCTGGGTGACATCCTCTCAACACCAGTAGGGCAGGTACACTTTTCCAGTGAAATGTAGCTCCTTTTACTGTTTTGTGGAAAGGTCCCAGCAAAACCCGAAGGGCAGCCCTTACCTACAAGCTCCTGTCAATTCTGGTTCACTCTCGATTTCCACAGATGTGTTTGCCTGTTGAGTGTGGAAGTCTTTAAACTTTGCTGTGGGAGGAGTGCAGGATGACTGCCCACTCCAGCTGTGGGGAGCTGGGGTGCTTCTGCTCATTGCCTCCAGACTTATTCATTTATCATGAGGGTGGAAAAGTCTTGGTCTGCTGAATGTCCCCATGCTTGTTTTCCCTGCCGAGGCTTCCCTCATTATTTCTAGGTGGATCTTAAGTGGAAAAAAATCTTACCTGCCTCCTGTAAATGCACCTAGCTCTGTGATGATGCTGCAGTCCTGGGTGGGAAACCAGGAACAAGTGGGGCAGTGGGGCCAGTACCTGCGGTCCCATGGGGAGGACTCACTGCTCGCTGTCCTGCTGTCTCGATAGCTTCCCACCCTGGTGCCTTGCCTGTTTGGGCCAGCTGGAGCTTTAGGGAAGCTGCTGCTGATTTACTAATTCAATAAATATCCCTGGTATGAATGGAGACGAAAGCATCTCCATCTCAGGTAGGGATGGTGCCAACAGTTCCAGAGAGTGATCGGAACGGTTGCAGGAAAAGCTGGAAGAACCATTTAGTGGCCCTAAGCAACAGGTTTGAGTCACAGAGGTGCCCTTCCACATCCTGCTTTAACTGCCTGAACTGCCAACTGCCTTGTCACAGCTGTTCCTCCTCACTACAGAGACAGATTTACCCCAATGCAGGTTTGCCTGTTTTCACTTGTGTGTTCTGTAGCAAAGCTTGGGTAGCCTCATGACTACCAAAAGTGCTGCTGTGCTTTCAACTGGAGAAGAAGCCCATCTTTTTAATCTTGGCTCAGCTGTATTCTCTCACCTATATTTTCAGGGATAGGTGCTGCTCCTTGTGATGGAGGCATTTATGACATTGAATTTAAGTAGTGCATTTAATATTTAGAGTTAAAGGAGGTTTGCACCTCTGGACATCTGAAAGTGGTAGTTGGTCAATTAAAACCAAGTACTGGTGGGGAAACTCTTCCTAGGTCAAATGAGAAGGAGATGAGCTTTGCCAGAGTTCAGCCTGGACCACATCATCCTCTGCAGAAGGTCACTGCCTCTGTTGTGTTGAAGAAATGCTGAGAGCAGACTGTGAGAAGGAAGGAGGAAGCAAGCAGGAGCTTAAGGAATAAAGGGAGATAAAACCAGAAATAAGGCTTGAAGACAGGGGACTGATGGAGAATTTCAACTCCTTACACCCACGGGGTTGCAGAAACAAAGGGGTGGCCTTACCCAAGCACCCAGAGGAGTGATGTCTGTGTATCTTGCAAATGCTCTTAAGGTTTGTGGTTTGTTTTTTTTAATTTTGGGCACTTGCATAAAACCGGGGTCACAACTTATCCTAAAAGGCTTGCATTGCAGTCTGGCAAATGAAGATACCTTGTCATCATTTCCCGCAATTCTCTTGGTACAAGTCAGTTCCCAGGGCAGAGTGTACCCAGTGTGAGCATGTACAGGGAGAGTGGCAGCACCGAAATGAGTAAGCAGGGGACTACCTCTTGCCCAGAGCGCTCGGACGTGCTGTCCCGGCAGTAGGCACAGCATGGAGGCAGGGGGCAAACTTCTCCCTGTCCCTGCCAGGCCAGAGCTGCCTTTAGCATCTGCTTTCCCACCCTCTCACACAGGGCACTTGGACCGAACGCTGTTTTGGATGAGCTTCAAGAGACCTTTTAAGGCTGTGGGGTTTTTCCTTTATAGCCACAATTTACTGGTAAAACTTGTCTGAATTATGCAGGCACATTACTGTGAAACATATTCAAGAACCTCTATTTTTAGTCCAGCTCTAAACAAGTGCAGGAGTTACTGCCTGCCCCTCTTACGGTCCCCCATGGCCCTCTCACTCACCAAGGCTGCCAGCTTTCTGTGCCAGGTAGTAGTTCGGTGGCAGGAACAGTCAGAGAAATGGGATTATTTAGTCTCAAAGAAACCACTACCTGATTTTCCAGAATCATAAAAAACTAATCGATCCTCTGGATTTGTCACAACGAACTGGTGTGCCATTAACCAGCAAGTCCAGGCTGCTCTTGGAGCAGGATGGCTGAAAAGTGGGCAGGCTTTTAGAAGACTGTTGACCAGGAGAAAGCAGAAGATAAATACCACGTACAATTACCATGTAATACAGGAGCACTGAGGGAGCATGTGTACTGTTTACACAGTGATGTATTTGTGCACGACAGATTACAGATAGGTCAAATGCACATTCTTTGGTGTGAAGAACTGTACTTGAGAAATCATTTGCAATCATAACAAAGACTCCAGCTGACCTGCGGCTATGTTAACCGTGGTAGAGCTCCCCACTCTGCTATCTGTTTATATAAAGTGTGTATGTACTCTCCCTCAGTTTTATATACAAATTCACGTGGTGTCCATCCCAGGAAGCTCGTGAGCTAAGCTGAGCTCTGAAGGATGCTGACCGTGGCACGAGTGGGAAAGGCTGGAAAGCACCCAGGACCCTTCCCTCATGAAGGATGGTGATTGCCAGGAACCCACTGTGCTAATCCCTACCTGCATTTCCTGTCCTTGGTTGACCCCAGCTCCAGCAGGTATCAAACAACCCTGCAGCACCCCTAGAGCCGGCTGCCAAGGAAGAGTCCTGGGAAGCAGGAATGGCAGGCTAAATAGCCTTCAGAAAGGACAAGGTTACCTCTGCAGCATGCATAGATGTCCTGTCCCACCCTCAATCCACCTGTTGCCTTCTCCTCTTCTTCAGGGGCTGAAGGAAACGAAGGCCATGCTGCAACTAATTGGTTGGTGCAGCTTCCTTATACAGATCCCCTTGGAGAGAGGGTTTTGCAGGCTCTGTAAAATCAGCTTCAGCTTCCATTCTTGGTACAGGGATGGTCCTTGGCCATGCAGGAAATGCACAGCCATCTTGCAAAGCCACTACACTCCTGTTTGGCTTCCTGCTTCAAGGCTGAAGCTGCCCAGGTGGCTGTTGCTCCTCCATCAGGCAAGGCCCCTGAGGCTGAGGATGGTGGCTTAGGAGGTGGTAATTCCTGGGGAGAGGTTACTTGGCTTTGGCTGGCTGCACTGTGTCCAGAGCTCCTGTGTGTCACTGTCACTTGGCAGCACTTGATCCAAAAACATTTGAAACCCAAATGGAGAGGCTCTTGGAAGAGGTACAGCAGGACCTGTGCAGAACTGGTCACAGGGGGCACTCCCTCACTTTGCTGAGACAGGGACCTTCTAGTGCATGGAGGAATGTAGAGGTTGTATGCACATGGAGGAAGGTGATGATTAGGAGCTAGAACATCTCTCTGATGAAGAAAGGCTGAGGGACTTGGGTCTTTTTAGTCTGGAGAATTGAAGACTGAGGGGGGGATCTGATCAATGACTATAAATACTTACAGGGTGGGTGTCAGGAGGATGAGGCCAGTCTTTTTTCATTGGTGCCCAATGACAGGACAAGAGGTAGAGAGCACAAACTTGAACACAGAAAGTAACATCTAAAGATGAGGAGAAAGTTCTTTCCTTTGAGGGTGGCAGAGCCTTGGAACGAGCTGCCAAGAGAGGTGGTGGAGCCTCCATCTCTGGAAACATCAAAACCCACTTGGCTGCATACTTGTGTGACCTGCTCTGGGTGGACCTGGGAGGGGAGGTGGACTAGATGATCTCCGAAGGTTTCTTCCAACCTCATATCATACCGTGATATGCTTCCTGGGAGCTACGGTCTCAGCTGTTTTCCCTTACATGTAACTTGTGAAAAACTATGTGGAGTTGAGTTGGTGAAACCTCTAACTGGCAGACTAGCCTTGCTTTTTGTCTCAGCAGATACAGGGGCACCGAGAGCCCAGCACAGGCTCTGTCCTCCCTTCTGCAGGGGACCTGTGGCAGTCCCAAGCCCTTGCTGGGCTTGCAGGAAGCTCCAAAGGTGTGAAAGAACAGTCTTTTCCTTCAGACCCCACAGCCCAAACATGTTCCATGCCTCCCTCTGGGACTGGGAGTGGGGCTGGGAAAGAAGCAGCAAGAGGCATCTGCAGGGTGCAGCTCCCCAGCCCTAAGGGTGAGTCCAGTGTGGACGGCTGCCTCTCTGCTTCCTGCAGAGCAGTATCAAGGCATCTGTTGCTGCTTTTCTGCTTGAATTCTATTAATCTGCAGGCTGAAATGAGAACCAGCTGGTGCTTGTGTGGGATTTATTTTAGAAAAAAACCCCATCTTCTGTAAAGCATTATTCTGTTTTGAGTTCCTGTTTCCTTTCCCATGTGCCTGAGGAGCTGGGTTTGTAAATCTCCTGCTGGCCACATGTCCTCACTCAGGGCATGGGTCCTCTGCTCCAGGTCGCAGTGCAGCTCCAGCGGGCAGGACGAGGGTATGCTTCTTCCCGGACTGTGCCTGAGGGGGGTGGCTTGTGCAAACTTTTTGTTTATTAACTGGGTATGTTTTCGTCTGCTTATGGTTTCCCTCCTCCCAAGTTTCCTAGATTTGAGCGAACCCAGAAATCTTCAAGCAAAATACCACTGAAACACCATCTGGTTTCACATCAAAACAGCCCGATTCCCAGGCATTTCTCTGCCAGCCCGCTTGCCTATCCCTTGCCGCCCGCAACTGTGAGTTATTGCTGGCACCAGCACAAAGTGGCTGGTTCAGTGGTATTCTGCACCCACAAAACCTCTGCAAAGACACAAGGGCACGAGGCCAGCTCTCAAAAACTGGGCAAAGACATCTAGCAATCTCTAGATTGTGATTTTTACACCTTTGTTTTCTGTATTTGGTTTCATGAGAGTACAAAACTCTGTCTTATTTGTTTGAAAGGAGAGGCCAGATGCTGCTCTCAGTTGCACCAACATTAATCTGGATTTACTTCATTTTGGATTTATGCTCAGCTTGTGCAGAAAAGCAATACTGTCCTGTGTTCCCTTTTTTGTTTTCTACAAATGTCCTTTCTCTTTCATTCAGTTGTTGGCAGCTATATGAAGGGTTTTCTCACTGGTTGGTTTGTTTTGGTGTGGTTTTTTTTTCATCTTTATTAAAGAAATTATGGTTTAAAAAATAAGATTCCACTTTTTTTTTTTTTTTGTAAATTCTAATAGCAATTAAAATCTCTTCTGTAAAACAGCACAATTTCTCTGATGTCTTTCAGTGCTTTCAGAGGTCTGTTCTTCCTCAGCACTTTTCATATTTTTAAGACCAGGGGGAACTTTATGATTATCTGTTCTGACAATGAATCTCACCCAATAAATTCTGCTTCAACATTTCTTGAGATAAAATGTATCTTTGAAAAAAAGGCTGTTTAATCTTCAGTTCAAGACCTCAAAGTGTGTGGAAGCTCTACCCCATCCCTAGGTAAATTCTTCTAGTGGTTAGTGGGTTTTGTTAAACAGTTTGCCTGAATTTGCCTGGCTTCTGTTTCCAACCACTGCATCAAATTGTATTCATTTTTTTTCTCTCTGTCTGATTAAAGATCCTTAATATTAATCGTTTCTTCTTGTGCTGGTAGTTACAGACAGTGCTCAAGTCATCTTTTGACCTTCTGTTGGATAAACTTGGATTGACCTTCTTAAGTTTCTTGCTGGAAGTATGCTTTCCAGATGTTGAATCTTTCTTCAAGCTTCTTCCTGAACTCTTGACAACATCTGTGTCATTTTTAAGCTGTGAACACTGACTTACAACAATACATTTCTCTTTTGATGAGGTGTGGTAGTTTCTGCCACTATTTCAACAGCACTGTATGCTGAGGTAATGCCACCTCTCTTCTATTATGTGATGCTCTCCTGCTTGTGTCTCCAAGAATCACACCTGTTCTAGCAATGGTATCAGGTCAAGGGATTATGTTTCACTGACTGTGTACTACAACTCTTGGGCAGAGTCAGATTTGTGATCATCCTTTATGGAGATACTACTTTTCAGGAGACTATTTTCCACTGTACGTGTGTAACCATCACCCTCTTTTGCTACTGCATGAATGATTCCAGTTTGGATGTATCAACCACCATATTGCACAAATGACAGTGGGCCCATACAGCTGAGCACCCTCCTTGCCTATCCAAGACCACCATTTCTGTATCCTTCTTAATGCTACCTGCTTCCTATGGGCAATACTCATTTTGCAGATTGCTGTTATAGGAGAATGCCAGGCAAGTCTGTAAAATGCTTCCTGATGTGAACATATTGATACAGGTACCTATGTTAAACAAACTAGTGATATCGCCAATTATGGGACCAAGTGTGTTTTAATAAGGCCTGTTCCCTCAAAAAGAGATGCACATTTCCCAGAGAGGACAGGAAATCTCTCCCTCTGGAGATACTAAAAACTGAACCGGACAAGTCCCTGAGGAACCTGATCACCTAATCACACACGGTTTTGGCAGGAACTTGGATGAGATGAGTTCCAGAGGCCCCTTCTAACCCCAATTTTTCTGTAATTATATAATTATGTGACTAATTAGGTTGCTATTTTTAACAGTTGTCACTCTACAGTCACCTTTCTGCATTTCACTCTGCTCCAATGACAGGTTGACTGGAACAAGCCCTGTGGATTTAAATATCTTTTAGACCACCATCTGCTTAAAAGAACTCCATATTTATGGATGAAATACCACTTTGTTATCAGTTAATCCTGATCATGCCAAATACAAAAGAGGAATGCTTCCAAAGAAGTCTTGCTACAGAGAGTGTCTGCTGTGAGGTTTCTTGTGGGTTGTGCCTGGTACTGCAGAGATTTGCCCAGGGGGGAGCTCTCTGTCCTGCTCTGGCCAAGCTGGAGACAACTGGAGCCTGTGAGTAGTCTTCTGCTGTCCCTGGAGCGGAACTACCAGGCTGGTAGTCTCCAGGAGAGGTCACTCCTGTCTGCCAGAACCTGCCCGCACCGGACATAGGGAGCTGCCTCCTCCCAGAGTGAGTCCTTACCCTCACCTCTGTGATGTGCAGTGGGATGGCAGGAAGGAAAGTCAACTTTTGAAGGTGGAATAAAGTGCTGCTCTGTTTCTCCCCAGTTTGCCTTTCCCATCCTGGATGCATCCAGCAATATTAGGAATGTTAGGCATGTGACTGGCCGGTGATTTCAATAAAACCTGTTTGATCATGTATATTTTAATAACTGAATATTTCCAAATCTTCCTGCTTTTGATTTCTTCACCCTTATTACAGTTCCCTTCCCCAATACTGTAAATAGCCTTTTTCAGGCTCTCGTTTTATTCCAGTGATTAATGGTAACTTGTGATCGAACTCTGTTGTAGGATCTAACTTAGGTTTAAGAGATCTCTGAAAATCACCTGTTTTTTCCATCTACTCAAAGCAGGACCAACTTCAAAGCCACATTGGGTTGCTTAGGGTCATATCTGGTTGATTAATGAATATCTCCATAAATGGTGATTTCACAGCCTCTCCTGGCCCTGTTGTGCTGCTTGGCCATCCTCATCAGTAATTGGTTTATGTCTTAATAGCTAAGGGTGGTTCCCTTGCTTTGTCCTGTGTTGATTGCATGTAATCCTTTTGTTGTGCCCTTTATCGATGTTTTCTATCCTATTCTGACCAGAGCTTTCCCTTCCATTTCCCAGTTCAGTCTTGCTGCCCTTCCTGAAGTGCCTGAATTAACAGGGGCTCACTGGAGTCAAGGGTGTCTGGGGGCACCGCTGCCCTGCAAGTGTTCTCCGTGTTGAGAAACGTGCTGTGGTGCCAGAGATGAGAAGCACAGCAGGGGTAGGAGGCAACTGGGACTCCTGGCATCTCCCAGAGAGGTTGATAAAGGGTGGTGTTTGTGCAGCCCTTCACCCACCTCTGCGAGCAGGCGTCATGCTTCCCTGCTTGTTTTCCTCCTTGTGGGTTCCGTTGTTTTGCATCTGCAAGGTTGAGTGGGTGGCTTGTCGTTTCTGTACGCTCTGTTCTTTTGGTGGGTTTAGTTTAGTCTGAGTGCGTTTAAACGCAGGTTGTGCTTTACGAAAGGAACTCTACTGTCATCGCATGGCATTATCTATCTATCTAAATACCTGGTTTGGCTTTTACACCAGAAAAATCTGATGAGATACAAGCTGACACTTTTCTTCATCTGGTTAGAGGAAGTCACGATGTATTTTTTCAGGGAAATCTTTGTTTGAAGATCTGAAAATGTACAAACAAGGAGATACTTCCTCTGCTCCCCTTTGTCAGACTGTCAAAATTTTCCCAGGCCACCCTGGTTTGTGGTTTTCACTTGTTATTCCTTCTTTCAGATGACAACAGAGAAACGAGTTGACAGGCACTGGTGTCTGAGACAAGGAGTTGCTCAGGGGAGAGAAGCGCTCATCTTTAAAGAAAACTTTGCTGTGGTTTTGGCGAGGCTGGGTTGGGGACTTTTGCCCAAGGGTATTCACATTGCTAAAAGACACAAAATGCTTGAAATGCTCTTTGGCACTGTCGTTTGTGGCTGGGAAGGTGTCCCTGGGTTTTATCCAAGGGATATAGGTTATGCTCAAGCCGATAAACATGAGCACATGCTGACTTATTTATAAAGCCAGTCTCCAGCCAACAGCACAAATGGCCTATAGCATTCCAGACACCTAAGTGTAGGCTTGTACCTTTATTCTGTTCTCATTTACTCTTCTAGTTCAGCACTGTAAAGTGTTGTATCAGTAAAAAGTCAGGCTCAAACCCAAGGTTGCTCATTGGTTTGTTTCACTTGGTCACAGTCAGCATTTTTTAGGCTGGGTGCAGGGGAATAACTCAGGGAGCTGAGGTCTGACTGCTCTTTGACTTTCAGGATCAGGCCTCATCAAATCACAGCAGCTAATGAGAGGGGAGCTGGAGAGTACACTTCGGTTATATTGCATTAGCTTGAGCCTAAAACAGCAAAAAGCAAGAAGCAGCGGCTAGTAGTGGTTGTACTGGTGTGTAATGTGTCCATGTTGTCTGGAGACAGCAGTCTGCAGGGAAAGGGGCTTCACTGTGTCCAGGAGAGAGGGCTGGGGAGAGCCATAGCCATGACATGGAGAGTGCTGAGGTGTAAGTGCTGAGGTGTAGCTGATCCTTATGTTTAAAAAGTCCATGTGGTGAGTTGGAACAGAAACAGGCTGCAAATCACAGGAGGATGGTGGGGAGCAGCAGCATATGAAGGCAGTGAAAATGGAGTGGGAAAGTAGGAAGGGAAAAGCTGGGCAGCAGTACAGCTGTCAGACAGTAGAGCAGTACAAGACCCCTGCAAAGAGAGAGGCCGGATTGGTGAAAGGTTCCTCACATCACATTTTGAAACTTGTGACAGCATCCCTTCTAAATGTTGTGCATTCAGACAGGTGGGGACAGGTGAGGAAGCTCAGGTTTGAGAGTCTTTCCTTGTCTCTTCTAATTGTCCTTCCTTTGTCTATCAGCCTCATGCCGTGGCTGAACAAAGCTGGATGACTCCAAGCTGCTGCACAAGTCCTGTGTAGAGAGTGGAGGTAGAGCCATGCAACTGGCAGCCACTTTGCCTGCTGCCTCCCCCCATCTTCCCATTAAAAGGACCCACAGTTGCCACCAGGCCAGTGAGAACTGGAGCATGTTGGAGCATACCAGGCATCCTCTGGTCCTGGCAGTGGCGGATCAGTTATGTGCCTGAGAAACTCAGTGACAGAGAAAGTGTGGGAGATCTGCAGGGACTGATACTAGGAGTTGGAGGGAGGGAGGAGTTCACTGAGTGGTTCTTGGTGGCTTGAGGTAGCCATGGAAATGCTCAGCAAGGGGCTACTTGCACTGCCTTGATGATGTCCACAGCAGAGGCCAGTGTTGCCTGAGGATCACAGGCATGGACATTCCTCTGTCAACCTATGTATGGGAGGGAATAAAAGGTGAAGGTATATGTGTTCTCCTTTGGCAGATGTGAATAAAGGGATGGACAAATGTTCTGCTGGGTATAACGGGAAGGTATGAATACCTGTTCTGTTGTCTCATACA
Source organism: Jacana jacana (assembly GCA_013400555.1). Classification (NCBI taxonomy): domain Eukaryota; kingdom Metazoa; phylum Chordata; class Aves; order Charadriiformes; family Jacanidae; genus Jacana; species Jacana jacana. The sequence continues at coordinate 14,400 of VZTM01010241.1, read as the reverse complement.
AGGATTACCTGTTGAGTGGCTGACAGTATTTTGTCCCTGTAGAGGTTGAAACTCCAGAGGTAGAGTCATGGTCTGTTATCACCTCTCCATCGAGCTTCTTTGCCTGTCCTGAAGGTCCTGAGTGTGCCACACTGCTGAGCCCAGGCATGGGGACACCAATGTGTCCTGTCTAATGTCTCTCTGGAGGCTGTACAGAGATGCCAGCGATGGGCCTTGGGTGTAATGACAGCTATTTAGCAGGGGGTCCTCTAAAGGAACCCTTGGGCCCACCATCAAGCAGCACCGTCTTCCTCTAACACCCAGATGAATCTCTTCGTTCTGGAAGGAACACTGGCTGCAGTTCCCAGCACGCATCAGCCTGTTATTGTTGTGACACTGCTCGCATATTTCCTTCTCTCACCCCGCCACCTTTCAAAGGGGAAGCTGTGATAATGACAGGACTTCTCGTTCTTTGTCACAGAAATTGGGTCTAATTGCTCCATTTCAGTGGCTTTAAGAAGTGCAGCAAGGGAACAGGCTGGATTCTTTCTTAAGGCATCAGTCATCTGAAGCATTTGGTAGATAGGCATCAGGGCTGGGAAATGACTCAACCGTCTTTGTTAAAAGCAATCTTTGGGCTCTGGGAATAAAATTAGAGGGAGGGAACTGAGGGGGATGTAGGAGAGAAAGAGAGACTGGAGCAGCAAACAGACGCTGTGTTCTGTGCCACTGCTGCTGCCGTAGCATGAGTTTCCTCTTGCCAGAGCTGTATCTGAATCACCCCTTCAGTGAAGAAGCTATTCATCATCCAGCCTCCCCACAGCATAAAAGCCAAGGTGTCTCAGAGTGGAGAGGTGGCTGGTGGGCGCAGCTTGGGGGTGAGCACTCTGACATCTGCCTAGGTCCCCTATACCTCTTGCTTTCAGCTTAGTGTTGAGATCTCAGCAGAAGAACTCAAGTTTCCCACCACCTGAGCCCAAGATGGGCTGTTATTAGAGAAAATTCTTTTTGAGGGGAGTGAGGATTGCCGTGAACTTGCATGTTCTGGTTAATCTAGCTCCCTTCCTCAACTGACACAGTGTACAGGGGCTAGGGTGACCTTCTGCTGAACCTTCTGCCCAGAGCTGGGAACATCTCCCTGCTGGTCTGCTGCTGAGCCCCCTGGACCGACTACAGCCTTGTCCTCCTGTCACAACACTGGGAACATCCAGCTTGAGGTAATCCCAGCCAGGAGCCATTTCTCCTCCTCGCATGGCTCACAGAAACCTTGTTGAGTTGGTGTTGCCTACCTGGGAGTCTCTGCAGGACTTGTGTGGCAAACTGCTGGTGGCAAAACAAGCTGCTTCTCAGTGGGCGTAGCAGCAACTGGCTTTGTTTGTTTTTCCTGCTGCCAAGGCCTTGCTTATCTAACCTCCATTTCAGCCCTGTTTTGCGTGGAAATATTCTTATTTATGCAGCTGGGGCAGAGGCCCTTTTTGTTTTAACTCTTAAAAGTCTAAACTTGTTGAAGAGAAGATCCTTCATGGGAGGATTGGAAGGGACCTTGAAAGATCATGTAGTCCAATCCCCCAGTCATCCTGCTGCATGAAAATGTGGTGCCTGATATAGGGATTGTACTGAGGAGGCTGTTCTCTGTTTGATAATGACCCATGGTAATGTTTGCAGTGCATTCACATAACTACTCAAATGCATGTAGTACAGTTAACCCAGGATTTCCTGGTCCAAGAATCACCCCCATGACAGCAATATACAGAGGCTTCAAGCCTGATACAAACTGGTAGCAAGAAACAATCCCTACTCCAAAGTGCACTCCGAAGTGTTGGTGCCACCTCATCTGGAGGACTTTTGCAAGAGCACCTGTACATGATCTCAGAGTGGGTCTGGAGGCCATCTCCTGGGATGCCACATGCTTGGGCACACTTTTGAGGCTGAGGGCTGTCCATTGAGCAAGCTGTGCTTGTAGCTGCACTCATACCATATGTGAAGATGTAGCCAAGTATTTAGGAAGCCCTATAACTTTGTCTTGCCACTTCTGCCTTTACTCTGGGTACCAGCATCCCTGATTGCCAGCCATGACTTGGTAACAGCTAATGTGACAGTGGGGACCTGATGGTCTTCACACACTGATGTGACCTCTTTGATCATGGGAACCAAGGTGACTGCTGTTTTTTTGTTATAAGGTGATGGAGAAGTTGCTGATAGTTGCTCAGAGAAGTTGTGGCTGCCCCATCCCTGGAGGTGTTCAAGACCAGGCTGGATGGAGCTTTGAGCATCCAGGTCTAGTGCCCTTGCCCATGGCAGGGGGGTTGGAATGTTGTGATCTTTAATGTCACTTCCAACCCAAAACATTCTATGATTCTATGATAGAGAATTCAGTCATTTGCAAAGAATCTTATGCCTCTTAGGATATGTGAGAGCTCAATGGCCCTGAGACTGTGTCTGTACCAAGTACTGTGCATCCTTTGATGGTACTGCAAAAGGATGCAGAAATGAGATTTCTTGTATATTGCTTCCTTTTGTAGTCTCTCAATGCACTGCTTCGTGCTTTTGTTTAAATACTCCAGGCTCTAGGTTCAGCACAGTCTGTCTGATACAAAGGAAAATCAGTCATTAGTGGTTAATTAGAAAGCAGTTTTCTTTCTTAGCTGTCCTGTGTTTTTATGGACTATCCAGATGGCTCTTTCCAAAGCAAAGTTGATCTCTGTGGCTCCCCTCTGAAAAGCATCTACCTCTGCTCAGCTATGACTCTGCAGTAATTAATGAAGAGTTGCAGAGCTGGCCAATGCTGTCTATTTGGTGTAGCCCAGTGTGTTTATAAATGCTGTGACAAATTGGTTAAGGGAGCACAGCCGCACGGTTTGCCACAGCTGATGCTCCTGGTGACAGAATTAGCCTGTCCATCCACATGCTCAAAGGACCTGTAGAACCTAGAAACTCAACTCTTAAGTAAAGTTGATGTGACTCTTCAGTTTCAGTGTTGCTCACTCCCAAATAATCCTGCTCTCCCTAATCAGTGTTAAGCAGCAGTGATATTGCAGGGGTGGAGGGGGAAATCTGTAGTAACTCTACTAAACAGCTACTGAAGTCCTGGTCTACATCTAATGTTTTGTACACCATGATACACCATGTATCAGTGTTTCTGATATTAAATTTTGCAGAATTTCTGTTTCATGGGAAGCCTGCAAATCTTTTTTTATGCCTGCTTGAAATTACATTTCAAAATATTGAAAATTTCTTCAGAAGGGGAATCCTGTTATTGAGCTGGCCTGAGATCTGACTTCCACCATACTGCAACTGAGATTTTGAGTGGCTGGAGACGTTGTGACAACCACTATACTCTCAGGTAGCAGTTGCTCTTTTTGCTGCATAGAATACAAAGTATACTGAGTTTTCCTTGCATATGGGTTCTAGAGGCTCACTCAGTGGACACTAAGCACAGAACATGTTTGGGCATTCCTAGAGCTCTTTGCAAGAAAGAAAATAATTTTACAGGCTCTGATAAGGTATGTCCATGTTCTGTTTCTATAGAACAGGTTTGAAGCTCAACAGCAGGGAAAAAAAAAGTATTTTCTACGTTCAGGAGATGTTACTTTCTTGGGAATTTGGTCACAGGTATACTTAGTGCTTAAAAAACCCCTACACCAGAGAACTGAAACCCCTAGAGAAGTTTGACTAATGCCTAAAGAGATCCTATGACCCAATTCTATACAGTTTTATCCTATTACAGGCTGAAATCAAAAACAATATATTGTGACTCTAAAGCCATGGTGTGCCTACCACCTTCATTTCCAAGTGGCTTCACAGGACATTGAAATTATACTAGCTGTGGGATGCTTGTTTTCTCTGGGCAGCAATTATGTTGCCCATAAGTAAGCAGAGACTGAGTTCTTAATGATGTGCATTCCAGGAACTGCAAGATAAATGAAAATCTCACCCACAACCGCCAGTATTTACCTTCTAGATCAAATCTCAGGTCAAGCTGGGAGGAGAGTGTTAAACCATGACCTAAGGACAGGCCAACTGGGTTGAACTCAGCTACTCTGCCATAGGTTTTATGTGCAAAGAGTTTTATTTCACCTGTTCTGGGCTCCTCATTTTCAAAGCAGGGCTGTCGTCCCTTTCTGTCTCGCAGGGGTGGGAATGCAATACAGCTTGAGGCACTGGTTTGGAAGTACAATGAATCTACCTGTTTTCCTGATGATACAGATGGCAGAAGCAACACAGGAGTCGGCTTTGTATGAGACTGGGCTAGACATGATAGAGTAGTCGATCTAGTCTGGGAATAACATGCTCTGATGCCTGATCCATGTTTGGGCATCTTGCTGTCTGTGCTGTGCTTGGCTTTGGATCTGAGGTGCTGAGGAGTTCCACCTAGGGGATTAACTGGGGGTGAAAGCACCTAGTTTCACTCCTTTACCAGATGCAGTTTCTTCTGGAAGTCTTTCAGACTAGCTCAGTCATTAGACTCGCTAATTCCTTTAAAAAAAAAAAAAAGGTTTTTTGGTTTTGCTTTCGTCTACTGACAATATGCTGATGCTTGTCACTGGACTTGGCTGCATAGCACTTCCCATGACCCCAGTGAGATATTTTGGAAAAAAAACATCACAAGAAGAATAAATTGGCCCTGAAGGAGAACATGTTCAGTAAGCATGTGTTGCAAGTGCTTACGTCATGGAAGCTAGAAAGCTGTGCAGGACTCTTCTCTCCCCAAGACCCTTGTCATGAGGTAATTTGCTGAGGTTCTGACTGCTGACAAAAAAGGACCTTGGTACTGTTTATGCAAGAGCTGGTTGGCCTTCCCTCTAGTATTTACAGCACCCTCATTGATCCCATGTGTTGGTGGAGCTGAGGAGGCTTTAGTATCATAGAATCATTCAGATTGGAAGAGACCCTTGGGATCATCAAGTCCAACCATCAGCCCTACTCTACAAGTTCTTCCCTACACCATATCCCTCAACACCACATCTAATCTACTCTTAAACACAGTCAGGGATGGTGACTCCACCACTTCCCTGGGCAGCTGATTCCAGTGACTGACCACTCTTTCTCTGAAGAATTCTTTCCTAATGTCAAGCCTGACATTAAGAAAGCCTGACATTTGCTCCCATCTCTTAGATAGTACCATCTCTGATACTGCACAGCTTGGGGTGCTACCACACAGTGGATTTGCCATGTTCAAAGATTACTACCAAAGCTGCAGGTGGTCAACAAAATGTTTGTCCACCTTGGTCACTGACCAAAGGAAAGAATAATTAATGGCAAAGCTGTGAGAGAAAGAAAAAGACGAAATATGTGCACGATCCTTTTTTTCTCTTTCTTACCATATTTTCATAGAATCATGGATGGTTTGGGCTTGAAGGGACCTTAAAGATCATTGAATTCCAACCCCACTGCCATGGGCGGGGACACCCCCCACTACACCACACTGCTCAAAGCCCCGTCCCGCCTGGTCTTTGTGTCCTTTTATCACCAAAGGTTGAGGTACCTGATTGCTCAAAACGATTGATCAATTTAGGTAAAAATAAGCAGTTTGTTTGAGCTATTTATGTGAAATGTAGACCAGCCTACTTTTTGATGTTTCTGTAACAAGATGTTTCTGATTGTTCAGGAGGGGATCCTAAGTAGAATAGGCTACTAATTACCATTGGGGTTTCCAGTCTGCTCTCTTAAGCAGAAGACCCTTTAGGGCAAGAGACCCACATCCAAGCCTTCTTGTCCCAAGACTGATGCCCAGGCGTGTCAGTCACCAGGATGTTGTCTCTATTTTGTTTTCTTGTAGAAATGGCAAGATGGCTTCAAAAGAGAAGCCTGAAAGACACATGTAGCATATCTGATGGTATGGTGATTGGGACCCTCTAATGGGAAGGGTAACGGAGGCAAGGAAAAGTACATGGTCTGCCTCACATATGTGAGGTTTGAACTTGGGATTCCCTCATACATGATGGGCAGACAATACTGGCGCTACTCTGCCCCGTGGAATGGGAACCTTTAACTGACTCTGCTGAAGCTGCTCTGCTTTTTTTGGATAACTTTTAAGGTCCGAGTTAAATGTGGGTCTGTGGCCAGCTGCTGAGTGCAGCCTGTACAGTACCACCCATCTTCTGCAGCTCCAGGGGCGGTCTCAGGCTCCCGTGGGAATCCAGCCATTTTGTCTGATTCCTCTGCCTTTTGTAGAAAATGTCCCCCAAGGGGAATTATTTGTTTTCCACCTAATAAAACATTTAACTGAATCTGAAGCCAAATGTTTTCAATTTGCCAAATATTCCAAAATATGTCAGTCTCAGGGGGATCCGCAACAACACTTCCTTGTCCCCTGCTCCTGGTTCCGTGACAGAAGTCATTAGTTTGTGCCTCAGCCCACCTCATCTCGTGCTAAAGGCAAGGCAGAGAAAGTTCGGTAGTGTTATCTCCCCTTCTGGGGGCAGACAGCTGTGCAAAACAGGCTCAGGCCGAGGGAAGTGCTGTGCCTTGGGGTTGGGGGGAACGATACAGGAGCACCCACCATCCCCGAGGGCTTGCAAACACACCTGCCTGTTTGTTTCCTTCCCTGTGAAAAAAAGTGTCGTCCTGCAACAGGAGAGGCGAGTCGCTCCTGGTCTCAGGGATGTCCTCAGGTGAAGGGGTGAATTTCACAACATGCCCTGTCCTTCAGGTACCTTCCTCTTTAGGCACCGGCAGCCAAACCACTCACTTCAGGTGCCCCGGGGCTGCTGAGAGGCCGCTGCTTGTGAGTTATCTGTCTCGCTTGAATGGTATTGCAGTTCCTGCTGTCATGACAGTGACCTTCTTCCAGGCACCAAAGAAAGTGGAGACACTGTGGCCTCATTTACTTTCCTCCTCTTGCCGCCTCTGCCTCTGTCTTTCTTGTTTCCCAGCAACTCAGCCTGCAGCGTGGTGCTTGTGCGTTATGGGGATGCCTTCACCTCTGCTCCCGATGCCAAATCTGTGCTTTTACTCATCCATCTTTTCTCTCATCATCTGTTTATTCACCCTGTGATAATGCTCCAATCCACCTCACGAAGGCTAGACGGAGGGGAAGGAGGAACAAGCTGTCTTCTAGCAATGTGGGAACATAAAGCTTCAGCCCCAATTGCAGTTACCAAGCTCATAAAAGCCATAATTTCTTTGCCAGTGCACAGCCCTATCCAGATACAAAGCCTCTGCAAAGCCCCTGCTGGCAGCAGCCCCAGCCAGAGTGGCACATCCCCACAGGGGCGTAGAGGAGAGGGGATGGTATGTCTCTACTCTGCAATTAAGGCACTCATTTTGTCATTTTTATTCCCCTCTCATGGAAGCTGGCAAAGCACTTTGCTTCTTCCCATCTCCCGCCCCCACTGCTGTGCTGTGCAGTGCTTGGGCACTCTGTGGAGTGGCTGCTGTGTCCCCTTGTCCCCAGCTGCTCTGGCAGGGCTGGGGGACCTGCCACCCTGCCTGCCACCCTTCCAACGCGTGATGTGCTTCTTGCTTTCCTTGCTGCTGTTGGGAGGCACCGCTTGGCACAGGACCCTGCTACTGGGAAACCCCTGCCTGCAGCCCTGCTCTGAGGCATCATGCAAAGGCTGAAATGTCTTTGGTTCATGGGTTTGGAAGGGCTGCCCAGGCCTTTCCTTACTTTTTTTTCCTTTCTCTTTTTTCTTTTTTCTCTTTTACTTTTTCTTTCTTTTATTAATCTTTTCCTTTTTTCCTTTTCCTTTTCCTTTTCCTTTTCCTTTTCCTTTTCCTTTTCCCTTTCCTTTTTTCCTTTTCCTTTTTTTTCCTTTTCCTTTTCCTTTTTCTTCTTCTTTTTCTTTTTTCCTTTTTCATGAATCCTCTCTTTCCATGCCTGTGATTTAAAGTAAGATGCTGCAGGGCCCACACTGTAATCCCTTGCCTCTTCCACCTAATGTTGCGGTGCTGGGCCACTCTGATGTGCTATTGGAGCAGACAGACTGAACTGCTCAGCTGTTTGGACACATGCTTTTGGGGTGTTACTGATCTGGTGTGATTCAAAGATTTCACAGAGACTGAAATCTGGACAGGCCCTGGGAAAAAAACAGATCTGCTGCACTTCACTGTCCCATGACACTGATGTGCATTGCAGGTTTTCTGTCTGCTCATCCCTCCTGCCGGTGCACTCATGTACAAAGATCATCTCCAAGCAGAGCTGCATTTCTCAGTGGCTTAAATGAGGAGTCACCAGGCAGAATGAGTCACCAGTGCAATTTTTCATAGTTTAATCTAAACTTCTAGGGCTGGATTTCATTATTGTTGCTTACATTAAGTGGCTTCTTCCTGCATGCTGAAATCAGCAGGATTACTCGTGTCACTTGGGTGGAAGGTTTTTTCAAAAACACGGGTTGTTTTAGGTCAGGATTCAGTCAGGGGGGTGAAGTACAGGAAGAAGTGCCGGGCAGGTAAACAGAGCTGGTGATGAAAGATGCCTTCATGCAACCTTTCCCCTGTCACGTGTACTTTCATGTTACTTAAGCACTGGAGCAATTTAGTGACTTCTGTCTGCTCTGGGCTGGCATAGAGTTGGGGGGGGAGGTGGGATTCAGTGGACACTAAGAAATGTCACATTCCTTGTGGAACCATGCAGGTTTTTTGGAAAGCAGGGAGTTGGATGCAGTGCTGTTCTTTACATTTTCATTCCCAACAAATACTCACTGAAGAAGCAGAATAAGTTCCCCAGACTATCAGAGCTGAGTACTGCAGAAAAAGCATTGAGGTCTTTGAAATTGCCTAAGGACCTGACCCCTTTCCTCACTTTCCACAAAACAGATCTCTGTTCTTTCCCAGAACTGCAGATCATTCCTTTTCCCTCCTCTCCCTCCTTATGCTAAAACAAACCCAGTCTCTCTGTGGGATTTCTTAGCATCTTGGCTGGTCTGACTTGAAAAAATACTCTTGTACTGAAACTTTCAGACTTACTGTATTACTTGATATTTCTTTAGTCACGTCTGTCTTTTTTTTCTTTATAGGTAAGTCCTTTTCACATGCACACACACAAAAAATTTCTGCTTATTTTTTCTATATTTGCAGACTTACTAGGATATCTGTATTGTCTCTCTGCCAAATGGCAGACAGCTCAGTTCTGACAGTCTGGTTCAGTCCTCTCTCTCCTGTTTATTTCTCTTCTCTGAAATCCCACTTTGACAATGTCTTAGTGGTAACATTCTGCCCATAAGTGAGTAAGAGCATCCCAGAGGACATGACCCACAGATCTTAAGCGGGCTTGTCCCTTCTCTCCTTCAGGACATGATGTATTTTCTCAGATTCTGTAAAAAAAAAAATTTTACAAAATAGCATCCCTTCCCCCACTACCACAGATTTGACTTTTTGAGTGTCAGACAAGGAAGACTTTGACCCTGCCAGATCTAGGGCAAGAGACCTCTGGGGACAGCAAATTGGGTCCCGGACCCCCACCGCACTTGCGCCAGACTACTGGCAAGTCAGGTTGGCTACTGTGCTCTCCAGTGAGCTCTGTCCTACTTCCTTTCCTTCCTTTATCCCTTTTTCTGTGTTCCTTTTCTTATGGCAAAAGCGGTTCTGCCCCTTTTTTCTTGAGACAGTAACTTTTTTTTAAAAAAATTCAGTTCAATCTTCCCACGCTGCAGAGAGTTTTTTCTGTGCTGGCTGTGATATCACCCTGTATGGAGACCTTTCTTTTCTATAACCCCTGAAAGTGTGGGTGAAAACTATAACATATAGTCAAGTATTTTGAGAAGGCATATAATAATAAAAAAACTAACAAATGACTACCAGAGGCTTCAATGTTCTAATTTTCAAAGCAATTAGATAATAGACTAGGTCAAGAATATGCCTGCCCTGCTTTTTCATTTCCCACTTTCTTTATGCCCTATTTTGGTAGCTTTTAATTCTCATACTAGCTGACCCTTTGGGTGTAAAGATGAATCCCTTGAAGCTAAGATACATGGAAGGCCTGGAGTAGCTTTTCCCTTGGCAAGCTCTGGCTTTACCTAACTGCATAACCTGGGTGAATATTCTCTCTGGTAGTCCATGTAATCCGCAGGACGTCCCAGATTGTTACTTGCAATAGAAATTGTTTAGTTAAAAGCCTGTGTTTCAAACAGAATGAATCCTGGTTGTTTAGCTGAGGCACACGGGTGATGAGTAGGGATTGCCCCTGTGCATCGTCCCAGCGACTTACAAGCACTGATTAGTATTTTCTGCAAGGCAGTAGCAGCCCACAGGTGAAATCCAGAGTGGAGGAGAATGGAAGGAGAGCAGAAGTGGAACAGAGGGCAGGCTGGGTCGTGAAGAGTAGACTAGAAAGAAGAAAAATTTTCCCACCCGGTTCAGCACAAAGCGGAGGAGGGGGGTGAGCACAGTCGTCCAAGTGCCTCTTCCCAGGTCTACGGGTGGTGCTGGGGGCTTTGGCAGGTCCCCTGGGGACAGCAGCTGTCCCTACTTCCTCTTTAGTTCTCTGCAGGCTCGCAGCTGGAAAAGTCTCATGGGCTACTCGGGCTCCATCTGCTCTCTGTTTATACTGTGATATGCGCCGCGGGGCCATACATGCAACACACTCGTGGAAACATGGAGTCTCTGCAAAGCAAACATCCCCTGTGGCTCAGCGTGCTGGACTACATGGGACAGGCACAAAGCTGCCACCTCACCCCAGAACCCCCACTGCCTCAGACCTCCCCTGAAAATGCAAAAACCTCAGATCACAGGTTTGTTGTTGCCGTATGTTTGAAAATCATTTGTTCTTCCCAGTGTCTGGTCTGGTGTCTTTGGGGATCTAACGCAGAGCTGGAGAACTGTACATGGTGTACCACCTTCTACAATAGCTACAAGGTGATAGCTAAAAGTCTTAGAGGAAAGGTTGCCCTTATAGAGTGAGTGCCCCAGGCCAGTCAGGTCCCAGAGATGAGCTTGCCGAATTCAAAACCTCATCCAGGGCTTCATTTGACTTCATTATTGCTCTGACGGAGTTGTATCTGGAAGATGCCTTTGGGCAGGTCCTCCTTGTTTGTTCTTGGTGCGATCAAGACTTTCAGGTGCCTGTGTGAACTGCGACCTGAAATTCCAGGTCAGAGCCTGCCTTGCGACCCAGCCCACCTATGGAAATGGGGGACACATTCCCAACACCTCTGGCAGCCTGCATATTTCCTGAGTTCTCCCACGCAAAGTCATCTGAGAAGAAAAGAAAAAAGAAATCTCAAAACAGCCAGACTCGATCAAAGCGTAACCCAGTTTGACAAAGTATTGGTGAACTTGAGTAGACCTGGCCTTGGGTGAAGTTTGTAATGAAGCCCCAAATGCCTGGTTCCAGGCTGGGATTCGCTTGGCCAGCAGGTTCAAAGCAGCCTGAGCCAGTTGGGTTTAATTGCTACAGATGCTGTGGGATGCAAAGTGGAAAACTGGCTTTTGCCCCCCCCATATTCTCAACACAAAGAGCATCCAGTGTCTCCAAAAGGACAGAGGGTTTGGATGATAGTCACTGGGATTTGGCAGGGGGAGGAAATCTGGTGAAGCTGGGTTTGCTCGGGGGCCAGGCACATTCCTGGCACGTCGCTGCTGACGTCAGTGCCCCATTGCCTTGTTCAGCATCGAGCCCTCATCCGTATTTTCTCCGAGGCTCCTACAGCCTGGCATCTGGTTGGTGATTTTGTTACTGCAGCTGTTTGCTGGTCTGGATGCTTCAAAATTCCCCTGGTCCCTGGAAAACCCACCCATGAGTTTGTCTCTAGGGCTCTGTGATTGCTCTCTTAAACACACGCTTCCCAGATTGGCTTCCTCTCCCCAGACTAATTCATCTGACTAATTATTCCCTTTCGTTGGTGCTAGTTTTTCATGAATGCAGAAATTTGGTCATTACAATTTGTTCTATTCTTGAAAATTCCAAAGTCATTGAATAACGATGAATAGAAAAAGCCTTTTAATTCAAATTCAGCAGTGACTAGTGCAGCCCCTCTGATGGACCCAGCATGTGAGGCTGTCTCTCCTGAGAGCGTGAGGCTGTGGCAGCAGAAATTGGGCTGTTTCAGGGAATTCGGGTGGGAGGTTTCTCCATTTTCCAGCGCTGCAGCAGGTACTGCTTACAGATGCTTTCCTGAGCAAAATACTGCTGAATCCTGGGGAGATTTTCCAGTGGGAAAAACTAAGGAAAACCACTGGGACCTAGGAAGGAAAAACTGATTTCCCTTAATGAAAGCGGTTTAGAAAAGGAAATGTCTACCAGCACTTTCTCAGTGCAGTGTCAGTCCAGCAGGACTCGAGCACAGGAATTGCCACACTGGCTTAGACCAATAAAACACTACTAAAATGGTCAGTGGATAATGCCATGTTAATAACCATGTTTAACCATGAAGAATACTTCTGCTGTTGCATAAATCTCCGCTGGATTTTTTTGTGGTCCCATAAGCACTTTGTCTTGAGTAAGTTCTCAAGAAATGGGCCACGTCTTTCAAATTCCTGTGGAGACATCTGTGTGACTGTGCTCTGCACTTCATAAATCAAAATGCTTGGCTTCAGCTCTATCCGCTTCAGTAGGGAGAGACAAGCTCTGTGGGTGGGTGGGACAGTTTTACACTTGGAGCTTCTTCAGCTGGGTGCTCTCTGGGTCTCACATTTTAAAATAAGGTCATTAGGTAGGACTAAATGATTTCTTCCACAGTTAGGCATGTCTGCGCTCTCATATCCCCGCTCACCTGCTTGCTTTCTCTTCTATAAGAACCCTTTCTTCAGATCCCTCTCTATATTTTTTTTTATGGTTAATTTCCCAATCTTCCTAGTGCCTCCTTCATAATTTTCTATTTTATCCTGGCTCTTCCTTTTGACAATGACAATTGGACACAGTTATTTCAGAGAATGGACTACTATCATTCCTATAATTCCATTATATCTTCAGTATTATCTTTGTGGTCTTTTCAGCATGTCTTAAAATTGATTGGTTTTGACCACTGCTGAAAATTAAGCAATATTTTCACTGAATCATTTGTAAGGGGTTAATTTTGTTTTTAAAACACCAGTAAAGATGGTTTTCTCTGTATCCCACTCCCCAGTTCTCTCTGCAAGATAGGACCTTCTGAGACTTTTACAGTTGCCTCTTCTTGATATCAGAGGTAAATGGTGCAAATACTAGTTTAGATACTTGTATGTTGAAAATGACTGCTTATGGCAGATTTCCACCTGCTGCATTTTTGCTGAAATGGATATTGTGAGTTTATTTGGATGAGCATTCCAATCCCAGTATCACCTAATTATGGGGAAACTGAAAAAAAAAAATAATTATCAATATCTACTTAGGCATCTCTGAGAGCAACTCACAGGCATTCCTGTTTTCTAGAAGGAATATGGACACAGTGATGATTTGGTTTCATGGAAAGTTAAGTTAAAGCTGTAATTCCCTGAAAGAACATTACACATGGACTCAAAGTCCATGAAACCATTGTTGTCTTAGGACACCTCCAGAATGGAAGCAGATCCTTTTGCTTCTGTCATCTCTTTGACTCTTGAGGCCATGGCAACCAGGTTCTCACCTGGTGCTGTTTCGTGGCAGATCTTAGTCATATTCTTAGGGGTCAGTTCTGTTCCAGAAACCACCACTGTAGCTACTGTCTCTGACCACATCAGAAGGAAAAGTGAAGTTTGAAAGAGAGATGGAGTTAATTGCATTCTGATCTGTAGATGAAAAGTTGCATCCTTTTTCACTTGCCTTAGACGTTCTGGTTTAAAAGAGATCATTGTATTCTTAAAGTAAATCTATTAGCTCTGGGGCTTCTCTTGGTAGGTGTCAGGTTGTTGTATGAGATGCAGTGACTTCTGCTCAGAGGATTTGCTGTGGTCAACTGTAGAGAGGACCCGTGAACGCAGAATCAGCCAACTGTGGGAGGAAAAGACCAGTGGGACAGGGTCATGCAGAACTGAAAAGAATTCCTACAAATGGAGAATTTCCCATAAAGGCTGCACACTCTTACCTGCTCATTCCCATTTGTCTCCCTGGCAGGTTTGAGATTGTGCTGGAACATACAGCTTTTTCACACTCTTTCCTGTGTATCATTTTCTCGTCTTCCTCTGTCCTCTTCCCCCCATCTCTAATATTTGTGTTTGAGTTAAATCTGGACACAGTGGGAGAGAGATTTGGGTTCCCCCCTCCTCTTTCCCTCTGATCTCTCATCTCTTATTTATGTCTGTAAATGTTTTGTTTTATTTGATGTACATTTGCCAGAGAAATGCTGGGCCCAGCTCCAGGCAGTCTCATTTCCCTCTTCCATCTTGAGACATTCCAGACTTGAACAGCATGAGCCTGAACAGCTAAATATTTAGGAGAAAGCAGTGAGGTTGTGTCACCAAAAAGCTCTGAATATCCTTCCAAATGAAACAGGATTCATTTAGAATCATAGAATGGTTAGAGTTGGAAGGNCCTCTGATCATCTTCATGGCCCTAATTGTTTAGTATGTGCAAAAAAAGATATA
>VZTM01010236.1:0-13674 GCA_013400555.1 Jacana jacana | reverse complement strand
TTTTTTTTTTTTTTTTTTAAGTATACATTCACTTCTGAAATCCATTCCATAGGTTTAAGTAGCATTTAGGGAGCTACTTAGGTACTATCCTGCAAATCTCTCTACTTGGGACAAAATTTCCATAGTTATCTTTTATAAATTGGTTCAAAGGGGATTTGTGTCTGAACACAAAGTGCTAAACGGAGGGTTTTCTGTTAGACAAGGTTGTATGAGAACACAGTTGTCAGTCAGGCAGTGGGCAAATAACATCTTATGGTCAAACCTGTGATTTTTTAAGAAGGCATCTTGAAGAGTGGTTTGTTTTAAGCACAGTTTATATTTTTGTTTCTTGAAGAGTGGTTTGTTTTAAGCACAGTTTATATTTTTGTTTCTAGAGGGGTCTTGGGAGGTGTTGAGTGACAGAAATGAGTGGAGAACAGGGCCTGTAATATAAAAAAGTCTTCCCACAATGTCCATTCTATGAGGTGTAGTATAGCTACCACCTAACTAGTCTCAGTATTTGCAGTGATGAGCAATGGCAATGAAAGCTTTGTGTTCTAAGGAAGCCTTAGAAATTGTAAACTGGCACATTTTTAAGTCTACCTCTATGTTTGAACTTAACCATTTTACTCCTGAGGTTATATCTGCATCAAGAGTTTAGAACGTAAGTTTTGATGAAAGTTTCCATGCATTTTGCAGTGTAATTTGCCTGCTCAGGCGACACTGCAGTTTTCTTGATCAATGGAGATGACTGCTTTCTATTTTGAAATGCTGAAATATCACATATGTTTTGGTTTGTAACTGTATTTTCCCCTATCTAAATAAATGTAGCTCTGTTTTCCAGGGATAACTGTACTTCATGCGATAGGTCAGTTTGTTCTTTCTGCATTTCTTATTTTTCCTTGAGCATTTTCTTGGGTGCAGGGAGTTTTCTGGGCAGGGATGGGAAGCACGGGCAGCACAGCATCTCATTTGTCAGGGGAAGAGCGATGTGATGACATGGGTTCTGCTGCTCCCTAAGTTTACGCCTCACCTCTGCATAACGCACACCTTTAAGAAGCTTGCACCAGGTAGTTTCTCTTCGTCTTTTCCCCTGCTGTGCTGCTCGGTCTGTGGGCTGTCTCTGCCATCAGCGTCACATCTTCATTCCTGCTGCTGCCAGCCCGCAGGATGCCTGTAGCGCCGGCTGGGGTTTCTGTTCTGGGCTCCACGGGGGCCTGGAGTAAACCCCCGCTGAGGACCTCGGCTGCCACTTTGATTGCGGTTTTGCCCTTTTTGATTCTCGCTGTGAGACAGCAGAGTGCCTGGAGATTTGTTTTGAGTTACCTGAACTCAGTGAATACAGTTAGGAAGAAGCTGGCCAAGGTCACCATCCTGTAAGTGAGCTTATTTACCATTGCAGACATGAAAACCTGTTATCAATGTGACCTGCCTGTTCGGTATGAAAGCTTATTGGGTCAGTCTGTGACAGGTTAGTGTCAAACATTACAAAAGCAGCACAGATCAGCCTGTGCACCTGTTTCTCTGTACATTTTTCAGTTTAACTTCTGCGGCCCTTGTACAGTTTTGCTGGTCAATACTCTTAAAAGTCCATTTCTTAAGTAAAGCTACATCTTTTAATAAAAATGAAGAGGAGTTGATAAAAGGGAAGTTGAAGTAAAAGGTATATGTATTTCAGTACTTAAAAGGGATTAGATATCAAGGTAGTACTTGTGTGCAAAGATTTTAGAAACAGGAAAGTAATGTGCACATGCAAATATTTAACGCATGGGCAGAAATTAAAGTTGTTTTATTGCTGATTGTTTCTTTTCCTTAATTGAGCATAGCTGCTACAACTGAGATAAAGTAGAGTGGGGCCCTCTGGGCTTTGAATAACAGTGTATAAACAGTTTTAAGGGACTTTAGGCTATTTCTTGTCTGGATATTGTCTGAGGTAACATTTATAAGCCAGTTAAAGTAGATGTTACAGGTAGTGTATACACTCTGGTTAAATCAGCACAAAGTAGCTGGATGTGAGTGTATGATATAAGCAACAACTTGGATGAGTTGGCTGGGTTTCTATTTGTCTTGGCATTGTTTAACAGTTTTGATGAAGTTCCTTAACAAATCTGTAACTTTTGGGGATTTGCCAAAGGACTAAGGAAACAGCTTCACTTACATTGGTATGTAAAAATGCTGCATGGCGTGACCCTTTTAACTTCAGGTCTAACTTTCATCCCAGGCAAAATGAAAGGATAATTGAAGATAAGCTTGAGTATCTGAAAGCTCATCTTTTTTCCCCAGCTGTGAGTCGGTCTAATAAAATATATTATCACTGCCTACAGACCAAGCCTATCAGAATTTATCACAATGTGATATGAAGTTTTGATGAAATCATAAATGCATTTGAAAAAGGAACTAGGGCAAATGTGCTGGTTTGGTTGGTTGGTTGGTTGTCATTTGTTGTTTTTTTGAAATAATGCATACCTCTGTATGGTATTTGACACCCCACATCCTCACTGTTGATAGTGCCAATCTGTTGTGCAGTATTTCTCTATTAATTAGAAGAAAATGTAATAGAAGAATTGAAAAGAAATGGAAATTTGAGACTGGTGTTGTGGTGTGTGGAAGTCCTTAGGAAAAGCTTCATTAATCGTGAGTTTACATAATGAGACATAAACTATTTGCTTCTTTCTCTGTGAAAGTATTTTACTTAAACTTAAACCCCAAGAAACTTGGGAGTTAATTGTTTATCAACAGTACCGCATCATGAATATCAAGGTGGATGGAGTTTGGTCCTTGATAAAGGCGCTCTCCTAATTCTTAAATTGCATTAGTGTATCGAACCAGAAAAGGAGAATGAGAAAACCCCCAATTCGCAAAACAAACAAGCAAAAACCAACAAAAAGGAAAAAGTAAAAAATAGACCATTTGAAGCTAGCATATCTATACAGTAATATAGTGTCATAACTGATATCACTATATCATTTATCAGAAAATACATTCAAAGTTTCCAGAAAACATGGTGTCAGACATTACAATCCTAACTTTTTATTCTTCTCAATTCTTCCCAAATATATAAATCGAATTTAGTTCCAGTTGGATTAACACACTCCACTACTTACTCATCTGCAAAAACTATAAGTATTTAGATGTGGTAAGGTCAAAGAGTGGAAGTTAAGTATAATCTTTATTCTTAGCATTTTAAAATAGTATTGCAATTTAAAATAATCTGTAATTTAAAACAGTATCTTTGGTCTTGGAAGCAGGAAAGAATTATCTTGTGCAAGCAGTGAACTATATTTTAGCGGTCTCCAACATGGTAATGAAAAATATGAAGTCTTCTGTTTTGGAGGGAGCTTTATGTAGCATCTTCTTCATGGCTGGATTCCACCACTCTGCAGCAGCAACCAAAGGAAGTGCTTTTACAGCTTTCAGCTATATGATTTTTTTTTTCCTGTGGAATTGACAGGTTGCCGTAGGAATATGGGTACTGGAGAAAGATGTGTGAATTTTGTGTAGCATGTAGATTTGTTATTATAACAGAAAAACACTGTGACCATACCTTTTCCTTATAATTACATCTGTAGGCAAGAAGGTAAGAAATAGGAGTCACACATGGAAGAAATGATACTTCCACCCATTTGTATTGCAGACCTTTAGAGTCATGATTCTGAATTCAGCAAGTTAGGTAGGACTAGGTAACAGCATGCTGTTAAATAATTGCTACCTGGATAGCTATTAAAAGTCAATAACATGAAGAATTTAAAAGTGTGATTATTTCAGTTTTGTCCTTGAAATGTGGATCAAAGTTTATGTTCATTTTACAAATGAGTCATTGCAAGAATGAGGAGAGCAGCAAAGGGTATCTCCACTTTGTGTTAATTGTTTGCATAGGTTAAGTTAAATTGTTATATAAAGATTTTCTGAATGGAAAATTAGTTTTACCATCCAGGGAGAAGCAAATAAAGATAAACAGTTGGCAAATAAATCCTTTTAGTGTTTCAGTCAGTGAAGAAGAAATGGAAAGAAAGACCCTTCACAGAGTTTCCATCATAGCACTAAGGCCAAAATTTCTTTCCATGTCTTGGATCATTTTTGGTAGCTTTTACCTTTGAAATACCTTTATTTAAATCAACACAGCTTCTTGTAAGTATTACTTTAGGGTTTTTTTAGATTGGGAGGAAAAAGTTCTTTTGTGGTGCACTCAGTGCTGAGTGCAGTCCCTTTTGTGTAACCTGTGAACTGTGTCTCTTGCTCATCAATAAATATGGATGTTGTAATTTATGTGAATGTTTATTTCTCTACCTGCAATTCTATATATCCTTGCATGAAGCAGACAAGATTTATTTGAACATCTTATTTTCAATACACATGAAGTTTTATTACGGTGTTTTGTTTAAAAATACATTTGTAGAATAAAAATTGTTGTGGTATTAGCTTTTACAGCTGTTTTTTAAGGATACAAAATAGTAAAAAATTCAGTTTGTCAAATAGGAAGGCTTCTTAGATAGAACTCTTGGCTTCTTTATCTTTTTTCTTCATATTAAAAGAAAATCTGAAAGGAGATTGTACCTGAACAAATTTAATGGCATCTCCATGACAACCAGCTAATTAATCGCTATCGGTCTGGCTTTGGTCCTCTTCAGTGAACTGATACTCCCCAGCTTTATTTCACATATCTTCTGGGTTTTCTGTGAAGGTCATTTACTTAGCGACAGTATTTCTTCAGAAGCATCCTTTTAGTGCAAGCACCAACATTCTTTGAAAACAACTCAATCCTACCTGTGATTTCCTCTCAGTTTTACTTCCTGCACAGTAGCAGGGAGGTTTTGAGGTGTTTAGTTAGTTTTTTTCTCCTTCTTGCTTTTGCGGATATTTCCATTTGTTTCTTTGGGGCATAAGGGTTCATTATTTGTGACCACATTGCTGTACAGGTATTCCCAAGATAAGTTTGGATATCAGTAGTGAAGTAAGCAGGAGAAATCAGTCCTCAGCAATGTAATGTTTGGTGTGGTCCAAGAACTGAGGTAGTTACTTCACTTCTTGGGACAAGTTTTGCCAGTCTGAGCCTCTGTTGCTGCACTGCTGTATTTGTCCTTGCTTGTGTCCAGTCATCTCTACGCTATCCTGCTGAACATGTTTCTGCAATGTTACAGGTACTTGGAATCAATGAAGGTACTTGCCATGGCTGCTGCATTATTTTTGATCTTACGAATATATTTAGGAGGCCTGGTAATTGTAATACTGTTGCAAGTAATTGCAGTCTTTCCCCTATGATAACAGTTTCCAGCCTATGAACTGTAAGAACCTAACACCTGTAGGTGCACAAATGCCCAAATAGCTCAATGTCATGTCTTTCTTTCAGGCCTCTCATTGCAGATACTTGTGATAGACTGTAGGGACACGGAAAGGATGAGATGGTGCAGGATATGTTCCCCAGAATACTTTCCCAATCTTCAACTGCTGTGGCTAAAGGAGTTCGAGGCTTGCAAGCAGTAAAGAATGAAAGCTGAGACTAAGAAGGAACAATAATTCTCTATCTTGAACATTTCTTGCGTTTAAAAGTTTTAATTTTGTTTCTGTGTGGCTGTTCACTGCCTCTTACAAATTAAATATGCTTTATACATGTCATGTGCTTACTATGGGAGGAGAGTGAAAAAACTGAGTATATCCCTCACTCCTGTGATCTCCTTTTCACTGTTGCATGTTTAGTTCCAGTCTTTGTGTTTTCCTCTCATTGATATATTAATTGTGTGAAGTTATTCCATATATTTACTCTTTGGGTGCCATATTTTTTGCAGGCAGTTTCTGGGACACTTCAATTTTCTCATGTAATTTAATAGTACTTACGAGACATGGATATTGATGTTCAGGTGTAGGTATGAACTCTATTGAAGATTGGAGAGGTGCATTAAAAGGATTACCAAGAGATTTGTGTAGAAAAGCAATAGAAACACCTGTATTTTGACTGACTGTTTTATATGTTATTGAAATTACAGGAATTGGTATAACATTCTCTTATGCTGGCTTTAAGGTTTGCATAAAACTATGAAGAATGCCCAAATGTTGTGGAGGCTCTCTTATTTTTCTTCATAACTAGTCAACCAACAAAACAGTTTTGGATGGTCACTGGGAGAGGCTGGAAAAAGTTTTAAATAGTTCCCTTCATAAACTGATTTTTTTGTAGTTTTAGGGGTTTATTGGTATTTTTTTGGTTGGTTGGTTGGTTTTGTTGTGGGTTTTTTTGTGTTTTTGGTTTTTTTTTAATCACTTTGTGGACCTTTTTCAGTTATGACTGAAGATAGAATAGATGGATATTTTAAATAGTAAGTGACTGGAGAAATGAATCTAAGTGGATGTTTACTACTTGGGATTTGCATGAAGTGAAGTGGGGAAAGGAAACTTGCACCAAACCCAATATTAAATTAGAAACAAGTTAGGAGGCAAAAGTGACTTTGAGGTGGGAAACATGTTCTTTATGATGTTAGCTTTTGTCTATTCTGAATCATTGTCTTTCAGCTACGTATTTGATATTGTGATATATCTGGATTTGGAATAACATACTAATTATTCTAATGATATCTTCTTTTTTCTTCCCCCCCCCCCCCCTTTTTTTTTTTCATTTTGTTTTTGTTTTGGTTTGTTTGTGGTCATATATGGCATGCTACTGAACTGGTACATATGAAGATTGCTGTGTTCACTGTATCCTGGCTTGCTTGTTCTGTGAATTTCTCACCCTCTGTAACATTGTTCTGGGACAAGCATCCTGTGGCATCTGCACATCGGAGGCCTGCTGCTGTTGCTGTGGGGACGAGATGGGGGATGACTGTAACTGCCCGTGCGATATGGACTGTGGCATAATGGACGCATGTTGTGAATCTTCAGATTGCTTGGAGATCTGCATGGAATGCTGTGGGATCTGCTTCCCATCATGAAATATTTATCCCTTTTTATTTTATTCTCTGTAAAACTGGAGAGCTTTTTTTTAAATACATTTGAAGACAGACAAGGTAAGATTTTCACATGGCCAACTGGTATTGCACTGTTAATTCCCCATATATACGTTTTTTTAAAAGCAATCCTCAAATCTGTATTCTAGCACAAGTTTTATAGTTTTGTATGTGAAACTGAAGCTACATTCCAACTTCCTTTTGGCTTTGCAAATGGAAGACTTTATTGAAACCGAATTATAGGTCTGGTGATGCAGACTATGAGGGCAGAATTGTCATTCAAATTGAGTGACAGGCTTTGGTCAGAGAAGAATCTACAGAGCAAAGCTTTAAGTATTTGCCTTTACCAACTTTAGTGTTTAAATGCTCAAGTGCCTCCATGCATAACATGCCCTTACAGGCATTCTGGAAAGCAAAATTTCTTTATTTCAATCTCTTAGGCATAAAAACAACTTGGGTCTATTATTTTAAACTTAATTCAAAGTCAGCATCAGGAATCTACTGTTGTTTTTGCTACAGTGTTCACATTGGCAATATTTCTTTTGTTCTGAATATCTCATTGGTTTGAGAGAGATTCCTGGTATTTTCCAGTGTCAAATTTGATACCATGGGAATATTTGGCAAACTAAAGTCAATGTAAGTTTTGCCATGGACTCCCATGCCAAGGTTTTGTTGTTATCAATCAAGACAGAATAGGGAACTTACATTTTACTTCAGCACTAATATTAGTTGAACTACTTTTTTTTAGAAAGAGACTTTGTCGATCTGTGTAGACATGAAATATATCCTTAGACTAACAAACTAACTAATAGATTAACAAATCTCCAAAATTTGTCTATAAAAGGGAAATTATCAGAAGTTAACTCAAGAATCTAAACCTGTACATTAATGGCCTTGTCAGTGATTGTGGTTTTACAGCCAGGATCACATAGTTTAGGATTTGTTTCTTCACTGCATGAGAAATATCCATGGAGAATGGCAAAATTAAAACTGACTTCAATAGGAATTCTGTCATTGAATGCAAAAAGCAAATGCAAAAATTTTATTCTGAGGTAGGTTTCAAGTGTTATTTTTACATAACTGTGTAAAAAAAAAGTTAAACATTTTTAAAATGTATGATATTCTTTAAAAATAAAGGGAATATGATTTAAAATGTTTGAAAAATAGTTAGAATATGGTGTACAACAATTTCCCTGTTACACCATTAAGGTTTTCTGTAATTGTGAAATGAATTTGGTCCTGTACATAAAGAGATTTATGGCATTCCCAGATTTAGGGAGTAATAGTACCCATTTTCTTTACCATCTGCTAGTTTCTCCCCTCCATATCTGTAGCTCATTAACTCTTCATGTAAACCACCTACATGTTTTGATCTCATATACTTAAACTTTCCTATCTATGCTCCAGATTTCCCATTTGTAGATCGTTGGATCTCGAATTTAGGCCTTGTTACAAAAGTAATTGATAGCCAATAGCATATTTCCGTTGAGTGATTTGACCACGTCTCTTTCCGCTGTAGTGAATTTAATTTATGCAAATGTGACAAGCTACAGATCACAGGATTGTGAAGCTAAGTCAACAAATGGCCTGATATTAACCAAAGCTTCTCCTCGTGAACACTGACTAGTAGTGCCTACTACTGCAACTTATCACTGAAGGTAACATAGCCGAATCCTCAACTATACTAGGGAGCTGGAAGGTATTGCGTTTTGCCTGAACACTTGCAGTATTGTGGTGTTCTCTGGTGCAGCACAGATTTACTCAGAGGGTGTCTTACCTGGTTTTGGTAGTTACTACAAGAATTGATTCTTATGGGGGGGTGGGATGGGGTGAGGTTGTGTGTCCATCTTTTGGGCCAGATTCAGATCTGTGTTGCATAAAATTAGGTGCGTTTCCATTAATGTCTGAATTTTCGATTGGTTTAGCTCCAGTGAGAGAGCACAAAGATATTATGGTAATAGGCAAGCTAATAAGGAATCATATAGTTAAATTGATAAATTCCCCAAGCTCAGAATCAGGCCCATGGGGCTCAATTATGACTCCTAAAAGTGTGAACCACATTGGGAAGGGGGAAGAGGTGCCTTGGTTGAGTGGCAGTGCCTGGAGGCATTTTGCCTTTGTAAGGCATAATGCCTCTGGGGAAATTGGGGGCATCACAGTGAGCACTGGGACTTGATGCACCTTGGAAAAACTAGACAGTGCTTCGCCCATTGTAGGTCTATGGTTGACGCCCTGGTGGTGGAGACATGCTTTCTGGGGCTAGGCAGCACCATGAACTGTCCTGCCTCATGTTCTTCTGGTCATAAAGAGATGACTTGTGTCTGTTTCTTGTCTGATTGTGCTTTTGGGGACAGACAAGAGGACTTCCAGTCTCCTGTCCTGCCCTGCTGGAGCAGTTCCAGTTTTGTGTTTGGAAAACTGCACATTAGCATATCAAGCTTTTAGCAAATACTGGATGTTAGTAGAAATCACTTTTATCACAGGATGTTAGAGTTTAAAAAGAAAAGAATATATCAATTTAGGGAGTCCATTTCCTGTGTAAAAGTTTATTTATACAGTTTGCTCTGTGCAAACCCTTGTTTCTACTTACAGAAACCCAGAGTTTTTCTTGAGTTGCTGAAATTATGAAAACTTGGGGACTGTATTTACTATTAAGCCTTCATTTCCAGTACTGTTAAAATATAAATAATAATTACAAGAACTCTGTTAATGCATACGTGCGTATGTGTACAGACTATCTCACACACATATGAAGATATTTCTTTTCCCACTTCACTTGTGAAATACTAGGAAGTGAAAATAGCGTTTATTAACCCTCATAGTGATTAGTATCAAAGTATAACAGAGAACTGAAAAAAATAAAAATTTGTGTGATTTGTTTGACATTTTAATGTAATCTGCTACTGTTTGTCATAGAGATATTAGCACTTCTGTAAAATGTATCTTTGTAGCAGAGAATATTAGTTTGTAGTTTAAGGAATTTCTCTCTATATTTATATTCTTAAACTCTGTTTTGTAATTTCCACTCTGTAGACAATCTTGTAAGCACCTTGTGTAATTAAAACAAGCCGAATTAGAAGGAAACAAATGTGAAAATATAGTTGAAATAAAATTGAAACATCGGAACTTAACCGTCTATTTTATAATAGTTCTTGTGAACTTGTTCAGTGTTTCAGTATGTAGTGCTGCAAACTGGCCCATTTGAATAAATGGTAACCTGCTATTTGTATTTTATACCAACTAGATATGCTATTCTCAAACACTATTTTGAAATAAAGATCTTTATTTTGAAACTTCTGGATATCTTCTTCTTCTAGCCTTGCCCTGTTACTCTTCTGAATGATATTTTCATGTCTAATTTATGATTTTTTTCTGTTATTATGCTTCCTGAAGACTTTGGCCTTTGGGTGTTTTGCACAGAGTGGGCCATGTAGTAGGGTTGTCTCATAGGTGGAGCTAAACCAACTCAGGCGTGCTAGCATGGATCTCCAACAGTAAAAAAGTTTGTCATTAACAGAACTTTTTTTCACTTACTGAGGTGGAATTCTAGTAACGATTCAATGTGATCAAAAATGAAAACTATTTTAATACATCTGCAGAAACAATCTTCAGTTTACTGAAAGCAGGCTGAACAGAGTGTAGTCGAGTCATTATTGCAGTGGACATGTTAAGGTCTAATGGCCTATGTGGCCTGTGAAATGAAGTCTTACACCCAGTATCACTATTGTAAAGTAAGGCTTGTTTTTAAAATCGGTTCAAACACAGACAGAGGAGACCCCTTCAACTGTGATTTAAGCCAAGATTCGTTTTCATGTCGGCTTAAGCTGAGTGCGAACATGCTTCTGCAACTTTAAAACTGCAGAAACTGCATGTCTAGTCTTTTGTACTAATTTTTCTATGTTTGTTTTAAATTTATTGAATGTTCTACCATGTTTGTGCCTACGTGTGTCCTTAGCACGCCTAAAAAAATCCTGATATATGTCACCTGGGCATTATAAAGATGTTAAAACTGACAGAAATTGTGCTTGAGTGTGTACCACAAAGTCTTACCACCGAAACAGTGTACCAAAATAATTTTTCTGAGCTATTCACACTTTTAAAAATTGTCTCAATGATTGCAATATTTGATGTGTGCTCTTGGAGAGCAACAATTGTGTTGATGTATCTCCTCAGTAATGCTCCTTTTGTCAGCAGTTGTAACTTTCTGAAAGGCAACAGATACATCGCAGAATGAATCAAAGAATGAACCATATATCTGAAATATTGCTCTTGGCCTCAAAATTAAATAAAAGATTAGAGAAATATGTCCCTGGTATCCTCTCTGTCCCTCTTTCTGTCTGTATGTGAGGATGTACATCATGTGTTGTTAGAGTTCAGGTAGTGTTGATGGTGGGTGACAGTAGTAGTTCTCAAATCCTACAGGCATTAATCTTACTGTTTTTTCCTACCTTCTCGTCCTTTTGTCAGTTCTTATCACTTCCAAAGGGAGCAGGGGGGGGCGTAGCTCAACTTTAACATCATGATATTGAGAGAAATTCAATAAAAAATAGTATCCTGCATCTACTTCTGTGATGCTCTTGTTCACTATGCTCGATATACTCAAATGTGAAGTTGATTGCTTGCACAAAAGTAAGCTTCCTCATAAGCACTTGCTTATGCTATTTACCAGTGATTTGGTGCTACTGACATAAAAGGATGGCCTTTCCCTTCTTTAGAAGTCTTTGATATGATGGATTATTTCTACTATAGTCCAAAAGAAAAAAATTCTGAATTACATTCTGCAAAACAGACAAATTTGGTGATCTTAATCTCTACATGGTTTTTAGTATATCAGTTCACCTCACTTAAAACTTAATTTGATAAGACACTACATACATTTCTGTTTGCCTCCATTATGTAAATGTATCACAGCAATTGTTAGTACATTACAATTCAATACGTATAAAAATGGAATGTTAAAGGAAAGAATGCATAATACCTTTTTATACCTTTAATAGTATCTTACTAATTTTTATTCTGAGATGCATATGCTATTTTAACTAACGGAATACTCCACTGTAATTGAGGCTCTTTATATCATCTCAGTAGGGTATATAATTGGTGCCCAAGCACTATACAATTCCTCTTCAATCAGTGGTGTGGGCTTCTGCAATTTGTCTCATCTCCAAGTTGCACAAAGTGACCACACTGTGAATACACTGCACTCCAACTTGTATGTGTTTCACATTACAGTCTTTTTCCACAATACTTACTTTGCTTTTTTAGCTTTATCACACTGCAGTTTGTTTGGTTTGGGTTTTTTTTTTTAATCATTGCTGTTCAAAGAGAACAGACAGGGCTTTCATTATGGAGGTCTAGGACAATACCAAGATGTATGTTACGTTGTAAATTATTTCCTCATCTTTTTTATGTTCACTGCTGTATGCAACTCCTAGTTAAATAAACTTGTGAAAATGCTATCTTTGGAACTTTGGAATGTATCTAAGTAACTGTAGCTCACCACTGTTTTATATTTGGATATATGAAGTTCAAAATATGTTGGTTGTGCCTTGCTTTTTGAAATAAAGAACTGAAATTTCTGTTGAGATGGACTCTGCAGAGTCTTGCAAACTGGCAATCTTCAAAATTGTTCTGAAAATTAAGACCAGTACATTATTTTAAAATTAATACCTTTTACAGTGGCATATATATGGTAGCTTTTTGAGCCTGCATTACTTTCAGTTACTGAAGACTAATAAGAACAAGCTGGGGAAAAACACATTAAACAGATGGGTTTGCTTTCCTCCCTAGGAAATGCAACTCCATTTGTCTGTTTCTTCATGTGAGGAGGAGACACCTTGATTACATATTTAATGTAGACTATCAGCAGTGGTTTAGAATCCACAATAGCTTCAAGGTCATTACAAGCAGTGTTTGAAGGGTAAAGGGAAACATGGGGCAAGGATTCCACTGCTGTTGACAACTGCTGTCTCTGGATCACTAATCTGCCTTGTAACTATGAAGCTTTCATGGGGTTAAGCTTAAGAAAATTAAGGTATCCATGACTGAAATTTTATATGCAGTCTTGTTTCTTCAGAAAGAATAATTAGACATATTTACACAATTACATTTTAGTAAACTATTATGCCAGCTTAACTATAACACATATTCTGGTAAAAGTACATTAAACAGCGATCCTAAAGCAATTTAGCTGCTGAAGGCATTATTTTCTATCTAATTATTCACAAATTAATGAATAAAATTAAATTCCAATCACTGGAAAAATGAAGCAATGGTGAGAATCAGAACTACAGATTAGTTAAAGCTGTGCAATGCATAACAGAATTAAAGCTTTCTTTTATTCAAATTCAATGCTTAAAAAAGAACAAATCCATCATCTTGAAATTTGACTTGTAGCTTGACATTAAAAATAATATGAGTAGAATTTTCAGTGGGGTAAGCACAAAACTAGTTCAAGTAGTGTCACTCTCAATTAATGTACTCAGGTGGTGTGCCCATTAAAATTCCCACTTGTGGGTTCAGCTCTCTATGCAAATGGGGTCATTACCTGGAGAATTTAATTGGGTATGACACTGGGAGTAGGAATTTTCCTTTCAAAATAAACCTACTTGCACACATTTTCACTAGAAATTTGATTGTTACATATATTTCATATTGTTTGGCTCTATAAATATTTACCAAAATTGAGAATGTCTTCACTTATTTATTTTTTTACAGGTGATTCATAATGCATCAAAATGATTTTTAAATTGTTCCATGTATT
>VZTM01010235.1:418-44987 GCA_013400555.1 Jacana jacana | reverse complement strand
TCTTGAACTGAGGGGCCCAGAACTTCCTATGTAGTTCTGCTCCTGCTCTCATCCCTCTTTCCTCAGAACCTGACTAAGTGCAGAACAATTAAGCACGTTGGTCAGAATTTCTAAAGAAAAGGAGGTTTTAAACCAGCGTCCCTGTGTCTGGATGTGATGCACAGAACTGCTCAAAGGAGGGATGGAGCTGGTTGTGGGGATTTATCAAATGGCCAGGTTGTAAGCTGTGCTGCATAAAGTACCCGGCAGTGGAATGCAACTGCGGATTCCCTCCTAGCGTGACCTTGGGTTGGAATCAGTAGAGCTGCTGGTGCTGCAGCACAGGACAGAAAGGTACAGCAGCAAGAACTAGTGGCTGTTCTGCCACCCAGGCTGCCAGCAGCCAAGTGAATCCAGCCCTGCGGGCCCCAGTTGGTAGGAGAACACTTGGACTGGGAAGGCTATGCAGCTCCTGCCCCTGCTTTCCTGCCAGCTATGCTTACAATAAATAAATATATATATATATAAACCCATTGGATACAGCAGGGCAAGACCAGAATAAGGTTGTGGGGAGGGGAGATAGAAAATGAAAAGATTTAGGTTTAGAGAGTTTAATGGGAGCAGAAAAGAATTTAACTTTAAAATCATTCAGTGTGTCCTAACTGTTCTTCTCTCTCTCCCTTTTTCCCCTTCAGTACACAGTGTGGAATTTTGTTCCCAAAAACTTATTTGAGCAGTTCAGAAGAGTAGCCAATTTTTATTTTCTGATTATATTTTTGGTTCAGGTAAGTCGAATAATACTCGGGAAATTGCAATTTCTGTTGTAAATTCCACACCGATGTTTGTCCTATGAATTTAACTTCTCTGCTTTTGAGTTCTCTCTGTAAAAACAACACATTTCCAGTTTCTCTGGGAAAATAACATAAGAATTATGTCCAAGATGTCAGTGGTGAGATCAGTTCTGCAGTTTGTAATCCATTGCCTCCTTGCTGCTCTTCTCTTACATTTAAAAGAATGAGCTTTCTAATAGGCTGAAATTACTGAAGTCAGATAGTTCCACCTTGGTCTAACGGGATGTGTTGCCCATCCCATCTTCCTAGCTCCGAATATTGACTTGGTTGTTCCTGGGGTGGTGTTTCACACTGTCTGACATCCTGTAGCATGAGAAAGTAGGGGGCACACTGGAGATAAATGCCACTTGAAGCAGCCACAGATAGTCTTGCTTTTTTAAAGCTTTTAATTCTTTTTTAACGCAGACGTACCTCTTTAGTTCAGTTTTGAGACAGATTCCTTTCAAAGTGTTAGGCTTCAGGAATACCTAAATGTGATGTCCCTGAACAAACAGGGGTCTAAGGGTAGAGCTTCTGTTCAGAGTGTAGCCCTGGTCTCTCAGCCCCTGGCCTGGTGGGTGCCCTACAGTGTCTGGGAAATGTCTTGTCTGTGTCTCTGTCGCTGGAAATCGAGCGGGAGAAAAGCTGCAGGCGTTTTTGTTCATTTGTTAGAATGGAATTCTGGTTTTATCCAAATCTCACTTGGAAGTTCACCAATATCTAATATTTTTTTATGAGGCAAAAATGCCTTTCAAAGTTGATCGCCGTGGTGTCTTCTCTGTCAGGTGGATCTCGCGTGCCCAGAACGCAGTGTCTGTCACCACCATCTTACTCCACTGGGGCCGATGAAGCCCGGGGGGGGTTCTCCTTGGGGGATTTAAACAAGCAGCACAGTCCAGTCCACGTTGCTCACCTCACGTTTGCATGCCAGGGATGTGGTGACAGACCGCAAGCTGGTCACCTGGGGCTCCGCACCAGTTGGTTGATGGATGCTGGCCTATCTGTGTTGTGGGCCAAGGCCATGGTGCTCTGGTGAGAGGCAAAAAGGAGACAGGGGCAAGAAGAGGCAGGCTGCTGTGACAATTCCATGAACACAGAATTTGCTCATTTTCACATGAGCCTCTCTTGAGAAAGGAAGAGAGAGTGTAGATGGCAGAGGTGTCATGGATAACCCTGTCCAGCCAAAAATCAGATGCTCTTGGCATGGGTTTGCTTGGGCAGCATGCTGCCAAGCTGGAATTGCAGTGCTACACTTGAAGAACAGACAGTATTGCAGGCTAGAGCTGATGTTTGTCGTGTTCTGTAAATTGTCTGTGTTTTTGTGGAGAAAAAAAAAACACCAAAACTTGAATAGCTCATGTGTGTGTAAGGTGGCATGGTCTGTTTTCTCTCGGGTTCTTGGCTCTAAACAGAGTGAACTTGATGTATGATTTATGTTTTTTTTCCCCTCTTTAATGGTTCCCAAAGCAATGCCATAAGTCTCAGGTAAAGTGGATGAAGTGAATGCCTGTGGTTCTGAGCAGTTCCTGTGTATATTTTCTTTACAGCACTTGACTGTGTTGTTCTTTAACCTGTGGCAGAGGAGAACCACTGCCACCCCCCACATCCAGAACTTCCCTCTGTCCACTGCACTTTTGGCATGCCAGCATAACAGCACAGTGTCCAAACTGCATGTTAACCTGGGGAACCAGAAAGGAGCGCTCTGAGAGTGTTCTCTAACACCTAGACCATTGGAAATGACTGGTTTTAGCTGTATTTTCACTTCTCAGGTGGATGTTGTTCTACTCCACGTTGCTTCGTACAGAGTATTGGAGCAGCTTCGTGAAATGCATATTTCCTTCCTTTGTAACATACTTTTGAATGAATTTTTGTGGGAGGAATACCTATCTTCCTTTGACTAAGGACTCTTAAAAATTGGCACGTGCTTTACAGAGGGGACTCAGTCCGTTCTGTGCCCTAGACCCTCGGTGTGCAGCACTGTTGCCATGTGTGTCAGGATCTGGGTGTTGCTCTAGAAAGAGTGCAGAAACTGCAGCAAAAATACAGGTTATAATGAGGAATTGGGAAAATAGCTGTTATCTTGCTTCAATGGGTTTGTTGTTTGGTTGGGGTTTTTTTGAAAGTACAAAATACTAATTTTCTTATTTCCTTCTCTTTTAGCTCATGATAGATACCCCTACCAGTCCCATTACCAGTGGATTGCCATTATTCTTTGTCATAACCGTGACAGCCATCAAACAGGTAAAGGGAGAAAATGGTGTAGCCTGAAGTCTTTCTAAGGTGAAGTAGCTCAACAAGGTCTGAGTTAATGTTTACATACCAAAAATAAAAGAAAAAGGAGGTGTTTTTAGAAAGGATTTTGTATTTCATGTTATTCTAGAGGCTCGAGCTGGAGCGTTTTGGTTAGTTGTCAGGGTGACTCACAGCAGTACCCTGCAATGGGCAGTGAGTGACTGTCAGACAGCGTTTGTGTCTCGACAGCACTTGTCACTTGGTGTAAGACCTTTTCAGAAAGCTCCTTGCTTATTTCTTTGGCACAGCTCGATGTGTGGTAAAGCCAGTCCCCCCGTGACACACCGAGCGCGGAGCTCGGGCGGAGGAAGCAGTGGTGCAATCCGTGCTTGTCACTTGTTAAAAGGCAAATTCTGCCCCAAGGACCAGATTTCATGGTGTAAAGTTTACATTAACTGTAATCCTCTACCCAGGGGCAGGTCCAGTTCAGAAAACTTCTGGTTCCGTTTTCTTTTGCTTTGCTTGCATAAAGCATTTTGGAGTGCTTTATATCACCTGAAGTAAGAAAAAAAACCTCTTCTAAGCATGAGTTTAATAGAAGTCTTGTTCAAGCACCATACTGTGTCCTGTGAAGACCTACAGCCCTTGGAAGGAGAATGTTTAAAAAAAAAAAAAAGAAAAAGGGAAGAAAAAAAAATCTTCTGTTTTGTTTAAGTCCTTAAAGCAAGAGGAGAAAGAAACAAGCACATAAATACGGGGGTGATGTGGATAGAAGCTGGAATCTCTTCTGCAGGGAGGCAGGTTTCAGCAGCTATCTCCTGGGATGGGTTTGACAGCGCTGTCTGGGGAGGAGACGTGGTCAGAGCAGCTGAAGAGTAAGCAGGAAACTGTTATGGAGCTACAACTGGAATTTGTTTGTTTTCTGTGCCTGTAAGACCCAAAGCCACCCCAGAATAGGGGGAAAATATAAATAGGTGTAGCCTTCAAGCAGTTAGAATGGTGTTTGGGGCAGAGGGGATCTTGATGCAGGAGTAAGGTTTGAACTAATGTTTCATCTTGTTGCTGTGCAGTTTGTGTATGTAGAGTGCCCCGATCCTATTAAACAGCAGATGTTAACCATCACCCCAAAAAATTCCATGTTCAAGAGCTGTAGTTGTAGGTGGGCAATGGAAAATATCCCTTAAATATCCAAAAAATTCCATGTTCAAGAGCTGTAGTTGTAGGTGGGCAATGGAAAATATCCCTTAAAGCTGCATGAACTGAAAAAATTGTGCAACGTGGTTACAAATATTAAGTTACTTTTTCCCAGAAAGAGGTTGGACTTGTGTAAGTCTTCTCTCCAGTTGCCCAGTTGTGTAGTGGGAAATTTTACATATCTTACCGTCAGTTGCAAAGACCAGAGATTCCAACAGTTCTTCTAGAAGTTTCAAGTCATTCATGACTTGCCAAACACCAAGGGCTTTTCTGGTCATCTCAGTATCTCTGCAAGGACTGTTGGAACCACCTAAGCTGGTTTAATGGCCTCTCCTGTTGTATCCCCAGTGCCTCTCTGGCCGCTGTTACCGCACACTACTACATTAGTTATTTTTCAGCAGTTGGTATATAAAGATTCCCTTTTTTTCTTCCTTTTTTGTTTTTTTTTTATCCTGCCATGAATTAGGGGAGCAGTATTGCCAAACTGTTCTCTTGGAGAGACAACTGGATGTGCTCTTGCCACCAGGCTGCCCTTGGCTAAGGAAGAGAGAAATCTTCTGTTGGAATGCAGAGGGGAAGATACCCAGTAGGGTCTCAAAACCAGCTCCTGTTTTCTTCTCAAAATGGAATAGGAACCAGATTTTTAAGGGAAGAAACCCCTTTTGAAAGCTGCAGGGCATTGGTTCTATGCAAAGTTCCATCAGGATAAATGTTAAACCACAATTTAGCCATCTCTCCAAGGATGAAGGGGACAAATAGAATCATAAACCCATGTTGGGGATTGGGAAACTTGGCAGAGGGTGGAAAAACTCCCCCCTGGTTCCAGAAGGCCAGTTAAGGTGACACCTACCAAACATCTGACACTCAGCCTTGTTTTCATCTAAGCCAAGGAGATAGAACTCTTTCTTCTTGGAAGTGCAGTTGCACCTAGGGCAGGAGAAGGGCGTACGAGACTGCAAAGCGATGCAGCTCTTGCTGTGTCATTCTCTCTGCCTTGTCAGCCAGGGTGCTCTCCTCCCAGCCCCTGGGAAGTTGTGTGTGCCATCCTCCCAGCACTCCAACCTCAGGAAAGATAATGGGTAAAAATAAAGCAAAAAGTAAAGTTGGAAAAAAAAAAACCCAACAACACACAGACCAAAATAAAGATATTTCCTGCAGGACTTTGGGGAACTTTATCCATTTCAATGCATTCATAGTATTTAGCAAACGAGCTGGTTGGACACAGGTGTTTACACAACTCTCAGGGGAATTAGAAACAGCTACTTTGCAGGTTTTGATTGACCATAGACCTAAACTGAGGAGGAGAAACCTGGTGATGTAATATGCAGGTCTGCTTTAATTTTGTTCTTCGGTACATCGATGCAGTTACCTAGGCAGGACCTAAGAATATACTTTGAGGGCTTTTGATCTTTGGTGTCTGTTCATGCAGGTAAGCAATGTTCCCTGCATTCCCATTGCATCTTTCTTTTGAACAGTATTTTTGCAGTGCTTGCAAGTGAGGACAAGGAGCTCTCTCAGAAATGCCGCAGTAGGTAAATTTTGGGGGAATTTAAACGGAGCACAATAAGTTGGCTCTTGAGAATTCCCTGGGGTGAGGAGTCACCCTGGTGGTGTGGGCAGTAGGTGTCAGGTGGAGCTAGCGCTGCAATCTGTACTTTCTAAAGAAGGGAAATCTCAGCTCTTTGCCAAGTGCCCATATTGCTCAGCTGTTCGGGTTTGGGAGACAAATGCCCCAAGGTTACTGCATGTTAGTTAAATCCTTGTCTCCTTCTGTCAGTCACCTCTAACAAGGGGCTGTAGGTACTGGCTCTGGCTTTTTCCTGCCGATGGGGAAGGACTCTTTAAGAGTTTTCCTTAGGGGCTGTAGGACTCTGATTCCCCAGTGCCTCTCTGGCTGCTGTTACCGCACGCTACTACATTAGTTATTTTTAAGCAGTTGGTATATAAAGATTCCCTCTTCTTCCTTTTTTTTTTCTTTTTGTTAAGTTTAGGTGGTGCTGTTGTGCTGTCCTTACTCATTTGTGCTATAACAGTGCAGGTGCATGAAGGTAGAACTGCAGAACCATACTTACTGGTATAAGCATGCTAAATCCGTTGTACAGCTTTCCCCTGAGCTCCAGTCAGCCGCACAGTTCCCCCCAGTACCTGCATTAGTGCTCTGAGTATTACAGCGTACACGTCGATAATGTCTGTGCTGGTCTGGGATGAGCTGGGATTGCACCTGCTGTTTCTGCCCAAGGAAGTGATTTTAACTCTTTCACAAATCTTATCCCTACAGAGGAGCACTTTTGGAAGTGTCTGTGTTGCTGCAATCCCATTGTAGTCCTGCCAGGATGGGAGAGGCAGAGTGTGGAACTGTGTGCAGAGACGGATCCGTTCCTTGTGCTTGCTCCTGGGGCTTTCCAGGCAGTACCTAGGCTTGGACATCAGAGATCATTTAGGATTGCAAAGATGATGAGGGGCCTAGAACATCTCTCTTATGAGGAAAAGCTGAGGGACTCAGGTCTTTTTAGCCTGGAGAAGAGAAGGCTGAGGGGGGATCTGATCAACGCCTATAAATACTTCAAGGGTATTTATAGGGTGGGTGTCAGGAGGATGGGGCCAGCCTTTTTCAGTGGTGCCCGGTGACAGGACAAGAGGTAACAGACACAAACTGGAACAAAAGAAGTTCCATCTCAACATGAGGAGGAACTTTTTGACTTTGAGGGTGGCAGAGCCCTGGCAGAGGCTGCCCAGAGAGGCTGTGGAGTCTCCATCTCTGGAGATGTTCAACACCTGCCTGGACACATTGCTGTGCAGCCTGTTCTGGAGGGGGTTGGACTAGATGATCTCCAGAGGTCCCTTCCGACCCCATATCGTTCTGTGATTCTGTGAAATCATGCTGTTAGATTAAGTAAGCAATATATTAGTAGTTTAGGGAAAAGAGGGGAATAATATACCTGGATTCACTCTCATGAGTGTTTGCACATGTGTGTGCATGGGATAAAGGGTGCTTAAAGAGGTGCTGAATGTCGGGCAATGGAAAGCAGCTTGATTTAGCCATTAAAAACTCGGCTGCTGCAAACTGTTGCATTAGGACCCTCAAACAACTAAAACCTTCTCAGTTGTCTTCTCTGGCTCGTGCAGAGTTGATGTGTGAGCAGCATGTCAAACAAGATTAAGAAAACTTAACATTTCCTGTGTATACTGTGGCAGTAACTATAAGAAGTGCTGTATGCTATGACATGAAGAAGTCATTTCAGTCTGTTACTTCTATTTAAAAAGAAAAATTCACAAAATCCAGAGGAGAGGCTGGGAGTGACTGTTCCCAGATTTGTGGTGTATTAATCCATACAGATAAAAGACAGGGTGAGTGCTCGTTCATCTCGTCTGCAGGAACGTCAATGCCCGTTTGTTTTAACAGAGTGTGGGAGTGTTAACTTTCCTCACCCCTTCTCTTACTTTATTTGCCTTTCCTTCTTTGTGTAAAGTGAGTGGAAGTGAAGAGGTTTCCCAGGTCCTTGAGTAACAGCTGTAGTAGGAATGGAAGAAGTTAGTGACTGTATTCAGTGTATGCAGAGAGTAATTGGGATCTCATTTGCTTAGAAGATAATGGTTATGGTTTACAGGTTTCTTGCTTAAAAAGTAAATTTGTGTGTGTTTTCCAAAGGGCTTTGAAGACTGGCTACGGCACAAAGCAGACAATGAAGTAAATGGTGCTCCAGTTTACGTTGTTCGAAGCGGTGGCCTTGTGAAAACGAGATCGAAGAACATTCGGGTACGTGCCGAAGGGCAGACAGAAAATCGTGTGGCTGTTGCAGAGCTAGAGCTCTTGTTTCCTTATTAATCACTGTGGCTGTTCCACCATGATGGGGCAGCAACGTTTCTCCTGTGAAAACCCCATGTGTTCCCTTCCTCAGGTGGGGGACATTGTCAGGGTAGCCAAAGATGAGACTTTTCCCGCTGATCTGGTGCTTCTCTCATCCGATCGAGCCGACGGGTCCTGCCACATTACCACCGCCAGTTTGGATGGAGAGACCAATCTCAAGGTCTGGCTTTCTGCTGTGAAACAGAACATCATTCTTTTGTGATGGCATTTTTATTTCAGCCCACTGAAATTGCCCCCCTGCCCGGTGGTTCTGTCTCATTAACGCCATGAGCTGTGTTTTCCAGACGCACGTGGCAGTCCCAGAAACAGCGGTGTTACAGTCTGTTGCCAACCTGGATAAACTTGTCGCTGTCATAGAGTGTCAGCAGCCAGAGGCAGATCTGTACAGGTACCTCTTTATTAGCAAATATTTTGCAATTAAATCAACATGACATGAAGTGTTTAATATTAGGACTGTTCCGGATCTTGCTTGGTTTAAAATGCCTTCAGGTGTTTAGGTTTTAACAATTAGCCTAAATGTTCATACATATGTACTTACTGGGAGTTGCCTGTAACAGGTTCAACTTGAGTATTTCAGTAGTAGATCAGAAATTACAAGGTAATATTTGCCTTTTGTATTTCAATTATGACATTTATGTACATTTCAGTTCTAACCAGTAAACTTGTTTCCATATTTAAAAAGTTAAATGGCCCATGAGTCTGAGGAGGTTGGAGAGAGAGTTGTGTAAGGCTCTGCCAGGAGATTTCAGTGCTATGTAGTTGGGGTTTTTAGTGGGATTAACTCAAACCAAAGCAAGTGGTTGTAAGTTGATGTTAATTCTAAGGATATGCGTTGGTCACGTTTATTTTGCTTTTGCCCAAGAGAAGATTTGAACTCCAATCTTCAGCAGCAAAAATTTAGATTAAAATCCATCTATGGTTTTAGACATTTTAGACACCATTTCAGTGTCTGAATCAGCAAGCAAAGCCCTAGACGCTGTAAAACAGCATCATGTGTAAGGAGTGTTACATTCCCATCCACCTTTCCCCTGAATGGTATAAAGGAAAATGGTAGCTATCATGTAGCGGCTTTCAAAATCCAAGTGTGTCACCACAGTTTCTCCTAAGTAAGCTCTGGGATCTCTGAGAAATACTGAGTTCTTAAAAACCAAGACCCTCAGTTTGAATAGCTGTTCAAATATTTGCACTTCGGTCTGTAGAGCACATCAGGTTCAGGTACAATTGCTGCAGGACTCTATTTCCCTCTTCGTAGCTGGGGTCATGCTAAACGTGTCACACTTCAAAAAAATAGACTTGCTTTAGTCAATTAAAAAAGTCTATTTCTGATGGATAATATGCTAACTTGTGTTTGTTGAGGAATTATTTCTTACTGAAAATGTAAAGAAGTCACAGTCTGTTTTAACTGAGTCAGAAATATAATATTTTACTTTTTAAAGTTTTATTATGAAATCTAATGGACTTTCTCAAATGACTGTTCCTTTGAAGGATAAACAGTTCTGTTCTTAAGTCTCTCTTGTGAAGTGATTGCCAGTGTTGCCATATCATTTTAGTGGGATTGTTAGTAAAAGTGGCTTATTTTGTACTTGTGAACCGTTAATGACTTTTTGTAAACATAGAGGAGTTTATCATATTTTTGAGTCTTTATGTAGCTATTTCTAACGTGTGGCCATCTTTTATAGATTTGTTGGAAGAATAACTATAAGTCAACAAACTGAAGAAATCGTACGGTAAGTGAAATGGTACCAGATGAGTGTTTTGAACTGATGGAGGTGATCAAAATCATGGCCTTCACCAAAAAAACAGATACTCTTGAATATACAAAAGGGAGGGTTATTTTTACTGACAGAAATGAGAAAAAAATAGTGAAAGTTCATTTCATCCACTGCGTGTTTCAGCTTTGATGGGGCGGTTCTGGAAAACAGGGCTGCTGGGAAGGGGGTAATTTTCCAGCACTTTTAGAGCCACACAGGGGTTGGTAGTTGTGGTGGGTTGGCCCCAGCTCACAGCCAAAACAGGAGAGAAAACAGGAAGAACAGGAGGGAGAAAGGTCATGGTTTGAAATAACGACAGGGAAATCTCTCACAAGAAAAGGCCAGGTTGTCAGCGATATTTATCATCAGGTCATCTAATTGTATTCTCTTGAGAGTTGTTGCTAATCAGGCTTTCCAAACACTTGAAAAGTGACACAGAAACAGGTAAATCTGTTACGTTTCCTTCCCTCTTCTAATGTCCAAAATGTTATCTTTCACATAGTTGGTTTCCTAGTGCAAGTCCTACCTGAATGGAGTGTTAAAGCAGTATTATTTCCACGTAACGCGTGCCTTCAGGCTGAGGCTGGCAAACAACTCTCAGGTGTAGATGGGAACAACGTGGGGTTCAGAGCGAAGCAGTGATTTGTCCATGGCTTCACAAGAACTACGGGAACATCAAAGGCAGATCACTTGCCCCAGGTCCAATGCTTTGGCCACCTCCACAAGAAACCCCCACCCAAACCCCTCCAACACCCCACTGGGCTGTTTTCAAGGTTACCTTGTGTGCTCTACTGCACTTAGAGCTTTTCAGAATTCATTACCGAATTCCTTACTGCCCAGCTTGACAGGTTCTGCTCTGGGATCATCTATCAAAATAGCATAGTTGACAACATATAACAGAGCCAGTTTAATGGCAGTGTGAAAAGTAATGGCAAGTCCCGAAGGGGCTGTATCTCCTGGCTGTTGAAGATCAGCTTGTCTGGCCTGTCCTGCACCGATTCAGGGTTTGTACTTTGGGGCTCTCAGGATGTTTTTTTATTTTCTGCAAAGAGCACTTGAACTCAGAAATATACATTAGATTCCTTTATTAAAAAAATATATATAATTAAACACTTAAGCATTTAGTCTGGTTTAGTTCGGCTAAAGTTTGAGTCTAGCCTAAAATAATAAACTTATGTATGTGCAGTTTAAAGACCCTGTGGTAATCCAGGTGGTATTTGTGATGGGACCTGTTGTGTTTGTGGTAATAGTGAAGTGTGGCAGGTTGGGTGTAGGGTTGGGGGAGGTTTTGTGAGTAGCTCCAGATAATGCTTTCAAAGGGCCTTCGAGTACAAGAGGTCTGTTTGTGTAACGGTGACCGCAGAGTGCGGAGACCAGCCCAAGACCTGTTCACTCTGGCACTCGGTGTATCTCTCATTCTTCTGCTTCTACCCAGTCTCTCAGTCTGGGCACTGCAGTTGTTCAGTTCCTGCTTTTGTTTGAAACACTGGCGAAAAATAGCAAATGCACCTCATCTTTTATTTATTTCAAAGCAGCCGTGCTGGCAGTTCCTAAAGATGATACGGCCACTGGAGTAGAACATCCAGCTCTGACCTTGTGTGAACCACCCTTCTCACTGGACCTTCTGTTCCCAGCGCTTGGCCAGTGAAGTGAGCGGAGTATTGAGTCAGGAGAGGAACATTCATGAAACCTTAGGAAGCAGGACTTGCTCTGGGGTGGCAGTGGTGTGTCCATCGAGGCAGTTCTCTGCTGTGAATACCTTTTAGCGCGGTGGATCGCTTCGGTTTGACAGAGGGTAGTGAAGATGGACCTAAATGAGGGCGGGGCTGGAGTTGCTGCCGTGGGAATTCATGGGGCACATGGGACAACTTTGCATAGAAAACTGGATTTCCTTAATCCTACAGAATTCAGAACAACTAATTTCTAAATGCAATATGTCTATTTCTTTTTAGACCTCTTGGGCCTGAAAGCCTCTTACTTCGTGGAGCAAGATTAAAAAACACTAAAGAAATATTTGGTTTGTAGACACCTAAATACTTGGAGTATTCTCTTCTTAAAACGTATTAACGAGCTGTGCTTTAATTCTTCTTGCGCTGTAGAAATTGTAATAACCTTGCTGACTGTTACCCGAGGGGATCTGATTATAGATGAAAGTAATGATACTATGCTGAAGAATCTCTAAGGGTGTGAAGTTCCAGCTACGCTCTGTGAAAATATTTGAAGTGGTTTGATAAAGGAATAACTTAGCTTCAATGGATAAATGACTGTTGCTACTGTTACCCGTTGTTCAAGACTTTCTCCTGAGATTTACCAGTCTCATTTCCATAAAATACATATTGAAGAGCAGAACAGTCAGGAACGGGGGTTTAGTAGCTGTTACAGTTACTTCAGCAGTACTGTTCTACAGTAGCAGAACATGCAAATGCTCACCCAGTACCCTCCTGCTGGTGTACTGAGGTAAACACAACAGTAATGTCATATCTTAATTTTATCCTATGTCTCTTAAAACAAATATCTCTGTAAATTGTCTGTCTGCATAAAATAAAATGTAACTCTTTCCCCCTCGCCTTCCTCCCCAGGTGTTGCAGTGTATACAGGTATGGAGACAAAGATGGCATTAAATTACAAGAGTAAATCTCAGAAACGGTCAGCAGTAGAAAAGTATGTTTATTTTCTAATATCTTTCTTATTCGTAGAGTTTAATGAGTTTTTCTTTGGTAACCTGATCTCCTCACTGGGTTGTAGGCAAGGGAGGAGAGTGCAAATGCTTTGCCTTCAGGAGGAAGCTGTAGAGATAACATGTGTTTCTTCATATTTCATCCTTTGTTACCAGTAGTGTACGAAGTTGAAATACCCAAGTTTAAATATAATCAAAGCAGAAGAAGACAGTTCAGTGTCAGAATTCACAGAATTCTGTGATTCAGGAGGTTTTTTTTCTCTGAGGCGAGATGCAGCTTGAAGTAGATGCTTGGAGATAGTTTCCACTGTCCCAGCCCCTGCCGTTCTGTGCATCTTCACTGTAAACCAGCATTGCCTTTAGGGAGCATGGGTTGAAATGAAGTGTTCGTTGCTTCATTGCGAATCTTTGTCCTGAATTCTAGTATTTGATAGCATGGAAAATAGCTCTGCTTTTCACACAGGCTAGAGGGCATAGCCTGTCCAGATGCGGTTGCACTGAATCTTGCTTCAGGCACAAGTCGCAGGCTCGGGTTTAAAAACCTTTGCTCGTAGTTACAGGATGGGTGTTACTGCAATAGAGATTTAAATGTTGAACCTCGTGAATTATTCTAAAAGGAAAAGTAGTTCTGATACATTGCCTTTATTCTAGTTACTAAAAACCCGAGGTAGCCCCCCGGGATTCTTTTGCAAACATGAGAGAGATGATTGTTCTATAGTCAGACACAAATAGAGCTGCATGAGAAAAGCTCAGGCATCCCAGCAAGGAGTGGAAGGTGCTCTGGCCAGCGTTGCCTTTATACTCTCCAGTTCTGAGTATATCCTGGGCTAAATGATCAGAAGCAAAGGGTAGTGCTCTTCTAACTGCAGGGTGAGGTTCAGCCTTGGACTTACTCTGTGGTTTGTACCGTGCTGCCTTCGCAGCCCTGCGAGATCCTCAGGCTGGCAGGGCAGGAGAAGGCAGCCCCCAGAATCATGGACAGAAGTGGGGGCACACAGGGCAGTTGGTGGGGGTATTGCTGCAGGTAGAGTGTATCTTAGTCAGAGGTAGGATTTCTTTTCACTGCTCTTGTTTGTCACATGGAAACTTCTATCCATGTCAAACATGGGAAACGTTAAAAAAAACAGAAACTTGTCCAGTAAGTTTTTGATCAATTCATGTAACCACAGTGTGTCGACAGGTGAAGCAAAGTAAACTGAAATAACTGAAATTGCCTTTTTTTTTTTTTGCCTCTTTGTAGGTCCATGAATTCCTTTTTGATTATTTATCTAATAATCCTCCTCTGCAAGGCCATTCTGAGTACTATTTTGAAGTACGCGTGGCAAGCTGAGGAGAAGTGGGATGAGCCTTGGTACAACGGCAAAACAGAGCATGAAAGAAACAGCAGCAAGGTAATGCAGCTCTGCCCAGGTGTGTCTGCAGAACCCTCCACTGCTCCACCCTGAATGTCACCTAATGTCCCTGTTCTGGGCTTTAGGTGTAACTGCCATGTGACCCAACTCTGTCTGCTCTTGTCTCTGTGTTGTTAAGAGAGTTAGTCCCGTGTAGCCTCATCCTTGTGCGAGAATATCTTACCTCTGTTACTGTAGGACTTCTCTTCCTTAATGAAAGGACCGAGCTTTTTGAGAATGTTGGGTTTTGTTAGGACGTGTTTCTGATGTTCTTACTGCAGTTACTGTTCTTTTGGCTGCCCTTTGGCGTTTCTGAAAGGAGAGGAGGAGGAGGGCAGCTGTTCTTGTGCGTGTTCTGTTGCAGTGATTTCACAGTTCAGGCATTTTGGGCATTCTGTGATGCTGAGACTGGTCAAACAATTTTGTAAGGCTGTGATTTTCTCAAGCTCACTTTTGCCTTCCCACTTCTCTGTAGAGGTTGGAGGGATACTGTGAAGTGCTCCTTAAGTCTGCAGTTCTGGGAAGTGTCTCTTCTGATCACTCTGTATTTTTCTGTTTTCTGAAAGCAGTTCAGGAGCTGGTTGGAGAGGGTTTGTCAGAGCTATAGGGGAGTTTCAAAGACCTGGAAATCCAACTGTGTGATGCGGTGTCAGATGTTTGACACCCACCATCCCCATGTCCTAGAGAGCTGAATGCACTCACTGGGTATGCAAAAAGGTCCAAATCCCAAGTCAGGAGAGTTCTGTTTTGCTTCATAAGAAGCATGAAACTTAAGGTTAGTACAGAGTGGTTCAGGAAGGAAAGAGAAGGAATTTGAGACTGTCTTTGATTCGAGGAGAGTTGAGACTTTGCTGGTGTTTCAGCAGAACACGCGACTTTCGTGGAAGCTTGTTGTGCAAAGTGTATCTGTGGCTTAGCTGGGAAAAAAATATCTCAATGCTTTGTTTCATTTAAAATTATTAATTCACATTATTGCTATAGTTATTGGGAACTTTTTAATGTATTCTAAAATATTCTTATCTAGACAAGTACTAAATGAACTTAAAAGTTTTCAGATTGTTCAGTGACTTTTGGTACCTGCACCCACTTAGTGCACTCTCTGCTGTTTGAAGGGGTCAGTCAGGTACATTCTTGGCTCCCCTAAGGCTGCAGTAGTTGCTGTGTAAGTCAGACTGCCCGGGGGAGCCTTCCCACTTCCAGATAGACTCGGGATAAGTGTTCACTGAATTTCTCCATTCCTTTCCCTTTCCCTTCAGAGCCATCTGTGTTTCTGCAGTGTCACTCTCCTATCACGTCATTGTTTTTCCCTCTCTGGGTATAACTTCTCTGTCATGAATTACTGCTTTCAGTCTTTACCTACCTTTTCTGGCTGAATTTGGAAGATCTCTTAAGGCACGGTGCTTCCAGAGCTTTTGTCAGACACCTGGGTTAGTGGTACTGACTTTTTTTAAGTAATTGTAGCAACACTCCCTGAGTGGGAAGAACATTTAGCTTTGCAAACTGTTGACTACTTCTATACTCCCCTTCTTCAAAAAGCTCTCCTACACCAGTATCTGGTAGAGTTAAAAGAGGTGTCCTGCTTTTTCTCATCTCTCCTCTTCCTTGCTCAATATTCAAATGTTGGTGAGAGTCTTCCCGACGTGCAAGTTCGATGCTGAGTTTGTGCGAGTGAAAACGAGACTTCAAAGTGACTCTAGTGTTGCACTTCTGAGCCTGTTAAAGTTGTCAGGCCTAATAAAGAGGGATTTCTCTCCTGTTACATACCCAAAACTTGTGTGTCAAACCCCATGATGTGAAGAGGCGTAAGAGAAGTCTGGGCT
Organism: Jacana jacana; assembly: GCA_013400555.1. Taxonomy (NCBI): domain Eukaryota; kingdom Metazoa; phylum Chordata; class Aves; order Charadriiformes; family Jacanidae; genus Jacana; species Jacana jacana. Next base: position 29,245 of record VZTM01010235.1, on the reverse strand, counting down.
GTTGAAACCCACACTGTCTCCTCCTTGTCATGTACTCTGGGTCACCCACGGCCCTGGGGAGCGCCTGCAGACAGAAACCCTCCTGTCACTGCTCTCCTGAACCTCTCCAGAACACTTGCAGGTGCCTCTGACGACACGGAACACCCATTGTTTGCTTACACCATTGGTGCTCCTCAGAAAAGCCTGGGAATGGGGCCAGTTGATGGGATAGGGAATAAATTCCATTTTCTCAGACCTCCTTCAAGAGACCTGTTAGAGAACAGCATAGCCGTGACATGTCCTGTTAGTGGGCAGCCCCCCTGGCAGAGTCAGTAGAAAGGACAAAAATTAATCAGCTTGTGAGTTGAAACACCCAGCTGTAGCTAAAGGCAGGTTTTTTGCATCGCTCTGAAGGCGTGTTACTGGGGCAAACTGGAAATGCCTGCGTATTGTCACCCTCTGTGGTGTCTCTCATCTCTACACGGGACTCTGTCTCCTCTCTCAGCTTTTCATTTTTCATATATATTGAGACTAAGAAACCACATTTCACCTGATGACTGCAGTTAATTGTTACATGTTCCCTTTTTGTCTTGTAGATCCTGAGATTTATTTCGGATTTTCTTGCGTTTCTGGTACTTTACAACTTCATCATACCTATTTCACTCTATGTGACTGTTGAGATGCAGAAATTTCTGGGATCTTTTTTTATTGGCTGGGATCTTGACCTCTATCATGAAGAAACAAACCAGAGAGCGCAAGTGAATACTTCAGACCTCAATGAGGAACTGGGACAGGTAGAAGAAAAAACACATGATCTCTTCTGTTTCTTTTATTTTTAACTTTCTATTTCCTACTTCTTTTTTAATGCTAAACTTGATTACTGCAGACTTATTCAAGGTTGCTCTTTGATTTCTGATTAATTTGAAAGTAAGATATAAATATCTGTTGGCAGAGATTAAAATTTTTGCACAATCAAAATAAGGAGAGTATTAGGTGAGGGGTTTGGTTTGTGGGGTTTTTTATTCCCTCTAACAAGAGTGTGCAACTCCAGTCTGGTTTTTGTTTTACTTTACAAAAGGTAGAGTACGTGTTTACAGACAAAACCGGTACATTAACTGAAAATGAGATGCAGTTTCGGGAGTGCTCCATTAATGGCATAAAGTACCAAGAAGTCAACGGTAAACTAACTCCAGAGGGGTTTTCTGAAGATTCTCCAGATGGCAATAGGCACAGTTTGGTAAGACTTCCCACCCCCAGCCCTGTTAGGCATCCTCGATAGAAATTGTTTTATTTCAGAGAAGTAGTCTTCTGGCATTAGCACGTTTTTAGAAATCAGAATTTCAGAATAGTTTGAAGCTATATAGAATCATAGAATCATTCAGGTTGGAAGAGACCCTTGGGATCATCGAGTCCAACCATCAGCCCCACTCTACAGAGTTCTCCCCAATGTTAAGTGTTACTGAATAAATAGTGTTTATTAAACACATTGACATGTGATTATTTAACATATGAGCATGGAATACTTGGCAGATTTTTGATCAAGAGCATCCTTTAAAAATATGTTACAAACTGGGTTGGTGTGTCACGGTTACAAGTAGTTTTTTCATCCTTCCAGGTGAAGGAGGAGGAACTCTTCCTGAAGGCAGTTTGTCTCTGTCACACGGTGCAGATCAGTGCCGATCAGACAGACGGTGCTGACGGTCCCTGGCACAGCGGTGGCTCACCGGCCCCGCTGGAGTATTACGCTTCCTCCCCAGATGAGAAAGCCTTGGTGGAGGCCGCCAGCCGGTGAGTCAGGCTCCCAAAACTCTCCTGTGTAGAAATTGCCTCTCTGGGCAGGAAATTCCGGGTCAAGGCAACCTCAGAAATCGCTCAGACTGTAAAGGCCCGGGGCCTGGCACTGTCAGTTTAGTATGAAAACACACAAAGATAAAATACACAAACTCCTAGGCATATTATAAAGTGATGATTTTAAATGTTTATGCAAATCCTTGAGAAATGATAGGGGACAGAGTGTGTTGCTATTAAAACACTGGAGCAAGTGGGCATTCTTTGTTTTCTTGAGAAAGAGAGAGAACAGGAATGGGGTGTGTAAGAGTCTCTTTTTTTTCTTCCCCCTGCCTCAGTCAGTCAATAGGCATTGTGTTGAAATTGATGGTTAAATGCGTATTTTCCTTTCCTTTCAGGGTTGGAGTAGTGTTTACTGGAACCAGTGGGGACAGCATGGAAGTAAAAAGTCTTGGAAAACCAGAAAGGTACTCCTTGTTGTTCCTTGGTTCTTAGGAAGGACAGAAGAGCGGTGAAGATTAACATCATGTTCTCCTCTTAATCCTCTCTGTGCATGAGAAAGCCTTGTCTTTCCACAGCGTGCTCTTTTTTCCTAAAGTTTGTGCTTCAGGTTCAGGAAGTTCCCAGAATCAGTCATGTATGCATTGTGTAATTACGTATCCTACACTTTCCCAAACTGAGCAGAAATAGCGGGCAGTTCAGGAGCGGTTTCTCATAGCACGTTTTCTCCACCCAGTCCGTGTCCGCTGGCAGTACTTTAAACTTCAGTGTCTGAAGTTAACTTCCTAAACTAGTGATAATGGAACAAAAAGTAGTCCAGTCATCAGGGAAGACTTTGGTTTTTTAAACTCTGTAGATAGTTTACAGGTGTTAGAAATAGATTTACACCTGAACTAATAACAGAAGGATAAAGGAACGGGAAGGAGCGGATTGTAATCTCCAGACGTAAAGCTCGTGTTCCATAAAGTGTTCCTCCTGGTAGAAGAACCTTTTATTCTTATAGAATGGAATAAACTCTGTGAAGTGCTGAAAAGCAGTGAATTGCACCAACACCCATGACAGCAGTTGTTGCCCAACAGCCATGGAATTGCTTTGGATTTTCTGTACGAAACTGACACCTTGGGGAAAGCTTTATGGGGGAAGTGTATATTTATAAGCCATTGCCTTTGGTAATTTGTCTCTGAAACTGTTTTCTTCCCTTGTCTCTTTTCTATTCAAACACAAAATACAGATATAAATTGCTTCATGTTTTGGAGTTTGATCCGAACCGGAGACGGATGAGTGTCATTGTAGAGAGTCCCTCAGGTGAGCGCTCAGAAGTCACACAAGCTGCAGCTGAGAACTTCTTCAGTAGTGGGTGTTCTTAATGTCTGCTCTGGTTTGTTTTCTAGGGGAGAAGCTTTTATTCACTAAGGGAGCAGAATCTTCCATTCTGCCTCGCAGTAAGAGTGGAGAAATAGACAAGACCAGGATACACGTGGATGAATTTGCCCTGGTGAGTGGGTGTGTCCTCCCAGCTGATGGGAGGAAAACCCTTCTGGTATGAATTCTGGGAAGTGAAGAAGTGAACAAATTGCAGGTGACGCTTTGTGAGGTCAGAATGTCGTCTCCACTGAATGCAGTCCTTTCTTTCCTCACAGAAAGGACTGAGAACTTTGTGCATAGCCTACAGAAGATTCACCCCCGAGGAGTACCAAGAAGTTGGCAAGCGGCTGCATGAGGCCAGGACTGCCTTACAGCAACGGGAGCAGAGATTGGCAGATGTGTTCAACTTCATAGAGAGGGATCTGGAGTTACTTGGGGCTACAGGAGTGGAAGACAAGTACGCGATGGAGTTCCTGTTCACTACGCTCACAGCCATAGCCAGTTTAGGATTTGTAACTGACATCTGAAGTGTGCTGTGAAAAACTCTCCCACCACCACCAGAAGCTGTGTGTTGGGCTTCTTGAGTACATTCACTTCCCTTGGGCTTGGGGAGCATTCAAACCTCCTATTGTACCAACTGATTTTGCCTTGATAAACGCTGACATACAGTGTGCTTCGTTGGGAGAGACCTAATGTCTGTGAAATGGAATAATCGCAGTAAATATTTAGGGTAATGGCTAATTCCTTGGGAAAGCCTCTATCTGTAGCTCCTTTCTGCCAGTCAGAGGGCTTAGTGTACACGGGGCTGCCCTGATGGAGCACTTCAAAGCTGCTCGTTTACCCCAGCAGATGGTCTGTGTTGTGGAGAGTTTTAAAACTTCTCCAACAAGTCAGCCATGGTGCCTGACTTAACTGAAGATGTGCTTCTAACAGAGCTCCCATCACTTACTGGGATTGTAGCTCAGGTTTTGTTTCATCAAGGCCTTCGTTCTGTTGCTGGTAACAGAGTGTCATCTGCCAGACTGTGATTCTCTGGCAATGTTTGCAATATTGGCAGCTCAGTCTTAAGTCACCCTGAGAGCGGGGTCACAGGAGTGTCACGGAGTTACAGTGGGAGCTTTGGCTTTTTGGTAAAGTGCTCGATTGGTCATTTAAGATATTCNAAGCTGGTGAGAGGCCTGGAGAATAAGGCTTATGAGGATCGATTGAGGGAGTTGGGGTTGTTTAGTTTGAGGAAGAGGAGGCTGAGGGGAGACCTCATCCCTCTCTACAACTGCTTGAAAGGGCATTGTAGGGAGGTTGGTGCTGGTCTCTTCTCACGGGCAATGAGCGATAGAAGGAGAGGGAATGGCTGCAAGCTGCAGCAGGGTAGGGTTAGGCTGGACATTAGGAAAAAATTCTTCCCAGAAAGAGTGGTCAGTCAGTGGAATGGGCTGCCCAGGGAGGTGGTGGAGTCCCCATCCCTGACTGTGTTTCAGAGCAGATTGGATGTGGTGTTGAGGGATCTGGTGTAGGGGAGAACTTGTAGAGTAGGGCTGATGGTTGGACTTGATGATCCCAAGGGTCTGTTCCAACCTAAATGATTCTATGATTGGGCTATAGATGATCTTTAAAGGTCCCTTCCAATCCCTGAGATTCTGTGATTCTGTGACTTGAAGCAGCAGCCTAACGGGCCAACTTCTTCTTTTACTGTTTGGGGGAACTGCAGAGTTCATAACAAAATTCAGACTTTTCCATCACAGCGATACAAACCCAACGTTTTTGTCCCAAACAGAATAAAGGAAGACCACGTTATCCAGCACGGCCTGGTGGTGGATGGGACCAGCCTCTCTCTTGCACTCAGGGAACATGAAAAACTGTTCATGGAAGTTTGTAAAAATTGCTCAGCAGTGTTGTGCTGTCGCATGGCACCTCTTCAGAAAGCGAAGGTGAGGGGGAATACAATCAGGACGGTCTGGTAGGTGTTTATATCGTGCTCTGAGGAGGCAAGGTCTCTTGGAAAGGCTTTGTGTGTGTGACTTTGGGAATCCCTGTTAAACCCTGTTCATCTGGAGTAGTTTGCTTAGAAGTTTGTACACGAGTTCATGAAAATTTGCGAGTGGGTGGAGGAGTAAGTCAAAATAGTGCCACCCTGCAGGAGAAAGGCTGATCTTTCAGAGCCCTCGAGAAGCAGACCAAAGGCAGCAGAGATCCCCATCACCCGTGTTCTGCTGCATTGCCTGCCCCGTTGCTTCTCCACACCAAAAAAGCTAAACAGAAAATTCATGAAGCTGTAGGGAAAAAATGTGCTCTCCAAAGATGTAAAAAATACCCATGTTTGAGGAGGAAGGGAAGGGAAGCCAAGGCCTAGTCTCCCAAGGAGCTTTGCCTTAATGCTCTTTTCTAGGATCATTTTTCCTTCACATGTACTTAATTTTCCTCAAATACAGATGAGATAAAATTCAAAATTGGACTTAGTGATATTTTTTTTTCCTCTAGTAAGCTAATCTCTGAAGAGCTGTATTATTTATTATTTCCTTTTGAAATTTTCTCCATTTGATGCTTCTCTTCGTTTTTTGACTAATACTCAATTCTATAACTCTTGGAGTATTTTTTTATGTACCGTGCTTGTAGCTTGTCTGTATGCTTTAAGGGCATTTTGCATGTATTTCCAGTAATATTAAAGCTCTGAGAGGATACTGTTCCCCACTCTTCCTTTTCTTTTTGACGTGGTGTAAAAAGAAAAGACAACTTCTTACCCTAAAGCCACAGGAAACAGTTATGTGAGGTCCTAGATGCGCAAAAGGCTGGTTTACTGTAGCGTGAGTGACCTGGTTTGAGGCCACTCTTCCTGCATCCAACGTTTAGCCATTTCAGTGCAGTCTGCAGAATCATTTTATTCAGCTCTATATAGAACTTAGTGTAATAGTAGCTTCAATAAAATGTTATTGTTTGTGACTGTTCTCAAAAAGTAATTTATTGGATGAGTCCACCTTATATATGGTCCTTTAGCTGAAATTTTTTGCCATTTTTGCACTTTAAGGTGCAGTTATTTGTGTTGTATCCCTGTTCTTATTCTGTTATTTAACTTGATTTATGGTTTCATTTAGATTTATAGTTTGTTTTGTGCTGCCAGATTTGGCAGAGAGCAGCCAACAATGCTTTCCTTAATTCTTATCCTCTCCAGTGGATAATCTCCATTATTTCCTGTGTTTCATCATGAAGTACCATAAAACCTAATTTCGATGGCATTTGACTTTTAAATTTTAAGCACTGAAGTCTATAAATATCCGAGCCAAACGTCCTGCAGGAGGGAGGGAGGGAGGGAAGGAGGGAGGAAGGAGGGAAGGAGGGAAGGAAGGCCGTTCGAAAGTGTATTGCAGTTCATTCCAGCCTTGTGTTGGATTTTCTGCTGTACTTACTCCCGAAGTAAGTATTCACTTCCACCTTTTACCTGACTGTTTTGCATGATGAAGCCCAAATTGAGTGCTGAGAGAAGATCTAAATATGAACTGCAAAATAAGCTCAAGGTGGGCATGATATTTAAGTCAGGTCTGTGCCCCGGAGCACTCAGCTTTTCTAAAGGAGCAATGGATTTGCACAAGGGGTGTGCTGAAGGTGTGTTTCACCCTCGTGTTACCTACTCATTACATGTACAGGGAGGGAACTCAGATACTCAGGAATAGGAAGCATAGATTATCTGTCTATATTGAAACATTTCTGCCCTTTTATTTTTCCCCAGGTAGTGCGACTGTTAAAAACGTCTCCAGAGAAACCTATAACGTTAGCGATCGGAGATGGTGCTAATGATGTGAGCATGATACAAGAAGCCCACGTTGGCATAGGTAACGTGCTTGGTCAGGGGAGACAGAGGCAAATAGGACACAAATTGTAGTAGAGGATTAGGTCGTGAATAGTGTTTATAAACAGATGAATTTCTAAGGGCTTTCCACCTGTGAATGACAGCATGCTAATCTGAGTCATCTTTTGGGACAGAGTTTGTGACAGGTAGGAGTATTGGTCTGCTCGAGGGTAGAAAGGCTTTGCAGAGAGATGAGGACAGGCTGGATGGATGGGCCAAGGCCAATGGGATGAGGTTCAATGAGGTCAAGTTCTGGGTCCTGCCCTTGGGTCACCCCAACCCCCTGCAGCGCTGCAGGCTGGGGGCAGAGTGGCTGGAGCTGCCTGGCAGAAAAGGCCCTGGGGGTGTTGGTGGACTCTGTGGGCTGACCATGAGCCAGCAGTGTGCCCAGGTGGCCAAGAAGGTCACCAGCATCCTGGCCTGTGTCAGGAACAGTGTGGGGAGTAGGACTCGGGAGGTGATCATCCCCCTGGACTGGACACTGGTGAGGTCCCACCTCATGAGCTGTGTCCAGTTTGGGACCCCTCACCACAAGAAAGACATTGAGGTGCTGGAGCAGGTCTAGAAAAGGGCAATGAAGCTGGTGAAGAGTCTGGAGAGTAAGCCTGGTGAGGAGTGGCTGAGTGAGCTGGGGGTGTTCAGCCTGGAGGAGGCCGAGGGGAGACCTTCTCGCTCTCAACAACTCCTGAAAGGAGGGTGTAGCCGGGGGGGGATTGGTCTCTTCTCCCAAGGACCAGGCGATGGGACAAGAGGAAGCAGCCTCAAGTTGGGCCAGGGGAGGTTCAGATTGGAGATCAGGAACAATTTCTACACAGAAAGGGTCATTGAGCCTTGGACTGGGCTGCCCAGAGTAAGTAAAGCGCTGCTGTAACAGCAGCGTGTCCTTTAATCTGCTGTTGAGTAGAAAGAACTGTAAGAAAAACCTAGTAAGTAAATGATAATGGTTTGGAGATTTTGGTTTTGTACGAGTGTTACTCTGTCTTCCCATAAATCTTTCTTCAGAAATAGTCCTTTCTCCTTCCTTTTTTCATTCGGTTTGGTTTGGTTTGTTTCCCCCCCAAAATTGACTCGGCTTCCAATGAATAGTTTCCTGCGGCTGCGTCAGGACTATGGCTTCCTTTGGAACTAAAGCTGCTGAAGTCTTTATAATGTTGAAGTGCAGGAGAACAGATCTGTAGTGTCAGATGTGTATTGTTGGGGGTTTGTCTAACCTTCAGTGTGCTTAACCTGTTTTTTGTTTCCCAAATGTGACAGGAATCATGGGCAAGGAAGGAAGACAAGCTGTGAGAAACAGTGACTATGCAATAGCACGGTTTAAATTCCTCTCCAAGTTGCTTTTTGTTCATGGGCACTTTTACTATATTAGAATAGCAACCCTTGTACAGTACTTTTTTTATAAGGTAAGTCTTCGGGTTCCTTCAAAAACATGTCACTTCTTCCCAGCGAGAAATTGGTTTCAGATCTAACATTTCTGTTGGGAACAGGTTCAATATCTCTGTTTAAATGTGGTTTCTGGGCTCTCTTTGGTATTTTACGACCAAATGCAGTGGTTTAACTCGGAAGCTGTGTAGGGCTTTCACCTGGAAATGGGTTTTAAACACCGCAGTGAGTTTGCAGAGGCTGTGGCAGCCAGGGTTGCTCTCTGAAAGCAGTGCCAGCAGCCTGGAATCAAGTGCATTCTTTAGCAAGATGTAAAAGTATGACTTGTTTGTTTATGGATTTAATATGAACCAACTTCATTCATCCTGGAAAAGGACAAAGGAGTGAGGAGTGAGGAGCAGTCCTGGGAGCTCAGTGCAGGGTGGGGGTGTTGGAAATGCCAACAATAGCTTTTCTTTTTGCTTTTCTTTCATTTTTTTTCCTTTCTTTCATTTTTTATCCTTGGTTTTTTTTCTTATTTTTTTACTTGATCATCAGTTTTGATAACAAGTCCAAATCCACTATCTTACTTGAAGTGTATCTGCGATTCTTCTGTTCATCTTCTGTTGGTTGCTCCTGTTTCCAGCTAGCAGCGTGGGGTGGGTCTGGGGGTTTGCTTCTGCTCCCATGCAGAAAGCTCCCTTCAGCTGGACACGGGCTTTCCAGAACAAAATAGGGAAACTGTTGGGCAAAGAAATGCTTAAAAAGGAGCTGAGGGCAAAATGGATGGATTTCTCCTCCTTTATACCACTGCTTGTACTCCCATAGTGAGATGTGTTCACCAAGCACATATAATTAAGTTTGTTTTTCAGCTTCATTGTCCTGAAGGAGAAACCACACGTGCCCTTGCACAAAGCACACTGCCTCCCTTTGCCAAGTGAAATGCTGAAGTGCTTTATCCTCTTACAGCTTGTAAGAATGAGCAATTTCTTGTAGATTCAGTGATTTCTTTTAGGCAAGGATTAACTGACTTCCTCTGCTTTTCTTTTTCAGAATGTGTGCTTTATTACACCACAGTTTTTATATCAGTTCTTCTGTTTGTTTTCACAACAAGTAAGTACTGGATGCCTCGCACCGTGGTAAATGTGCCTGAAAGACTCTGGGTAAATAGCTGGAAGGAGCAGGAGTGAGGTACACAGGAGCAGCACAGACTTTACACTTCAATCTCCAGCTCTGTGTTCTGTATACACTAGCTTGGTGTTTCTGGATGATTATGTCAGTGTAGCCTTTCATCTAAATAATAAGTTCATGTGATTAATGATTTGTTTCTGCAAAACTATTAGTGTGCTAATTGATTGTAGCTAATGTAAGCTTTTCCTTTTTTAATTTGTTTCTCAAATCAATTTTTCTTTCTGTTTCAGACGCTCTATGACAGTGTATACCTGACTTTGTACAATATTTGTTTCACTTCCTTGCCTGTCCTCATATACAGTCTTTTTGAACAGCATGTGCATCCGCATGTATTGCAGAGCAAACCTGTGCTTTATCGGTACGTAGAGCTTAATTTATTGTCACAGCACATCAGCTGGAACACCAGGGGTGTCTGCAGAGGTCTGGACTTGTGTTAGGCATTCCTACAGTACTTTTGTCTGTAATTTATGCAATTTTTAGTATGTGTCTTGGCAAAGAAGAACTGCAGCTCCATAGTTGTCATCCTGAAAGTTAATTAACATGGGTATTTTCAGAGAAGCATCTTTTTGTGCCAGTTCTGTTGAGACTGGAAGAGAGTTGAGTGCTTGGTCAGCTCACACGATTGGCAGCTTCCTCCTGCATTACATGGAGGGGGTGAAAATCTCTGCCATGCACACAAAGAACTAGGACACCATGATTAGGGGAATCGCCACCAAAAAATGCTGAAATCCTAAGAGGGGAAGTGATTTTCTGTAGAATTAGGTGTCCTCCCAGTGGCAGCATGTTCCACTGCATACTGCTTTTCAGAGGAAAAAAAGAGAAGGTATGTATTTTTGTAAAGGAAACAAACAAACAAAAGATGTCTCTTAGAAGTTTCTCTTTTGCTGAAGGTCTTTCAAGCAGAACAAGGGGCAAGTGTCAAGAGATCTGGTTTTTCCTTCCTCTTGCACTTCCACCTCCAGGGAGAGTCTAGTTTGTGCCATTCTGAATGTGACCCGTCGCAGACCCTTGCCATTGGTGATCCCTGCATAAAGCAGAGGCAAATCACTCAGAGTTCTTTTTGCCCATGATTTATGGATTTTTTTTTTCCTATGTCAGCATTCATTAAGTGGATCTTGGTGCAGTTGAAAGTTACATTTATTCAAAGCAGTAGGAGTCACGCCATGTGAATAGCTGCTGGCTTACACAGAGACATCTGAAATCCCAAATCTGTTTTATTTCTGCAGAGACATCAGTAAAAATGCCCATCTGGGGTTTAAACCATTTCTGTACTGGACCGTCTTGGGCTTCTTTCATGCATTTGTTTTCTTTTATGGTTCATATCTTCTAATGGGAGAAGACACTTCTCTGCTGGGAAATGGCCAGGTACGATATCCTAAGAATTATTCTACCACTCTATTTTCGGTGCTATTTCTTAGTGGTTTTTGAGAAATCCTTTTGTGTCAGAAAAAACGAAGATTTTTTTATTTTTTTTTAATGAACTATGTATTTACCAAAGGTGCTTTATCAATATTCGTGTGTCCTGTCAGGAGTAAGAACTGCTGAGTGTGGAAGCTGAAAGGCACGCTGTCAGAAAGTGTGTGTCCATGAAGAACATAACTCTCAAGTTAATAAATGTATAAGGATTGTCTCACACGTTGTTTTATTTTTTTATATTGTTTTTGTCATAATCCTATGTCAGAACTTCAGTAAATGAGAATTAATTCAAAACTCATTTGGAGTTGGACTTACTTGCAGTGTCAGACGATGACTTCTCTTTAGCACAATATTAGACTGAAATCTGGCCATTCCCAAAGTCTCACAGATTGTCCTGAAAATGCATTACTTTAGCTACTCAGCAGTTTTAAAAATTAAGTGGTGCAAGCTGCTTTTAAGTTATATTTTTTATTCACTAGATGTTTTTAAGGCTGCTGCCTTAATGAAATCATAAAATACTAATTTGACCCTTTCTATTTTAAAGATGTTCAAGTTCACAGGAAATAAGACTGTCAAGCTTGGATTAAACCATTCCAAACCTGCTTCCCCGTTTTCCTCAGTTCCCAGTTTGTTAGCCCAATGTAGAACAATTAGATACTGATTTTTCTCCTGTAAAAATGTTGCTCATGGTGAAGTACAAGTAGAGCTGGGTGTGTTGTGAGTTGGGGTGCAAAGAAGGTATGGTGCTGTATTGACAGGGGACCCCAGGGACAGGGGGTGGTGGGCAGGAGCGCAAAGGGTGAGGCAGGAAAGGGTTTCCATATCATGATTAAATATGGAAAAGGCAAAAAGGGGTTCCATATCGTGACAGACAATGACCAGGAGTGTCTTGGTGCCTGGAATCAGAGCGTGTGAAGTGAGGGGCTGTGGGGCAGCAGTTGGAGGGGTTGATAAGGAGGTTAAATAGTTGTGCTTGAGACTGAAATGCCCCTTACAGCTGAGGGATGAGTGTGTCCTCTCCTGTGAGAGGACACACTCCAAGCTGTGTGACTTTGATGTCCTTGTGAGTTGGCAGAGGGCCTTCAGTGCTCCTCTAACAAAGTGATTTTACACTTTAGGTTTTCTGGCCATCTTCAGAATTACCTTGTGAACATCCACAAGGCAGGAACAGACTTTTTTCATCGTCTTTAGCAACAAACATTTAGTTTGGGGAACAGATTATTATCAGTGAGTTTGACCAGGGTGCCAACATAGACTTTATGGAGAAGGCTCGTTTAATGGTTTCTTGCATAAGGCAACCTCAAGTTTCTTTAAATATTCGTAGTCACTAAGCAAACTAGAAATAAAGCTTTCAGGTGCCCTTTGGTTTCTCATGTTTTCTGTGATAGGACTTCAAAAAAAGATCTTAGAACTTACTTGGAGTCACTCTGCATACAGCCCTGGTAGAACTGTGTGTGTGGCTGAAGAAACCAAAGTTAAGGGCAAGAGAAGGAGCTTCCTTGTGAGGAGCCCGGTACCAGGCCTCACGTCGTCCTCCTCTGTTGGGAGCAAATCAGAACAGAATTGTAAATAATCTGTGAATGCTGGTGGTGTGTTAGGCTTTACCTCAACGTGTTTGTGCAACAACTTGATCTTTTAGGCTTTTTTTTATTTTTTTTTTCCCCCTTTTTCACGCTGTGCATGTCGCCAGATATTGAAACCTAACAGGCAAATGGTAAGAGTTTAGAGGAGGAGGAGATACAAAACTGTTGTATCTGTTACTTCCCAGGACCGAGGGCTGCAGCATCCGTGGTGTCAATGTGTTCAAAAATACAATGGTGGAGAGAACCCCTTGCTGTTTCCCATTGTAACTCTGACCTCCCAGCCCTGTTAGCAAAGACACTTTCTTTCACGGGACGCTGGGGAGCAGCAGTTTGGTTGTACTTTAAGATGATCATTGCAGCAGTTAACACAAGCATGGTGCTTGTTGAACGTCCCTGCTGGTGTGAACAGTGAATAGAAGGCTTCAGAAGATGTGCTGTAAGAAAGATCTTTAAAATGATCAGTAAATCCAGAGTCCTGTGTAGAGACATGGGAAAAGCCATTGTGGGATCTGCCCTGGGGCTGTGGGATTCCTGTCAGAGCTCTGTAACAAGGACTACAACGCCCTGAATCCCGGTTCCCTGCCCTACTAACAGCTCACTGGGATGTGCCTGGCTGCATGTGGTACCACCCAGCCACGTCCTCATCCCCGCTCCCGCGGCGGGACCCACCATGTCCCACAGCATGGCTGGAGGGAGATGCTGGACCGGCATCCCTGCTTGGTTGTCACAGCTGAGATCGTAGCGTTGTAGAGCTTGTTCAGAGTTGTGATAGTTTTTAATCTACGTGGGCAAGAGAGCACCAAAGTTGACAGATGCCGCGTTTCAGACTTGGAGCCTTGAAACAAAGTGTCTTTCCCGTCGAATTTTCTGGGGAAAAGTACAAATGGCACCATTATTTTTGAATTGTAAAAATTGTGCTTGGGGTAAAAAGCGAACTTTCAGGTGATGCTGCATGTGGGAAATGATCTGGAAATGTTTAAACTCCAAGTGTTTTGCACTTGTGTTGAAGTGAATACCTTCCACCCAATCTTTGCTTTCTATTGGGTGCTCTATTGCGCTGATCAAATCGGTATCTTCATTTCCCTGCCTCTTCGTGGTACTGCTCGGGACTGTCCTCATACCTCATGTAGCCTTTGTGGTGATGTGTTTTGAACCCAGGAGAAAGATGGTTTGGGGGTTGTTAATTTTGCTCTTATCATAAGCTGTATTTTTTTCCAGTAGTTTGTGTTCAGTCCTTGCTTTCTCCCGATGATGGGTTGTCCCAGGCTGATGTGCACAGGCCCGCTCCCTTAGTGTAGCTGCCTTGAGAAGAGTCTAACTTATCACCAATGCTCTTAACTGATCTATTGCTTCTTTTCTTCCATGATTTTTACCTTGCCATTTTCACAGATGTTTGGAAACTGGACATTTGGTACCTTGGTCTTCACCGTTATGGTTATAACCGTTACGATGAAGGTATGGTGTTACACTGGTTACGCTCTGTGTCTGGGGAACGTGGCAAATGTGTGATAGAGCAGTAGTTTAAAATTGATTCAGAAGTTACACAGAAGTAATTGATTACTGAGGATTCCAATAAGTGATTTTTATGTTTGGTTGCAATGGTGGTTACAGTTTTTCTTTGTGGTTTTTGCATGTTACAGCCATAGTTAGTGTTTGAGCTGAAAGTTGGTAAGCGTGTTCAGAACCAGTATTTATCCTTTGCTGTGAAGTGCGGGGAGAAAGGACGCTTATTGAAGTTATCTTTGTTCTAGATGGCTCTAGAAACTCACTTCTGGACATGGATAAACCATTTTGTTACTTGGGGATCCATTGTATTTTATTTCATATTCTCCTTGTTTTATGGGGGAATTATCTGGTGAGTGATTATCTTTTTATGTTTTGTTTTGGTTTTGTAATTTATTTTCCTCCTTTCTGTAGCACATATGATAAGTGCAGTTACGAAAAACCACTGAAGTCTTATGTTCTACCATGTTGCTCTGATTTTTGTGAATTTCTTAAACCTAGAGGGCCCGCTTGCTTTTGGCAACTCTCTCAGAAATTGGGGTGGTGCTGCCAAGCTGTCCCGTGCTCAGGGGCAGGAATCACTCATCTCTGACAGCCTGGGACTACAAAGACATTTTTGTTATTAAAAAGTAGATAGGTTCCTGGAGGGGCTACATGATAAGTAAAGCTTGGCAACAGAAAGGAGGATGCTGGAGTTAAAATCAGTGAAGTGCTGTATTTTTGCTTCCTTCTGGGGTCTTGGGGGGATAGGAATGGTGGTTGATTTCCTGCAGCACCATTTAAAGCTGAGCTAAAAGGTTTCCCTCCAAAGCTGGGCACCCTCCTGCCCCAGAGTTCCCAGATCCATCAGACTGCTGGACACCAGGAGCTTTGCCTCCCGAGGGACTCGCTGTTGGCTGTAGAAATTAAGGATGCACTTGAGCCTGCCCGGGCTGTACTTCTGTTTCTAAAAGTTCCTTTTAGCTACTGACACTTCTTTTAACTTTCCAGGCCATTTTTACACACCCAGGACATGTACTTCGTATTTGTTCAGCTGTTGTCAAGTGGTTCTGCTTGGTTTGCCATAATCCTCATCGTAGTTGCTTGTTTGTTCCTTGATGTTGTGAAGAAAGTGCTGTACAGACACCTACAACCCACCAGTACGGAAAAAGCTCAGGTAAGGGGCTGCTGCTGGCTCCAGCGGGGGCAGGAGTTAAAAGAACACCTTTGTTAAAGTCTCTCTTATGAACTAATTACTTCCCTGTGATATTTAATTATCCTCTTATAGCGCTGTCATGTTTAATGCATAAAAATGTTCTCGTTGCAGAAGATTGTTGTTAATTTAAAATTGCAAAAATGAGGATGCTGTTTTATAAGGAAATAACATTTTACGTGTAAGTAATTGGTACAAACAACAGCAGAGCCATTTACAGAGGGGTCACTCGCTCTTTGGCATCTCAGTTTGCAGCTGCAGGAGAGGGTCTTACTGCACATTTTTATACTGCTTTAAAGGTGGCAACTTTCATTTTTGTCTAGGTGTTAGAAACCCTTCAACTGTGACTGGTACTGAGCAATTCTAAATGTGATGGCAGCACTAGTTGTAAAGATTACCTTGGTATGACTTGTTTTAATTAGTATTTCTTAAATCTGGATCACATCACTTGGTGTGTGATTTGGTCATTGGGTGTGTAATTAAAGACAATGGCCCGGGTGGCACTTCCATAGGTTCATAGCCGAGGCCTAAGGACGTGCTGCAGAATCTCCCTTTCGCCTCCCTTTCGGCTACAAAAACTCCTAGAATCATTCCATTGGATTTAGGCTCTTTTAGGTAAAAATCTCATCTGCATTTGAGTGTTTGGTTTTTTTTAGTGAGAGTTCTGGAGAAGCCCTGACCCCCTTGTTCTCGTAGTCGCTGGCTGTGCTTTCAGTTTCCAGCATTTTATCTTCCTACATCTTTTTCTGCTGAACTGCAAAGCCTCCTCCTGTTAGCAGTGTGTGGGGTGATTCACAGTTAGGTGTGTGGTCGAGTTCATTTTGTCCCTGAGAAGCAGGTTGGATTCACATCCTCTGTCACAAAGGCTATCTGCCAGTCCTGTGGTCTTGCTTGTGTTTCTGCTGTAATGGTCACCATTCCTCACCCTCGTCTTGGAGGGTGGATTTCTCCAGAGGACACTGTTCCGGCAGAGCCTACGTCTGTGCCGAGGGTGGGAGTAACAAATCCCCAGCTGTATGCCCAGGGAGGTGGTGGAGTCTCCTGCTCTAGAGATACTCAAAACTCACCTGAACACGTTCCTGTGGGACCTGCTCTGGGTGTTCCTGCTCCAGCAGGGGGTTGGACTGCATGAGCTTTCAAGGTTCCTTCCAATCCCTGAGATGCTGTGATTCCATTTACAGAATAACATACAGCAATAACTTGCTACCTGCTGCACCTTTTTCTCATTCTCTTAGCTTGCCAAGGACCAACATCACGCTGACAAACCCATTTGGGCCAAAATACCCCATTTGTTGAGTATTAAGTGTTTTTTCCACTCTGGGAATTTAGTAGCTAAAGGTCAAGGTAAATAACCATTTGCTTTGAGAGAGCAGTTTGGCTAGACCTGATAACTCATTGCACATTACTGTGCTTTTGGATTAGACTCTTGATTTAGAAAAAGTTCTGTGGGTAATGATACTTAATTATCTTTTATTTTTCATTCAAAAGCTGATGGCAATATTAATTGAATGCTTCCCTTTCCTTCTTTCCCGTCCATCAGCTGTGTCTGTCCGGGTATCGGGCTGTTTCTTGGGGCTTCTCATGGTCCTAAAGTGCTTGAATTAAAACCCAAAAAGCCCGCACCGTTTTTCCCGAGCTATGTCTGGGTAGTACTTGTTGCATTTTCGTGCCTTCTGAAGCAATTTTAAAGAATCTCCAGTTTCAAGTTTGTTTCCATTACAATTGTGTCATCAAGGACACAGTTGGACTTCTTATTTTTCAGGCAGAATCTTGGTGACCGTCTGACCCTTTTGCTGTGGCTGCAGCTGGACTCAGCCACGGGCATTTTGCTGTATGCATCAATATTACTTTTCTTTTTTCTTTTTTTTTTTTTTTTTTTTTTTTTCCTTATTCCCATTCTGCTTTGTCATTTGACAGTGTCAGCACTAGGGTCGATGTTTGGTGAAATACTGTCTTTTTCTGAAAACACTTAATGCCTGGTATTGCCACGCTGAGGTATCTACAGTCTGATTTGAGCAGAAATCCTTCAGCACTCTCTGGCTGTCAGACAGAAGGAATTTGAAGACTATCTTTGTCCTGAACACTGAGGGATCTCCTGTAGAAGTCACTGAAGAAGTGAATACAGACCATCATACATTGCCCTTTTAATTTATGTTTTTCATAGTGTAGGCACACCCTCTATTTAACTGAATATTTTTAATTATTTGTTGTGATTTGTAAGGCCGAATATTTGTATATTGGGGAAAGAAAAAGTTGAGCTTACAGGTACTAAGTTTTTATGGAGAGAAGATAAATTGTTAGATGAAGTAGTCGCTGATTTTTAAATCCCAGCCATTTAAGTCAGGTGTTTCTCTCTGCCATCCTGTAAGTTCTAAGAGATCCCCGGGAGCAGTGAGCAAAACCCAGGTTTCCCCACTGAGAATGCTTGCCCCTGTTGGTTTAACTGTTCAGGAGAGAGCAGAGCGGTGTGTGTTACCCAGCTGAGTGCTCTGCGCTCACTGCATCTGTGGGTGTCTGCCCTGCTCGGTACATGAGGAGCCTGATTTTATGTCTTTGATTTAGTGTAAGGTCACAGCATCAGCAGTCCACCTGGTAGATGTGACACGTAGCAAAGTTATTCATAGGAGAGCAAAGAAATTTCACTGGTGTGAGAGAAGAATGCCTGAGAAATTCTGCTGAAGATAAACTTGTTCCATCACAGGAACTTTAAAGAAATCATCTCTGTTCCGTTTTGGGAGGTCAGTCTATTAAAATGTGACAGGCAAGCATGGGTAGACCTGTGTAGAGGGATGAATTCAGTTAATCCTGCCTTCCTTAATGCTCTTAGGTAGGGTGTCTGTAAATATTTTTTTTCTCTGTGTGTTCCAAGTTGTTGAGTGGTTGGGGTTTTTTTGCTGGCCTTAGAGAAAATCCATCTCATTTAGCTTCTTGGTCATTTCCAACTCTACAGAATCCTGTAGGAGGAAGTGGACAGTAAGGTAAATTAAATCAAAATATAAATCTTTGGGTAAATACAAGTGCCAGCACTGCTGAGGGGAGAAGGCAATACTGAATCAAGGTGTCAGGTAAAGTATAGATGCAAAGGCGTATAGGCCTTTTTCTCCTCGGTATGAAAGCTGAGATACACTGAGAATGGTGCTACCAAACAGTAACTGGCTGTGGGGATGCCAAGAGCTCTCCTGGAGGCACCAGGCTCGTCTTGTGTAAATGATGTTTATTCCACTTAAATAACGATGTCTTGTCCTGTGTCTTTCTCTTAGGCAGTTACCGCTGCTGCTCACTGACCTGTGTGTTCCATCCCTTCTCTGTCCCGTTGTAGATGTTCTCCAACAGAGTTGCTTTAAGCGACGAGTTCATCGCGCTGCAGCCATTGTCCAGGGCCAGGAGTCAGCTGAGCAAAATTAGGTAGAGTAGGAGGGACAGTCACTGGCCACCCCCTGTGCATGTGGGGGGGGCAACTCGTCCAGGGCGAGAGAGCCGGGAGAGGCATGGGCGGCAGCGGGCTGAGAGGGCCATTCCTGCAGCGCAGATAACAGCCCCTTTGGTCATTTCTTGGCTTTGCACTGTGTTTTCTGAGCCAAATGCTTCTCCTGAGTAGCATGTGTCGGACGTGCTTTTGTAGGAAAATCCCCCCCTAGCATGATGCTCGACTCTCGGGACAGACCTAGCTCTTCTCGCATCCATTTCCCGATAACCGCGGTTTCTGGCATGGTTACAGCGCTTTTAACTTCCTTACGACCAGTATTAACAGCGCTTTCTGCATGTTGGATATCTTCAGCTTCCTCAGGCTGTGACAGGAAGGTCTCTGTGTTTCAGACGAGTTGTTTGCCCATTTTAATTTGCTTCCCACTTGTATTGAAAGAGCAAAAACCGTTTGAAGTTTGGGCTCCGGCTTTCTCTGTTCGTTTTGTGCATCTATAAAGTGAGTGTTGTTTGTTTTCAATGTGTATAGATACATATCCCTAAGGGCATTTGGCTGCAGAGTCCTAGAAAATCATTCAAAAAATAAACCCAAGTGCCCACGTGTCTGTAGGTGAACGATTATGATTCTGAAACTCTCCAAGTGCACGGAGTTCAGTGAAATGCGGATTCTCTTTGTGAGACCAAAACATTCATATGGATCAATAGTGTCTCAATTTCTTAGATTTTATTATCCAGTGCTTACCTGCTTCTACATTCCATAGCAAGATTTAATGCAAAGAACTGATTCCTTTAAAATACTACTTTTTTTTTTTTAAGGTGACTGTTTCAAAGCACGTGAATATGTGCTCGGAGACCCTGTAGTTGGGGGACTTAATCGCTGTTTGGTTAACTGAAAGTAGGAGACAGGCAGCTGACATGGTAAATGAGGAGCTGAGAATTATTAGTGGTTAATTGAAACAGATGATACAAGGGCTTGTAAGTTGGAGGGGACGCAGAGAAACACGTCAGCGTAGATTTCCCAACGCCCGGGGAGGTACTGGCCAGTGGGTGGGCTTGGTTTTCAGTTTGGCACTAGGCAGACTGCAGAATTCCCATCAACTTAGCAACATACCCGGGAGATTCCTCTGCAAAAGCTTTTACAAGTTAGCTCTCAAAATTCTTGGGCTGTCAGTAGCATGTAAATAACTTTCCTGTCAGACAAATACGCTTCCAGTAAAACCCTGCTTTCTGCCGAATTAGTGAAGTGGATGACGTGGAGCGTCATTTCTACACCCAAGATTTTATAGCAAAAGATTCTGTGGAACTTCCCAAAACTAAAGAGGTTTTAAGGGTTGAAAAAATGGGAAATCTGCTTTGTCCCTGAGTAGCAGCAGACTGTGCACACCCCCTTCTCTCGTGTCAGGGTTTTTAGTTTTTACACTTGTGCATCTGGTTGTGAAGTGCCTGAGCACTGAGCGCCGCAGAGCGAGCAGCTGAGCTGATGTAGAGTTAAGAGCTTTGGGGGGGGGGGGGTCTTCTAAGTGTCCAGGTGAGTGCTGTGAGTCAGAAAGGCAGTCTGTCTGTGCCTCTCAGACCGGCTCCCAACGTCACCCGCACCCTGGTAACCTGGGGGAGGAGGAGATGGGGCAGAGCAGGCTCCGTGCCCAGCTGGGGACCCACTGAGTGCTGGTGCTGCTTCCCCTGTGGCTGGCTCTGCTGGGCCAGGAACACGGAAAAACCTGGCTTAGGGTAAAGCGGGCCCCATTGCACCTCACTTCAGGTTTTTCTCTGTAACCAAAGCTGTGTGTCTCAGTGTATTTATCCACATCTCTGCTGTGGAAGAACTCTCAGATAGCTTAAGCCCCCTGGGAGAAGTGTTGCTCAGAGAGAGGCTTTAATTCTTCTTACTGATGGGATTAACTGTGTTTTTATAGAGTTTTTACCTTTGGGCAGTGTGTTATGGCTGCACACAGTACTGGGGAAACGTGAAGCACACAAAGGGTTTATTGACTGGGGAGGCTGCTGGTGCCTAACGTTTTACCCGGGGTTTTGCGCCTGCAGCGTGTGCCCCAGCACAGCCAGGACCCTCTGCTCCCCCCAGGGAGACCAGCACTGCCCACTTCTCCTTCATCTCTGCCCAGACCTGCTTGCCTTGGCATCTCCAGAGCCCCTGGCCTTACGCCCTTCCGTATTTCTCTGTATTTTTAACTCTAGGTCCTGTCTGCCAAGGCCCCTTTCCCAACAGCTTTCCCAGCTGATGCAGCCCTTGGGAGCAGGCAGGTGGCTGCTGCTGCTTTTACATCGTAGGCTTTCTGTAAGGAACGTGCCATTTCCAAGAAATTGAAGTGCAGACATGCATTCCCACTCGGTCAAGTGTCCCAGAACATCCTAATCTGCTGAAGCTTGAACAAGGGTCACCTCTCTCTCTGGGTTTATCCGGGGGGGGAGGTGGTGCTGAGCTGTCGGCTACGCCACGGCACCTAGCACAGGAAGGGGAAGACATGAGAGAAGAGTAGACTCTTTCATGTTCATCTTCAGTCAGAAAAATGCACATATTTATTTAGAAACTCTTAACTAATGACTTCAAAATAATGAAACAATTTGGCATTTGTAGGTCTGTGTGATTCAAAGAGATGGGGAGCTGAAAAACTAGAAGAACGTTGAAAACCTAAGTGTCAGTGAAGTCGTTAGATATCAGCGTTCTTATGTTGTCTCTTAAAATTCCAAATCTAATTGTTTGGGATTTCAGTGCAGAGTACATTCAGGGTTGGAGAAAGGGAGCTTTACAGCAGGGAGCAGGTTTTGACTTAATTGTGGAACAGTAATGACCGGCTCACACATTTCCTGAGGTGTCTGTGGGGCATCAGAGGTGCTGCAGGTGGGAGCGGGGCTCTGGAGGGCACACACCAGGGCTCTGGGTGACCTACAGCGTTGAACACAGTTCCTCTTCTACCCCATCCCAGCTGTATGGTAAATGCTGCCTTGCAATGTCTGTCTGGTGGCGTACAGAATACTCAGAAATAGTGAGATGGGCCTTTCTCCTGGAAGGGGGGAACCAAAACAAAACTCCAAAATCGGAAATCAGAATCTGAAGATTTTGAAACGGGTTTCAAAGTTGTTGGTTCAAATCTGTGGTGTGCAAAAAGACCAAACACTCCTGGTACCCGAGCCCTGATGAAGGGTGTTTGATCCACCCACCAGCGTGGAAGGAAATGCCTCTTTGCCTTGAAAAAGGAACAGTCTGTCACGGGAAAGCTCATTTGATGAGAATTAAAAAAAAAAAAGAATCTGTGTTTGAAAGCTTTGTAAGACATGTTGCTTTTCTGTCCTTCCAGATGGCAGAAGATAAGGGTTCAGTCAGCTCAGCAGGTGACTTTGCTGAAGGCAGGCCCCGAGGGGAGGACGATAGGCAACTGCTAGACCCCGCTAGTCCGCCCGGCAGCTCCTGCCTGCGCTAGGTAGTACCTCCCAGCCACCATTCCCCACATCGTGCAGACACGCTCATGGAGCCATCTCCAAAACACCCATCTTTTCAGCATCTTATGCTAAAACCTGCATTGCAGTTTGTGGCTTTGATTTGATTTGATTTGATTTGATTTGACACACACCCCCCCCAGCCGACTCATTTTTCAGTTCTGCGCCTCAGTTTCTTTTTGATTTATTACATGGAACGGGCCATTATCATATAAAGTACTCTGTTTATTGTGATCCTGGATCTCATCTTAGGAAAATGCTTGCAGCCCAAAAATGAATAATATCAGCTACTTCTCTATACTTTTTTAAAAGCATTGTCTCTGCTGCCTTTTGTTTCTTGAGGGTTTGTTTCAGGTTATGCTTTACTGCCTCACCCTGCTGGGTTTCACTCGGATATAAAACTGTGATCATAATTGTCAAACACAGAGAGAGAAGCGAGAAAAGGGTCTCTCTGGCCTGATACAAGTATCTTCCTTCCAGGTAGTGGGTATAAATACAAAACTCCAGGTTCACCTGGCAGTGATACACAATACATTTCCACATAAAATTGAATTTATTTATGTTATCCTTCCTGCTCTCCCAGTATCACTTTACACTTAACTGGGAGCTTGAGAAAAGAAAACATAAGTGTTGTTTCCAGGGTTATGTAAGGTCACACTTGCCATTTTTTAAAACAAAGAGTAATGTTAACTCTTTTTAATGTTAGATTGTGGTTCAAGCGTGATCCTAGCCTTTTTGTGAGTATCTGACTTGGGAAGAACCAGGCAGATCGTGGTAGAGACACCAGCCCCCCAAAATTCAGAGCTGTGGGTTCTCTCCTGGGAAGCTCATTTGGGTTCCTCTTGGTTCATCTTCCTTTGATCACCAGTCTTTGAGTGATGCCAGCTCTAGGTCAGCAGGTTCTGGGGGAAAATAATGTCCAACCCATCCGATCCTGCCTGCAGTCGCTGCGCTCCAGCCTTGTGCAGGCACGTTGGAGATGTGCTGGTCTGATGGACTCAACAGTCTTTTGGAAGCCCCAGGGTGGGAACGTTGAGAGGATGGTTTGTATTGCTGTGGACCTTCTAACAGGTGTAATTTCTGGGCTGGACCCACTGTGGGCAACAGCACGAGGTGGCCATGAAGGTCCTGTTTGCTAGTCCTGCAATGCTCCAGATCATGGTGTCTTATGTGACAGTGGTGACCAGATGTGATGGTCATCAATTAAGGGTGTCTGGGGACTCAAGCTCTGTTGAGGTTTGTTTTGTTGAGGTTTTGTTTTAACCAAAACCCCTTTTAGACCTGTCAGGTGCTCCTGTCTCGGGTATTTACAGGAGGTTAGTCAACGTTCCTTTTGTGCCCAAAGGCTTCCCAGATGAGTGTGAGTCAGAAGCACGTGTTGTCCTGCACTCATTCCTGGCGTATCTGGTTGGAGGGCTTTGGTCTGCTGTGGGTTCTGTAGGTTCCTACAGGTGTTACCTGAGAGTCCTGCGAGCGCCAGGTTCAGCAGTGAGACAGGAAGATCTGAGGGGCCCCGGGGAATGCAGAGCTGAGGGAGGGGCAGGTGTGGAAATGAAGCTTGGAAACAGCAGTCCTGCTGGCGTGCTCCCTCCTTGTCCTACCAGTTGGGGTCTTTCCCTTGGATTTCCACATTCCTCTTGTTTCTCTGCTGCCTTTCCTTTGCAGCCCAGGAACAGTTCTGTTCTGGAGCTGTACCCTCTCCAGTTGCCTGTTTGGGGGAACAGGAAGGAATGTGTCTGCCCACAGCAAACCACTCCCTTAGGAAACTCGGAGGTTCTTTGCTTTCCCTGCGGTGTTGGGCGAGTATGGGTGGCATGAAAGAAATTGGGGATGGAAACCAAGGCCTTTGGACAACAGTCACCAGCCTTTGGTGACTCGAGGGAAAGTGGAGGAAGCTCTTGAGGGAGTGGTGTGGGTGCCTCCTCCCAGATTGCTTCAGCCACTGGGGTTTGAGAGGGATGGATAAAAGGATGCTTAAATCCAGCCTGTGTGTTTTGGCATTTGTTCCAAGTTAAGAAGCATCCCCCAACTCCACACTTCTGTTCCCTTCTGGAGAGGATGCTGATGTCAGGTTTGGGTAGTTTCAGTAGAATTCTGTGAGATTTTGGTTACGCTGTGCTTGACTGGTGTGCAAAAAGAATACAGAGAGATATACACTAGAGATTTAGTGTGCTCCTGATTTAAACCTGTGCTGCTCTTGATGTAAACCTGTGCTGCTTTCGGTTTGCTTGGGTCTGTTTCTCACCCTACAAAGGAGGAAGAGGAGAAGGTTTGTTAAGTTAACGTTGGGTTATTCTCCGTGCTGGCATGAACGCAGGACCTTTCTAACATCAGCCTCTTTTGCATTTAGATAAAAGACACTCATTACATCAGGAATGTGCCTTTGTTCCTTACCCAGCCAGGGAATGGCAGCCATAAAATACTGATTATTGTAGGAAGTTGCATGCCACACCTCTTGAGGAGAGAATGCTGCTTACGGTCAGGTGGCTGCCTTGTGCTCTGCAGCCCTGCTCTGAGGCTTTAGCTAATCTGCCCTCAAGACTGGGCAGAGCTGCAGCTCCTCCCAGCTGTGCCTCCGCCGAGGGTGCAGGATGCTGCGCTGCTCCGGGGGCTCCTTACGGCCGCACCGCCGGGAGTCGCTCACCGGGCCATGGCCAGCACTGGGCAGAGACGGGGCACCAAGGCTGCATTCAAAGTGTGGGGAGATAAATCTGAGTATCTATAGACCTTAGGAAGCAAAACTGTAATGTCAGTCATTATTGTGGCTCTAAAATTGAAAAATATTCAACACTCTTAACTTTAAGAAAAAACCCGCTTCTCCTAAGTGTTTTCTGACCCTAGAGTCTGTGCATACTGACCCTCTCTCTTCTTCTCTTTCCCCTTCCCAGCTTGCTGAGGCAGGTTCAGGTGTCGGCTGCGTGGACTCCGTGTGCTGCCTCCCAGCCGGGGAAGCAGCGTGCGCATCTCTTGGCCGAGCTCTGGAGCGAGTGACGGGGCGCTGCAGCCCCCGCAGGTGCGGCATTTCCCTGGGCGGCCTTTGCTGCCGGCGCGTCTCCTACAAGCTGGAACCCGAGGAGCCCGCTGCTGTAGATGTCTAGCCAGCCCCCCCCAGGCCCAGCTCCTCTAAGCAGGACACACGGTCCTCCACTGTACTTTATTTTGGGGGGGTTTCCACCCTAAAAGATGAGTTTCTGGTTTCTTTTTGGAGCGCTTTCTTTTGGGACGGAAGGGGGCAAGAATGGTTCTGAGCAGATTTCTGTTCCAACCTTTAGTTTGGCTTCCTACAAATTCTTGTGTTGTGTCTGTCGTGATTTCTCTTGATTTGTACATTCTTCTCTTTAGAAAATCAAGCCTCGCTGCTGGTTTTGTTCTCCTTTTTATGATTATGGTTTTTTTCTTGCCTTCACCAGTCAGGAGTTGTCTGCAAAGTTTCCCTTTGGTTCCTGATGTACCACCTCCAAATATTTACCTTGGAGCTTGCATTACTCCTGAAGACACACAAAAGGCTCACATGTCCCCTCTCAAAACGTAACTCCGTTGTTAGAAGGAGAGTCTTTAACTCTCGCAGCCATTGATTGATATGAAGATGAAATATTTTTGTAGTATAACTTTTATAATCTATTTCTAAAAGCAGAGTGATGGACAGAACAGAGCCTTTGGGTTCTGAGGATTTTAACCTTTCTTTTGTTTTTTCGTTTGGGTTCGAGAAGGTTTACTGTCAAACTCATGTGTGCCATCCCAAAGTACGTGCTAAATAAATCTTGGTTTTCCTTCACAATCCATGTGTGAAACCAACGTCAATGGGAGGAACAGCCACGTGTGGGTGAGGAGCAGCACTGCCTGCTCTTGCAGTCACATCCCCGAGACAAGCTCTCGCCCAGTCTGTGCCAGCTCCCCCCTCCCACACCCAGGGGGCTCCAGAACGAGCCGGGAAATATTTGGGGGTAGAAATACGAAACCCAGGCTCTTGTACATTGTGATCCCTCCGTCTCCGAATGATGTCGTGGCTCTTCCATTGCTCAAACCTTGAAAAAGTTGCGTTTTGCCCGTTTTTTTTTCACAATTTTGCCCGACTTTCATCTCTGTTGGTGAAAAGCCGTGATATCATCCATGCAGGGTCGGGTCCCCCGGGGGCTCATCGCCGGGTGGGACCCTGCCCCGGGGGACCCCGCTCTCCCTCTCCCCTCTGCTCACGGGGTTCCTTCTGCTTTTCTGCCGATCAAGGCTGTCCTCCTGCAAAACCTTCCACCCTGGGTGAAAAACCGGCTGTTGTGACCCAGCACCTTTTTCACCCGGACTCTTGCTGAGTGGGAAGCGGGCGTGCTCTGTCGAATAAACAATCCAACACAGCTTTTAATCCACAAAGCGAGCATTTAATCGGTCTAAAAAATCAACATTTTGGTGGCAGTCGCCAGGGGGTTTCTGGGGCTTTTTCCACTTTCCAAATGAGGAGCTTCTCGTGCTGCCTTTTCCATGTGCTGTTTCCTAACCGTGGTGGGGTTTAGCTAACATTTGCCCTCGGTGCCTGACAAGGCAGGTGTTCTGCTTTCCTTTCTGCAAGGCTTTTTGTTGCATTTTCACCATTTCCTCTTTTTGTTTTTTTTCCCCCACTCAATTTTCCTTCCTTTCAGAAGTTACAAGTTTCCTGCAGGTAAGGCCAGTGTGAGAGAACGTTAAGGGTGTGTGGAGCACTGCTTTCCCTCGGGTTTTTGGCTGCTGCCCGCAGTCGTTTGCAGCCCAGGCTCCCTCAGGCTGAGGAGCTGCAGAGCCCGTGGAGCTCGGGAGCTCCCGGTGTGTTCATGGTGTGTTCATGGATGTGCAAAGCTCCCGGTGCTGCACGAAGGGCTTGAACTGCTGCAGTTTTTGCTGCAGCCTCTGGGTGAAATTACTCTGAAGCTTAACTCTATGTGCAACACAGCTAGAAAGGACTTGATTTTATTTGCTGTCTTCAAGGAGTTTGGGTCCTTTTGCTCAGTGGTGACACTTAAAGCCCAGTCTAGCCCCCAGGGTACTAAGGTACTAACTCTGTTGTCCTAGAAATGAGTATTTTTAACATACTTGTTCGTTAGAAGTGGCTGGATGCTGACAGTGCAGTTCAGAAACCTGAGCTGAGTTAAAGACAATCATCAGATAGTTTGGCCTTTCGTTCCTGAGCCTGAGCTGCTCCCACCTTCACCTGGAGCTGCCGTCTCAGACCCCCAAAGCGGGGGGTGTTGCGGGTCCCCGTACTCCGTGAGTGGTGTGGGATCACCACTGGTTTGTGCTGGAGGGATGCTGGGCAGGGTGTTCTGTGAGCGCTGGCGTAGCAAACGCTGCTGGGGGTGTTCTCTGCTGCTGCTCTGCTGTCAAATAACACAATGATGGGACGTGAAATCAAACCCCATCTCAAACAGTGGTAGAACCCTTCGTGCATCACGGCTGCACGAGTGCTTGGAGCAGCGGGGCTGTGGGAACAGGCTCTCTCGTACTCGGCTCTCCCCGTAAAACGCCTCCGAGGAGTGTGTGCTGTGGCTTCGTTCCCCAGGTGGAACATGAAGGGTGTGGTGTGGTCTGACAAGATGCAGTCTGTCTGTCTGTCTGTCTGCCCCACTACAGTCTGTCCCCGAGGTGAGGGATGGTGGGTCACGTTCCTCCTGGTACAGCAGGGTCCCGGGACCCACCTCAGGACCCTGGGGGGGAACGTTCCGAACAGCAGGTTTCTGACAGGGGCCAGTTTGGAGGGTGAGGTCATGGTGCCTTGATTTCCTGCCAAACTTGGGGCTTTCAGCTTTTCCCAGACAGTGAAAAGAACAGTATTTCTTCCAGAGCGTTGGTCTGTCCCTAAGAGAAGGAGATTGCGGGGTCCCCTCCCCATCAGCAGCTGTTGGGGCCTTTTCCTGATGCCTTACACTTGAACTCACCATTGCCAGCGGGGGTGAAACGGCTGCTGTAGGTGCTGTGTGTGGTCACAGTGCGTTTTCAGGGGTCTGAACGGGCTTCAGGCTCTTCCAGAGCTGCACTTGCCTGCTCTCTCTCTCGCTCTCGGGCTTCTCCTCACCTCCAGATCCCCAAACTTCTCTTTTATTGTTGCTTTAGATCGTGGAGCTCCTCGGATCCCTTCTGTGCCAACGACAGAAGCATCCTGACTCTCTCCACTCTGGACTCAGCCACGTGTTGACAGGGACACTGGTAGCCCCCGGGAAGAGGAGTGTGAGCTGTAGCCGCAGCCGGGGCAGGGGCTGGCAGCACCCAGCGCGACGGCAGTTGCTTCCAATTGCTTTTTCTTTCTCCTCATTTTATCCACAAATTGCTGAATTCTTGTTTGCAAGGGACACCGTTACCTCCACCCATTCAAATCTTTCTCTTTTTTTGTTGCCCTGAGCTGGAACCCTGCCTTCGGTGCACCCAGTGCCAGGCGGTGGCAAAACCCTCCTCCTCCCACATCCCAGTGCTCCCAATACAACTCCGTTGCCACGAGGCAGCTCTAAAAAGTTGCGTTTTTTCCCCAGGACCCTCCCGTTCAGACACACCCCCCCAGCTCTGGGCTGTCTCCTGCACCTCACACATCACCTTCGGGGTTTTCCAGGGCCAGTCCCGGTTCTCCATGAGCCCTCAGTTCTGGGAGTTGAATAAAGTGGCAGTGCTTGGGCTGGGGTGTGCGTGGCAGTGTACTGGGCAGTGTACTGGGCAGGGGTGGGGTGTGCGTGGCAGTGTACTGGGCAGTGCTGGGGTGTGCGTGGCAGTGTTCTGGGCAG
>VZTM01010211.1:0-25910 GCA_013400555.1 Jacana jacana | reverse complement strand
TTTGTTGGCCATTTACACATCATGCGTATGAGTAGCTTGTTATTTTAAAAGTTATCACATAAGAAAGAATGAAGTGCGTCATGTGTTATGTGTTCGGAGCTTTTGAGAAAAAGAAAAGAGCTCTGTTTGCTTTGGCAACTGCAGCTCAAGTAATTTGTCTGAACAGGAGATGGAAATCTAGCAGCATATGGCTGCAGATATAAATACAGATCTAGAATTATATACAGACACACTATACATTAAAATGAAAAGCATTTCA
The DNA here is from genome assembly GCA_013400555.1 of Jacana jacana. Lineage (NCBI taxonomy): Eukaryota > Metazoa > Chordata > Aves > Charadriiformes > Jacanidae > Jacana > Jacana jacana. The sequence continues at coordinate 25,651 of VZTM01010211.1, read as the reverse complement.
TGGGCAGTTGGTCACAGCGATAATTCCAAAATGTGGGATTTAGTTACCATTCTCAAGTATTTATCCCTTGCTATACATAGTATCTTGTACTCTCAAATCCTTATTGTAATCTAAATTTAGCTAGAAGATGGTAGATGACCAGATTTACCCCAAAACACTCAAAGGTGTGCCACTTTCCTCAGATGCATCTTAATATACTATGTGTAGAGCACAATGAGACAAAACTGCTTGGTGTCTTTCAAGTTCAAATATGATTTATTGTCATAGTTTGGGCTGGACGGCCACTGAGATGAACATATTAGCTTTATTATAGAAAGTAGAGAGGCTGAAGTGAGGAGTCTCCATTAAATTCTAGGGGAAAATTAAAGCTTGGAAATTGTTATTTAAAGTTCTTCATAATTCAAGTCCTTGCTTACAAAAAAAGCAAACTCTTTTTCCTATACACAGTGTAACATGCAAGAGTGATGGAGATTTTCCTGAAAATTTTCCTATTTTCCAATTCATAAGCATTTGAAATCAATGCAATTTCCCCTCAATCCTTCAAGTTTTCTTATTGCTTAGCCATCAAGTTAATTCTGGTTTTTAGACTGTTTTGCTGCGACGCCATGAGTATATGGATCAACATATATACACAATGGTGAATGTGGTTTGCAAAACAACAAAGCAATTTAAAATTACCTTNAGCAATTTAAAATTACCTTGCTGGTGAAAGTGAAATCTTCCTTAAGTATCCGTATCTCAAAATGCAGCCATTATCTCTGTGCAATCTGTCTGGGAGGTGTAAATAGAGCCATGGTGAGGGCTTGGGACAAAAGGTTAAAAAAAAAATGCTCACAACAAAGTCTGACCTGCTTGGAAAACAAACAAACAAACAAACAAACAAACAAACAAACAAACAAACAAAAACACGACAAAATTAGAAGTGCATTCCCCATTCAGGTTCCTCAAATTATTAATTGTTACTGGGGCCATTACTGCTGTTTGCTTCCTGCTGTGCCGGGGCAGTTTGGCACATGAATGCGGTAATGAGGAATGGGCCTACAAGCGTAAAAGCACATTCCTGACTAAATTTACCATTAAGCGTAAATCTGAAGTACTACTGAGATATACATTGTTTCAAGCATACCAATGAGGGTAAGAAAAAACACCCTTGGATTTTTGCAGCATGAAATTTAATCCTCCCCTGCCATTTTAAAAAGCTTTTAAGGGTCTTGCTGGCCAAACAGCTAAAGTATCTGCAGAAGCCATCAGTATCTGATGTTTTACCAGGTATTGTATAACTGACCAATTTTTGTTTTGAACCAAGAACCAACTTCAAATTCAATAGGAGTTATAAGGAATTAGAAGGATACAGTAATTCCAATTATTGAGACCAAACAGCAAGAAAATAGAAAGGAAATGATATAGCAAGATAAAATCTTTTTCTATTACACAAGCCTTTTGTTAAAACACCTAAACTGATCCTGATATTGAATAGAAGTTTATCATTTTTTTGCAGGGGGATTTTTGTATTGTTGATTTATTCTGCAGGTAGAGGAAGTTAGTCACTAATGCAACAGCACAGAAGAGCATGAATTAGTTTTCAAACCTGTGATGCATGTGAGAGTGTTCTGTCATTATTATTATTTTTAATCAGATGGTTTTAAGAGAAAGAAGCAAAGCTTGAGTTGTAGTTCTTGTTCTATCACTGCTGAAGCATAAGATGATTTTTTTTTTATAAGCCTGACTTGCCAATCTGACCTTGAAAGCAATTTTATTCATTAACCCTCTGTTGACAAAAGAAACACTGTTCTACTAGAAAGGCAAGTCTTGACTTTTCTTTACAAAAAGAAAAGATTAAGTAATCCATAATGCCATTGTCAGACTGCAAAATGGATCCAACAGCATGCAGCAGAAACACATTGCAAGACATATTTTGTAGGCACTAGGCATTAATAGCAAAGTATTCAAGCTGATTCTGAACAAATTTCCATTGCTGTAGTAAAGATAATATTTCTCTTCATATAAAGTTAAGACATGGTACACTGGAACACTATGAATTCTCTGTATAGCTTTTGTGTTGACGGTGATTAAAGTCTAAGTATCTATAAATCCAGATAATCATGGCAGACCTGTGAACAACACTTGGTTAAGGCCTGTGTTTTAGTTCAAATAAGAGAGTAAATATTATTGCCAAATGGTCCCAATTTTTGTTTTATATAAGGCTACTCTGGCATTTCCAGTGTATACTTTGCTTTCTATTCTTTCATACAGAGAAGAACAATATCTAAATATTTACAACATCGCTTATTTATGAAAAGCAGTGGATAAGTTTACAAATGTCATACCCAGCAGTCGCTACTCAGATTATCTGTTATGTACTGTATGGGCATTATTTAGTTTGATTAGTCTATGACATTCCTCACAATATCCAGGTGTCTTACAGCTGCTCACAGAAACACTTGTCAATAACTGCAGTAGTTCAAAAAAGTTGGTTCAGAGCAGAGATTATATCTAACTATGCCAGACACATCATTCAACATATAAAAAAATGAACCCTACAGGACATGAAAAAATTGTGAATTTAAAATTTAATCCATTTTGGATGCTACTATGCTACAGAAAATAGAAAATTCTAGACAAGAACTCTTCTCCCAAGATGACCACATACTGTTTCCTCCCTGGAGTCCCTTTTGGACCAGCAATGTAAGACAACCAGAGAAGATGAGGCAGTGCTGGAGACCACCAGGAATGGAGCCAGCCAGGGCTTTTAGATTGTAGCCAATACCTTGATTTTTCATCCAACATACAATGAGAGCCAGTACAGAAACTTGTTCAAAGAGCTGTGTGTTCGTATTGGCCCAGCCCACCTAAGCTCCTGTCTCCCTTTGCCAGCATCCTACACTTATCTCTTGTTCTTCCCTGGCTCAACTAAAAAGGACTCTTCTCTTCTTCAGCAATTCCCATGAGCGCTTCTCCTTTTGTTTCATCTCTTTTAGCTTCTGTTCCTGACCACCTGGGAATTGGACTCAGGCCATAATCTGGCCCTACTCTTTTTCAAAGCAGCCTTAACTGTAAAGTTACTTCCAAAGGCAGAAATTAAGCGGTGCTGAAGTGTGTCATCTCCTTCTGCAATTTTCTCCACCTGGACCAAAATAGCTGACCCTTGACAGAACCACACCACCACAGTGCTTCTGACATAAGAATGAACTCAGCTGCAGTTTTTTCGGCATTCACTTACGATTGCTCCCACCTGCCTCTATGATTTATTCAACTCTGTTTTGGAGACCAGGTCAGTGTGAGGAAAAGTCAACCAATATAACTGTCCTGGCAAGCCATTTGTGTGTGGGTGCAGCTTCCACTGGCCAGAAAGAAGAGAAAAGAAAAAAAAAAACAAAAGTGATTATGCTGGTACAGAAAACACTGGTTCCCAAGTGGAATAAGTTATACTGGGAAAAACACTTTCCATCCTAGTGTAACCATATCTACACCAAGCTTTTGACAATATAAAAAAAAATGGTTAAAATAAAAATAACCATAGTTGATACTGCTGTGCTGGAAAATATGCCTACTATAGACCTGGCCAGGTTTTATGAAAGAAAAGCCAGTTCTACGGATAAACAAAGAAAATGTGTCTTCTCTATTAAGAAAAGGGTGGGGAGGGAAAGGACCAACAATGAATTTGTAAATATGAAACATTCATTATTTCTGACAGTAATTGTTTCTCGTGAAAAAAATTAAATAGAGTAATGAATCTAATTATCTTGGCCTTTTATTGGGCAGTTAGGGCAGTTGAAGGGGGAGCTCAGTAAAAACTATTTCAGACTTACCATGGGAAACTGGCTACGAATGGGACTTTCCAAGGAGAGCTCTTTTATCACAAACGTACATTTTAAGTCATCTAAACAACAGCAAAAAGTCTTTTCAGCTGAGGTAAACTGGAAAGTAAAAGCTTCTCCTTCTTTCTTAGGGATAAAACCTGTCGTTAAAGACAGAATAAAAAAGAGAAGCATTTGATAGCTGTGGCACTTACAGGTTGGGTTTTTTGTTTCTCTCCAGAGACCTCCATAGAGGACATCTTTTCATTTTACTGGCTGATGCAAGGAGTTGTGACACTGCAGCAAATGCTTAACATTTTGTTAATTGTTATTGTTGCACAAATAAATATCTGTGTTGTTATTCCCATTATAACTGCTATCGGTGTGGTTGTGCAATCTGTTTTCAAAGGAGGTCTGGCAGGCGGGACACTGTCATTTCTGACTTGCTGCTGCCCAGGGCAGTGGGTGACTGTAACAACATCTTTTATTGTTCCAGCTTCCAAAAGGTAAGACTCATACTTGCAAAGTGTGAGAAAAATCTTGTTTTGTCTTTGGTTTATTGAACAACTGTCATGATGTCAATGGGAGCTGTTCATCAACAGTACTTCACAGTCCTAATTGCAAAATACTCTGTCCCCTAGCAAGGACAGGACATGCGTGTGACTGGCAGGCACAAAGACTGTCTGAAGGCATGAAGGCAGTGGCTACATCGACCTTTTTGCATTATTAGGCATAGCCCTGCCTTCAGGTGAAAAGGCTTTGTACTGAGGAGAGGCCACTGAGGAAAGCCTCCTGTTAAGCCCTGAAGCTTTAGTGTTGAACATACGGGTGTGAACAGGGTTCTGCTGCAAGCAGGCAAGCAGAGAGGAGGCTGTGCAGTGGGGCTTGCTTTCCTGCTAAGCCGAAAACAAGAGACAATAAAGGAATGTTAGACTCAAGTTTCAGGCTTGCTTCTGGTGGTGTGATAGCTAAAGCTATTTCTGAAGCTGTCTGGGTAGCAGTGTAAGTTGGCTGTGTGCTAAAATCGGTGGAAATAGTAGTCTTAAATAATTTTAAACCTAGACAGTCAGAAGATAGACTAAGGTTTCCACATGTCTACCAAAAAACTCTCGAAAGACTGGCAGTGCAGAGATTTACTTTTGAATCTTGGGATTTTCCTAGTATACATTTTGTATACTAATAGATTATTGGCATAAAATTGTTTCTGTTAGACCTCACAGCTCAAAGTCCTTAAACACACATATTTCTTATGCCAGTAAAACTGATTTAAACAAGTGTCTACAAAGTCAGTTTCCAGTGTGGTTGTTAAAGTTTTGGGGTTTGTTGTGATTTAAATGGATATGAAAGGAACTTCGCAAACACTCTGTAAAAACACCTAAAGCATTTTCTTCCTGAAGGGAAAAAGTTGATTTACTAGATCTGAGCTGTATGCCATGCTGTGCCAATGACTCACTGGGCACATCTCCATGATTTGTAGCAGCACAGTGAATGTCTGTACAAGGTCTTCCAGCTTTACGACAGAAAGGGTACACCATTACGCAGGAGTAGTCCCAATCAGGTCAATGAATCTCCTCAAGGGAGCCAAGTTTCATCTGTGTCTGGATGTTTGCAGGAACAAGGATTTAGAATACAGGATTTCAAGAACTTTAGGTGCAAAGTACTGACTGCGCTGATTGCACTGCAGGCAGAAAGAACTTGCCAATAGCTTCTTAGAAAACCTTGCTTCACTTTTCTATCTTAAAGATTCATTTTCACATTTCCGGGCCAGATGCTGCTGCATTGCTGCCATTACTTGTACGCACTCCTAATTGTACTCAAGTCAGACTCGGATTAATTTTATGCCACAGGATTTTATAACAGTGAATGTAAGACTAGGAGGCAGAAGACTGTTAATCAATCATGGAACCACAGAAATTAGACAAGGGAAAAGACATGTTATTAAGTCATTTACTCCATCCGAGTGCCAAATGATTGTTTTCTAGAGTATGTACTAGAGCTCTTTGTCCAGTTACATTTCAAATGGCATCAGCCACACAAGCCGCAAAACACAGCTGTTTCATATTTTCATGGACCTCACTACTCAGAAAGCTTTTTCTGAAAGTCCATCATGAAATTAATTTGACTTGTATCAGCCATTCTGATTCTTCTTTTCAGATCTAATGATAATAGCTCCCTTTTTCCTTTCTCCATGTCTGCAGACTTCTGACCTCTGTACTCGAAAATTATTATCTGAATTGGCCCCTCCTGCTGTAATTTTTCTCTTGTGAAAAACATTATTTTACACAAGAATATCTGTTATGTATGTTAAGTGTAGAACAATATTTTACACAATTTTCGTCCTGTGGGGACCAAGCACACATGCAGAGAGGTACTTGTTTTCCACCTGGCTGTCAGCTGCCAGTACTGGCCAGCTGTGACAGTAGGAAGGCAGGCAGCAAGTTACAACAGCAAAGAAATGTTCTCGTGTTAACACTTCAATGTGAAGCACTTGGTCAGTGATGGTGTGCCAGAATTTTTACTATAGTACTTGCAGTAATGCTCATTTCTTTTTCTTTTAAAGACTGGACAGGACAGTAGTTATTCACAAAAGATGTCTTACATGTATATATATATGTACACAGGTGTATACAAAATAACATCATTGAAGATAAGTGAATTTAATGGGGAAATGTCAGGAGTTGGAATATGGCAACGTGAAGGTCTAAATACAAAACATCAGGGGAAGAATCATTTGTTTCCTCAGAGCTAAAACTTGTGCTCCAGCACAAAGAATGGCCTGGGGATATCTGTCCTTTGCAATATTCTGGCATTTTTTCTTTTTATTTTTCTGTGTCTGTCACTAGCAGTTGACAACTTGTCTTCCTACTGTGCAGATCCACACCTGGCAAAGCAGTGTCACCTGTCAGTCACAGCTTTAAAAAGTATAACTTCATACAGCAGAAGACTTTAAAGCAGCACATGCAGAGAGTTTCATACATTTAGATGTGTGATGATTATTTTTTTTGTGTAAAAAAGAGAGGAAACAAAAAAAGAAAAGTAGGAAAGCATTAAAAAAAAAAAAAAGTGGTGATCAAAATGCAGAGGATTCCTGGAGAATAAAGGGTTAAATCTTCAACCCATTTTCTCCTCTCTTTATATAGGAGCTAAGGAGATGTTTGATATTTTACTGCAAGAGCAGCTGATGCTCAAAAATAAGCATTGGGAAGGGCAATCAGACATTCCCCTCTCAAAACATGATTTCAGACATCATTATGCGGACACAGTTGTTTCTGATGTTCATCGGGGTGGCAGCCAATGAGTCCCCAGCCTTTCTCACAAAATATCAAACCCGCCTGTTCTCTTTTGCAATTCCTACCATGTCTGCTCTTGAAAACAGCCCAACAGATTTCTCTGAGTTTGAGCTTTCCCCATCCGCTGACTTGCAGACTCTCATCACCGCTCCTGCACAGAGGCCTCATGCTCCTGCCAACAGCAATTCCCATGCCACCCTCTCCCAGGAGGAGACTCCTTCCTGCTTCTTTCTTAAAATCTTTTCCCCTTCAGTTTTTGTGAGTAGTGTCCCAACAATTACTCCTATAGGAGGAAAAGCAGTGGGCTGCAAGCCATGTCTAAACCCTGTTGCAGGGCTAATGACTTTTGGGAGGGCCGTAACTGAAGGACTTGGCCCCTCATAGATAATTGCTTCTGCTTTGACTTTTTGCAAGGGGAAGAGAAAATATTTTTAAATGGACCTGATGCAGTAAGAATATTACATCTGCTTTGCATCATTGTGGTTTTCCTACCTGTTTAGTGAGACGCTTGCTAATCTACTGCATGGTACAAAAGGCAGAATGTGGGTGGATTTCAAGGGCTGCACAGCAGAGCCATAATGAGAAGGGTGGTGAGCATCCACAGCGCCCTGTGTTGCCTCTGAGAAAGGAAGCAGCAGCCAGCACCTGCATCCCACCACACCTGAGCTTGGGCGCTATACTTCACATGGAGGCACAGATGCCACAAGGAGGTGATGCTGGCATCCTGTCTCCTCCTGATTCTGAGATTGCTGGGAGCTGGGACTCTCACCACCTCCCACAGTGGCAGCCTTTCATGGCTTACACTGCAGTTCTGACACTAACATTTTTCTTTAGTTTAAGAAAGAAAAATGCAGTCTGGATAACCACAGTAGAGAAATTACTGAGTTCAGGGTTTAGTGCAAGCTCATATATTTTGCCCACTTTCTCCATTGAGGACAGCCATGGTTGCACTCTCTACTTTGATTTCTTTCTTTTTTTTTTTTTTAATATTACCTGTCAGCTGGATTCTGATTCCATAAATGCCAGTGTTTAGCTATAGACATACAAGCAGTTCACTTCTAGAAATGACTGATGCCCTGGACAAAGTTGAGGCATGGAGAATGCAGCATTAACTGTCTCGTCTTTCATCATAAAACTCTAAAAGTGAACAAAATATACACAGGATGAAGTATCCTGTGACGAGATTTAAACAACAGAAATAGGTGTATAAGAGGGCGAGAAAATAACATCAGCATCCGTATATTTTATCAAAATAAATATTTTATATTGGATGGGCAGAAACTGTCAGACTCTAAAGAACTTTGCCTGAGACCTTTGATACACGATACAGACTTTTTTTTCAGAATGCAAACTGACTAAGAGTAGAAATTGTTGTAAGTACTTTTCATTGCCACTTTTTGTCCATGATGTAATTATTTTGGCAGTTATTAAGACATTCAGGGTTGCACCTCCATCTTTCTTAGCTTGATACAGCTAATAGATAAGATAATTCCCCCCTCCCCAACAATTCAAGCCCTAGCTATGAGTCACTGTCTCTGATGAAGATGTGTTACTCTATGTTACCTTGAGCACAAGAAACTGACAGGTTTTTTTAATTTATTTTTTTTTTCTCTGGGAATTAAGACTTCCTGGTATGTTGATTCAATTTGTATGTATTAAGAGTTGTTGACCTCTCTGTTCTCAGGCACTGAACTCTTTGGACTAGCTTTGGAGACAGTTTCACGACACATAAATGGGAAGACACTGGATTACTGGAGTTAAGAAGGAATCAAAGAGAAAACACCCTCTCAGACAAACACATATGTGTGCTCGCTTTGACTCCTTTATTCTCATAACAGTTTCAAGAATTTCTCTACAAGGAGAGCAGAGGATATCCTCCAAATCCAAACTTTTTCCATGGCAATAGACCCATTTCCTTTGAATCAGCATATACTGATTAAAATTCTACAAATTAATTTTCATGCATTTAAGTATTTTGCAGTAGCTTTTCTTTTATTATTTCTCTTTCTTTTCTATGTACCAGATTTATATTCCCTGAATGGTTTAAAAGTAAACCAGTTTTTAGAACTTAAAAGTAGATTCCCAGACAGCAGCAAGGCTGAAGGATCAGAGGGGCAAATCTCTATAATATTGTCTCTGCTTTCCTCTAGCTGAGAAATGAGTGAAGAAGGGTTATTTAATGTACTGTTGATGGGCAATTAGACAAGAGGGAGGAAGAAACAGTCTGCTGGTCTTTCCAAACTGTGTTTTTAGAGCTTATACCATGTTGTCTCCAAACTGTGAGCTAAAATAAACAGATTTAAAAAAAAGAGGGACATCAGAGAATGGGAAGATATGATCTCAAATAATGTTAGAATGAGCATGATGTTTTCGACAACGTTATGAGATAATCTTATGGTAATGTTATGAGAATAACTCATCCTGCAGTTCCCAATAATCGTTTGGAAGCATGATTAATTAGTACAAGTCAGTATGCCACCACCTTCATGTCTTCTACTGCCCCTCTCTACTAAAAGACAGATGGAAAGTGCTAGCATCACTGATGCAGCGTGAAGTGTGTGGCTGCTCTCAAGATTTTACAATGTCCTTGTTGTGCTAGAAGCAAACTCCAGTACCTCACAAGTACATCTGAACTGCTGAGAAGTTGCCAGGGCACCATGATGGTTCTGCACAGCCTTTGCAAGTACCATTGCAAACAGTCTAACCACAAATGGAAGTGACTTAGAGCATCCTGAGGATGTTGGGCGGGTTGAATAATCATGCTTTCTGAGGACTGCAAAAGCTAGTGCAGAAACATTGGAGCAGCCGTTCTCATGGACTCCAGGACTCAGGAACAATTCACTCCTAGCTTCTAGAAAGCAGAAACTTCCAGGCCCTTAAGGGTTGCTGCAAACTCTACATACCTGCACGTACCTCTAATCCTGACTATACTTGTGGAACAGGCTTCTCTCTTTGTGCCATCTGGATGTCTTGAAGAGTGGTGTGTTTGAAATGCATAGTGTCTCCAGGCACCTCCCAAGTTGTGTACCCCTAACCTCCTTCCCTTTTCCCTGCACATTGCATCCTCCTAAGGGCTTTCATCTTGCAAACAGAGATGTTTAGGGAGACTATCCTGAGAAAGGTAGCAGCTGGACTTCTGAATTAATCAGATTCCTTAAAAACAATTCTCTGACCTTGCCATACAGCAATGTCAGCTGAAAGAGTCTCCAGTGGCATCAGTGAAATTACCATAAAATTATAAATGGCATAAAAGTAGCAAACAGAAAAGTGCAGTCTCTGTTTTTCACAATACAAGGGGCATACAGTGGAATGGTCAGGTATTTGGTTGAAAGCAAGAGCTTTTCCACTCAAAACATATTGATGTTACAGAGTTCACTGCACTGGGACATTGTGTGGCTCCAAAACATACACAAATTTAAGAAGGGATTAGATCACGGAGAAGAGATATATTTGTGGCTATTAAACTCTATCATTAACTACAGCCACTGTCTCCATTAACTTAGGCTCCTGTTCACAGGCTACAGCAGGAAAATTATCACTTTACTGCCTTACTCTTGTCCTAGGCCTCTGCTTTTGTCCACTGTTGTTCAGCACTGAGCTAAAAGGCCTAACAGGACTTTCACGCTCACCCAGGATGGCAGGTTTTATGTTCTTATTTTGGATTTACTTCTCTGCCACTAAGGCTGGAACCTGGCCCACGATATGTGGTCATTTTTCACTCTGTTCATTTAGCTCTTGTACTACACTTAAGGCTGTGGGGGAAGAAAAAGACAAACAGCACAGTGAACTCTGTCTGCCTGTTTGTCTGTTGAACTCATTTACACTAATTGCTTCAATGTACTGACTGATTTCTTTTTAATTTATAAAATATGCCTGTCCCTGGCTCCCAATGCTTGCACAACAGTGGGTGGGGGGGCGGAAATGAACTTCACTGAAATTTGTACCATGCTGAGATAGGTACACCACGAAAGCCTCTGCAGAAAAAAGAAACAGCTCCACAGAGGCTTTAAAAAATTGCCATTTCTTTGCAGCTTGAAAGAAAATTAAACTAGACTCTGTAAGTGCCAAGGAAAAGACAAGTTATAGATCTAAGAGGTTCAAAGTTAGGATGCCTTGCTTCTAGTCTAAAGCATTACAAGTCCATTCTAATATTAAAATTAATTTAAATATAAATATAAATAAAATTAATATTAAAACATTACATGCATTACTGTATGTATAAATAGACAAAAGGAGCAAGCATGAAACAAAGAGGAACTCTTAGGTGGGGCAAGCAGCTGGTGAGAGGGAATGGCAGCTCTCAGACACAAATGTAAAGTTTGGGAGAGGCAGCTCTGGAACAGCTGAGGCTCAGGCTATAATCGGGCAGAACTGAGAGCGACAAGAAAAGGCCGAACCAAAAGCTGACAGTCTGAGGAGCAAATATATAATCAGCAAGGCGAGCCAAAGGACAGGTGCCAAGTTAATGTAACATAATCCTATTGCTCAGGGCAGCAAGATTATCTATGTGCACATTAGAGATGCTCTGCATCTCCTCTTCACATACAGCCCACTCTGGATTCCCTCTTTATTATATCATGGCTTAGAATTCAATTTTTAAAATATTCCAGGAGTATGAACCACTCATAGATATTAGCATTTCACCAAGTCCCTCAACAATGCTAACTACTTTGAATAATTTCCTATTTTCCAATTTTTCTGGAAAAAAGGTACCCAGCAAAAGAAGACTTCCTCCTTTCCATTTATGCAAATAATAGACAGTGCAATATCTGATAAAGACAAAAAGGAAAGGATTCCTTAAAAATTATGTTTGTGATTTATCCTTTATTCAATAAGGTCCAATGGTAAAAACACAGAGTCAAGACCTAGTTCTCTTAGCAGTTCTCTTTTTTATTTGGCATATAATTCATACAGTCTTAGTTTATGAGTCTGTAGTTTCCCCAAAGTATAATGGTGATAATAACATTTTTGTTCTCTGTAAAAACTGTATGTTTCTCAAGTACAAAATGTCTCTATATAAACCAAATATAAATTCAATACAATATGCTGGCTACCCTAGCCATTACTTTAATTCTTAAAGCTAACCATTACTTGAATATAATTTAATGTTTTATAAGTCCTTCTGATGTTGTTTTCTCTACTTAACTTTTGATTTTCCCATGTAATTTAAATACATCAACATTTTCAAAAGAACTTTCCTTTTTTCCCCCCTCTTTTATTCTTCCTCTGTAAACAATTAAATTGATATCATAAGCAATTAAAAATGTCTCCAGGAATACTGAAATCCCTCATCTGAATAGCTGCATTGTATCAGGGTGGGTGGAACAGAAACCTCACCGCTGTAGCTTTCCACAGGAGGTGCCTTATCAGAGGACTCAAAGGCAGCTGGACCAATAAGCATTTATTTTTACAATTGCTCCATGACTTTATGAAAAAAAATCTTTCACACTTATCAGTAACACAGTGGTAGATCAATAGGGCTGCTTTCTAAACCTTTTGGTCTAGCAAAGGCTGGCTGGCATGAGTCATAGTTCATAGGAGCCGGAGTTATGGAAACGGAGCAGGTGATATTTTTGCATGCAAAGCTCTGCAAACTACCCAGGTGTGCCCGCACGCAGCAGGATCTCGGTGTGCCTCCACCTGCACAAGCCAGACTGAAAGGGGCTGTGTAAAAGCAGCTCTGCATTTTGACTTCCACCTCTGTGTTTAGAGGTTACTGATAGCATTTTTTAAGAAAGAGAGAGAAAATCTGGATGATACAGGAAGCGGATCCTGCCCTGCTCTGAATGCTGGGGCTACCAATCACAAATGCAGCTCAAAGATGAGCTTCCACAGACAGCACTAAAAGGAGGTGGAAACAATCTCAGTTCTCTGTACCCATGCTCCCCATACCATACTCAATTGAGGTTAATGCTTTGTTAAGAGCTGACAATATGCAGGAGCTAAACAAATGGCAGTGTCACACATGGGTAAGTCATTAAGTCACGTAAACGAGCTTACAGACAAGCCCCAGATGCCGTAGTTAGTACCAACAACTGGAATATAAATCCATACAGTACAAATTAGAAATAAAGTACACTTTTTTAACTGTGAGGAGTATGGCTGTTGTTCAAGCAGGCTTTCAAGGGAAATGATGGAGCCTTCCCTTCAAGACTTTCTCATATGACTGAGTGCCCTGTTGGAAATACAGTAAGCAATGTGCCATGCTCAGAGCAGGAGGAATTGGAAACAGTTTGACAGCAATTTAACACAGGGAGTCCAATGAATTGAACCCGTTCTTTGACTAAAAATTTGGGAAGTGAATACTTGATAGAGTTTGAGTCAATCACAAACAGCCTAGAAGGTGAAAATAAATTACCTAGGGATATAGTTAAGGGCAGCATATAGATAAAGCACATAGTTAAGACCAGCATAAAAATGAAAAAGGCCAGATTGTGGTAAATATTACAGATCAGGCAGAATATTCTCAAACCAGTCTTTAATATTCTTTCCAGTGGAAGAAACTGGAGGATAGATTTCACAAGTTTCCATCTCCTTACTTCCTGTTACATGTCTTAAAGTAGTATAACAGCAACCTGACACTCAGTGAGACATTTGTTAGAGAAATCTAGGATAGGTAAAAGTTTGTGCCAGACCATCTTTGGAGTATATATGATGGCTATGACTGCAGCTGACTTTCTATCTTAAGCAACAATGCTGCATCCACAATAAAACTTTTGTATGGATTATTTAGGCAGTGACCCAGGATATCACTACTTTAGATTCTATACAAAGATGGCTTTAATTTTTAGGAACTTAAGATACGTGGCAAATACATTTATTTTCACCCTGTGTTGCTCAAAACAAAGATGGAGAAGGGAAAGCAATATCAAAATAGTCCAAGACACATTTCTCAACTATAGGATAACTGTGTTAGATCTGATGCTATGAGAATATCCTCACCTATATTAATTCAACTTTAATAAAACCAAAAGCAGTTGTATTTCTGATTTTTAAGTTTTTTTGAGAACACAGAAATTGCAGGCTCACATGAGATAATGAAATAATGTCATCTAAAAAGAATCAACTGAAATGCTTAAAATAACTATAAAATGAGAGAATAATATAGGTACAGCTTTGACTTTTTTGTGCAGTCTGGATATGACAGACCCTTGGAAACAACAGCTCAAATTACGACCTACACTGAAGCATTGTAGTAAACATTGTGATCATATCTGAGCCATGCTAAACAGTGTGCTGTTTTCTAGCACTTTAGGATCTTGTAGTCCGCAAGTGACTCCCTTAGCCTGGAAAATTCACAGGTGCTTAATTGAGTCACCTATACTTGCTCAGAAGTAGAAGGAGATATGTACTAGTATCTCATTCAAGAGTGCTACTGCCATCCAGATTAGCCAAGGAGTGAGCAAACCCTGTCAGTCACTAGAAAAGAAGATGTGATGATGGAGACTCAGTCTGAGCCCCAGGCCACAGGAACTTCCCATGGATTCCTCAGTCCCCGGTGGATTGATATCTGATTTAGGCATATCACCTTGAGGGGTTGCTAGAGTCAATGGAGAGAAGAAGATACCTAAGTTATGTACGTCTTCAGCAAGCTTATCTCACTCCACTGAATTTTTTGAAAATTGAGTCATTTACTTGTCAGCAGCCAAATTCAGATATTGGATTCCTACATTAATAAATGTACTATTGGTCAAAAAACAAAGCTGTTATTCTCCCCAGAAACTAACTTTCTTCAATGTAAATTCACTTTGCTGTGAGACTTAGGTTAGCAAAGACTGCTGCTCCTCTGGCAAAGTCATAAAAACAAAACCACACACAGACTGAATTCAAGGGAAGCAAATGTACTCCTTTAATTGCTTGTTTGTTCCTTCACAACCAGCTGTACCATCTCTACATAGATTATTAGTTAAGCTATAAATGTTAGCATCACACTGTCAGTCACTGCCTAAATTGGATAATGTGAATTGCAACTTAGCAGTGGGTGCTCCAGGATACACAAGGTCAGATTCACCTACATGGATAGTTTCTGATCTAGTTATCTGGATTTCTTTAGGAGTCAGTGGAAAAAAACAGGCACTTCCAGACCTTCATTTGTCTCCTCTTAACAGACATATCTAAAATAGGTCAGATGACTCACTCTTTAAAAGCATCTATTTCCCTCTATTGAGCCTATCGTCAGTAGTTCCAGAGCAGATACCTAGACTGTAGATGGTGAGAGTCAGAGGGGATGGATTGCATGAACTATTTAGCCATAGGCAGCAGATTTTTAGAGGTGTTTGTCTTCCAAATTTGGGTATGAACCTAATTTCAGCAATACTTTCTTTTTACCTAGTGCCAGACTGCATCCCTGTGTGCTTAATTCTTTTACAAAGTCTCTCCTTTCTGAGCACAGAGGAGTGCAAGTCAGGGTGATTCAGGAAGCCTGTGCCCAAGTCACTTTTGTCCTGAAAGGGAGATTTGACCCAGTGTATGAGCTTGAGATAGAAGCTGCCAGCCCTTGCCATTCCTTACCATTTGTAGTATTCAAGAGACTGGACAGGACATGAAGCGTTTGGAAACCTGTGTTTCCTTGCTCTGCAGTGTGCCTGCTCCAGATGGACTCTGTGCCTGACCCAGAAGATCTCATGTGTCCCTTCTGCTCCTCCAAAATTAGCAGGCAAACAATTCAGAGTCCTTCCTGACATTGCTTGCTGTGAGAGAGTGGGAGTTCCTTACAGTCTGAATAGGGGCTAAGTGCAAGGCAGTGGACAGGGACAAGGTCAGCAACAATTCTGACTTCAGGTACCTCCTCAGACCAGTCAGATCAGTTAAATCTAGTCATGACTCCTTTGACTAACTGGTTTTGGGTGCCTGACACCAGAGGAAGACTCAGGTTGTGCTACTCAGTAAAGGACACACAAACTCTGTGCAAGAGAGTACCTTCTAACTCTTCTACTCCTGAGTATGTAAACTCCCTAAACATAGTCACCTCAACACAGCTGTAGCATGACTACTAATAGATATCTACAGGTAGGTGCTGCTCTGATCTACTTCCTATATTGACTATAAATATCAACCACATGATATCTTCTTGGACTCTGGTACACAGTGTAAGACCTGAGAGATGTTAATGAGCCCTTTTCTCATGTATTTATTTGGAAAGCATCCCTACTCAGGCAAGGCTTAGTCTAGTTCCCTTAGATTTCTGTACAGTATTCATCACACTGTTTTCTTTTATGATGGCTTTGAGAAGCATATAGAAGTGTGGCCAGCAAGGTGTGGGAGTTGATTCTTACCCTTCTACTCTGCACTCGTGAGACCCCACCTGGAGTACTGTGTCCAGCTCCGAAGTCCCCAGCATAGTAAGGGCATGGACCTGTTGGAACGGGTCCAGTGGAGATGATCAAAGAGATGGAGCACCTCTACTATGAAGACTGGCTGAGGGAGCTGGGGTTGTTCAGCCTGGAGAAGAGAAGGCTCCGAGGAGACCTTAGAGAAGCCTTCCAGTATCTAAAGGGAGCCTACAGGAGAGATGGGGAGGGATTCTTCACAGGAAGTGTAGTGACAGGACAAGTGGTAACGGCTTTAAATTGGAAGAAGGGAGATTCAGATTAGATACTAGAAAGAAATTCTCTACTGTGGGGGTGGTGAGACACTGGAACAGGTTGCCCCAGGAAGCTGTCGATGCCCCATCCCTGGAAGTGTTCAAGGCCAGGCTGGATGGGGCTTTGAGGCACCTGGTCTAGTGGGAGGTGTCATTGCCCATGGCAGGGGGGTTGGAACTCAATGATTTTCAAGGTCCCTTCCAACTCTAACCATTCTATCATTCTATGTATTTTTTTTATTTTCTTAAGTTTTACTTATTTTCTTAAGTTTTGATTTATTTTATTTTATTATCTTTTTTATTTTATTTTATTTAACTAATCATTATTGAACAATATCTGTTTAATGCTAATGGCAAGGTCAAGAAATATCTTGTGCCTGTACAGCTGTTCTTCTGACAGCTACTCCACAGGATGCAAAAAGAGAAAGTCTCTTCCTGCTTCCAGACTTCCCTGGAGCATCTGCTCAGGTCTAAAAGTGAAAGGTTTCAAATGCTGCCCTAATATAAAACGATGTGACTGTGAGGTTCTATATTCATTCTCTGTTAGTTGCGAAATATAAGCAAAGTTTTCATTTTGCCTCCTGAGTGTTTCGTGTCTTGCTAAATAACTGTCCAAGGGCAAATTCTTTTTGTCATTCTGACCTGTAAGGTTGCTAAGCACACACAAGGATAAAGATACATTTTGATTACTCAATACTTGTTTTACAATGTCTGCTGCTGAAAACAGTATTGCGTCACATGGTCTACTTTTGCAATACAGGGTGGATACCTAAAATCCCAAATTAAACAAGTTTCAGCCATAGGTGTGTGTTTTGGAATTGTTCAGTTGTACAGAAATGGAAAACTCCAGAATGTTCAGCATAAAAACCAGAGAGGTTAATTAAGGCTTCATAAAGGCCAGCAAAATGCTAAATAATTTGAGGAGTGGGATAATGACTATTTTAAATGCATTGAGTTTCATGAAAAGTTTGGAGAAGTTTACCCATTTTAGGGCAGAACCACACCACTGAATTCATTAGACTAATTCAAGAACTTACATTCAAGTCAAAGGGTGTTTTCAGATGTTGAAAATGGATTTTAGACAAATCTGTTGACAAGTATGGGGTGAACAAAGCTTGAGCACAAAATTACCAGAGATGTAAAGAATACTGCTGGTCAATTCCTTGTGTCTGTCCTGGTTTCTGCTGGGAAAGAGTTAGTGGTTGCTGTGTTTCTGATTTGGTATGAAAGGAATGTCATTAAAGCATATTATTTTAATTGTTGCTAGGAGATGTTTATACTATTCAAGGACTTCTTTCAGCTTCCCATAGAAGCTGAGAAAGGGTATAGATACAACAATGGAATATTCCATAACATAGATGTCATGTGAGGACTGGCCAGGAGGCAGGGATCCACAATCACTGCTCAGGATAGGCTGGACAACCAGGTGGTGAGAGTGACTTGCGAAGTATTACTTTATATTATATATGCTTTTACCATTGTTATTATTATTGTTATTGTTATTTTCCCTTTTCTGTTATTGTACTATTAAACTGTCTTTATCTCAACCCACGAGTTTTATTTCCCTTCTCCCCTCTTCCCCCCTCTTCTTTTTCTCCCTCTTGTCCCTATTCTTCTAGGAGGCAAGAGGGATGACTGTGCGAGTGCCTGTGTGTTCATAGCTGGTGGCTGGGTTTAAACCACAACAGTGCCTCAGGAATTGTTTTAGCTCATGTGCCCATGTTTTATATGCAAATGTGGTGTTCCATCGGAGAAATGACTCTAAGCACCTGACAAGTCTGTGAATATGAGGCTTGGGGGACAGAATATTCAGAACACAACAAGGAGGTACAGAGTCAATAAAGAGGTTTGGTTTGATTCATGAAAAAACAAGATGTAAAGATGACAAGCCAGGTGTATAAATTATGTTAGGAGAAGACTAACTTCTACGTAATTGGTACTTGTATGCCCAAACCTTCATTAATCTTGGAAGTCATCCATGAGATATGTTCTGTTTTCACAGTGTTCCTCAGAGCAGCAAACTGAATAAACTCTTTCAAATTATTTGTGCATATAGGAAGGTAGGCAGGGAGGCTGTAAATTTTAGATGAAACATCATTCTTGTTTCCTGATGAGAAGTACTATAAATTCAGGTGAATAGGAAATAGTCTGTAAATCACACCTCACACCCTAAAAATATGACAGTTAGAAAGTTTGGGATTAGGGTTCACAGAATGACTATTACAATCCTGAAAACACAGTCGTGTATACAGTGACTGTAACTTCAAAAGGAGAGACTAAGAAACCAGTCTTGTCTGTGAATCTCAATTGGGAAATAAAGCCTTTCAACCATTGAGAATTAGGCTGAAACAGGCAAATTATTATTTACCAACACAACCGTTGGAACCTAATGTATAAGTACTGGTTATCCGTAGTTGCTCTGTCCGTTGGGAATAAGGATTCTCCCTTAAAAAAAGGGCAGTGAATATTCTCCAAATCAATTAATTCAGTTATCTGCAGCTGTGCTTGCTTTTGGTTCCAGTGACTTTTCCTATGACAGAGTTTTAGTATCACACTCTCCAAAACAACTATAAAATTCACACGACTGAAACTTTTCAGGGAATAGCTATTAAATTACTTCAGTAGAATTCTGGCTGTAAAGGCTGCAATCATACAATCATGGATCAGGAAAAAATACTACTTTACTTTTTTTACAAGTCTACTTTTCAATTTTTTATTACCCTTAAAGTACGGAAGGAGAGATCATTTTTTAAAAAGTTGATACATGCAGTAATATTTCTGCGTGAAAGACTGAAGAAAGCCATCAAACATAAAAAAAACCAAACCCAAAGACACCCAGAATCCAGACTCCAACAAAGCATCGTTAAAATGACTCCTACAACATGAAAGAGAACAGCAGTCTGAATTATTGGTAATGTATCCAGTAAAACATCCCACACAAAGTTTGGAAATGCTTAGAGAACAAAACAGGTACCACTGCATAGTGATCAGCCACAGTCTGCAGGAAAAAGAACAGAACAGAACTCATCATGATTTAACAGATACTTTAGAACTGGGGTAGACATGAAATCTAGCTACTGGAAACATGTCATGAAGCAAGCAGAAAATGTTGGTGCCACCTATTGGTGAGAATTAAGATTTGGAAATTATTCAAGCCAATTTGCATGAATCCAAAGAAAAGAGAAAATAAACTTGTCATGTTTTTTCATGCTTAAGGAGTTTTAAATATGGTATCTGAACTGAATTCTTTACTTTGGCTTCCATTCTGCAGAGGCTTACATATGTGTTTTACAATTAATCACAAATTATCTGTGTATCTGTGCTTACAGTTAAGAAGAGGATGGAGAACTTAGGTTGTATTTTGATTCAGTTTGCTTGCAGTGTGTTATTTGTTAATTGAAAGACCCAGCACACTAGGAAATGTTGAACAGGAAGATGGGTTAGTAGACTCAAAATATATGGCTTTGCCAACCAAATTTCATTGGATAGTATGTTCCCTGCAGAAGTCCTGGAAGTGGTATGTTTGGCATAGCGAGTTGACACTGTTGCTATTCAGTGGTCTGAAAAGAGGATTCTGTTTGACACTGCACACCCCATTTACCATGTATCCTGGTGAGATATACCGACTCAGAGCAAAAGCAATCCTTCTTACTATATGGAGGTGACCTTTATTACGTTATGGCAATGCACCAAGTTCTGCTTTAGTTAACCACAGTTCCTGCCTCAGCCTGTTATTTAATGGCCTGGAGTTGCAGGGGACACATTCAAGGCACATACCGCTGTTCCTTAATATTTTCTGTTGCAGTCTGTTTCTGCAGATGCTTAACACAGGAGTTCTTTGGTTTACTGAGATCTTGACTGTAGCTGTGGTTGAAGACACTTTTATACACAGGGTGTCAAGAATCTGCTGCCACTACTCAAAGAAGGCTGGCTTGTAGCACCTTGTAACGACTGACTGATGGTGCTGCTATTCATCAAGAAAAAAATGGACCCCTTATGCAAGATGTCGGTGTAGCAGATTAGTATTTTTAACATGTGTGTCCAGTCATCTCCTAACATCTGCTTCTTTTATCATCATCTGCAATCCAAAAAATAGTAGACATGAATAAAAGCTTCTTTGCCAAGTATCAGCCAAACTGGAAGGTAACAGAGAGCTTTAGCTAGTCATTTACACACTTAATCTCAGTGTTACTTTACAGATTTTGCTCCCTACAGTAAGATAGTAAGAATTCTTCTTGCAGGTCACCTTTGTTGCTGGCAACTATATAAATTATACATGTATAAATCCTTCTCGAACACAGCTGAATGAAATACCAGAATGAGACTCGAGCAGAAGAAGAACTTGTTGTAAAAGCACTGAGATGAGATTTAACTGTTTCCCAGGTCACATATTCTGGCACTTACTGTGTTGTCACTCACCTTGGCACCAGCAAACGCTTCTTCCATTCTTTGTCCTGCCTACTTTGAGAGAAAGTATGCCTCTTATGTCATCTCAACACATCCTCTAATGCAATATCACCTCTTTGCACATGAGAGTTCTGGGCACAATTATTAAAAAAAGCAAGAGATTACATTATATAGCTAACCATGCATCTCTTCCTCATTTCCAGTTAAAGAAATTTTGCACTCTAACAATATATTTATATTGAGCCAAATAAGCTGTAGGATTCAGTGTTGACAACTGAACAGGTCCGTGCCACTTCCAGGGTATAAAATAATCCATGTTACAGAGACACAGTCACCGATAGCGATGCTCCCATTGTGGGTTGCCTGCAATTCAGTTAAAGCAGTTGATTCTGTAAGGGCAGTGGTTGATGGGGAAAGAAAATGCAGTGTGTGCAGGCAGGCAGTTAGGGAAAAATCCTTGGAAAGGAAAATTAAAATTGTATGTTAAAAAATGCCTTTGCCTAGTGCAAGGCTGGAAGATTAGTCAAATTCTGAGAACTCTCAGTTTCTTTGTTCCTCTTCCTCACACCTGCTTCATCCTGGGCTCTCTGCTAAGAGACAACTCAGACAGCAAACAGAGCAGTGAACAAGGAACCCAAGGATAGCTTGGAACAGGAAATGGAGGAGCAAGCAGACAGAGCCAGTTCACACATATCAGTCAAACCCTGGTTGCCTAAGGCAGCAAAATGTTTAGTGGCTGTTTGTTGTGCAAGTGACTGTGGGCTGTGAGGAGCATTCATTTCACAGATTGCCCATAAGGCAGTGAAAACCCAGGCACTGTGACAGTGCGAGTAATGGGGAAATGCGTTGGATCTTCATTTACCAAAGAAGCAGATCACGGCATGGGTTTTCTATATGACAACTGTACGTTGTTCCATAAAAGAGCTCAGGGGCAGATCCAGAGCTGCAGTTATCCTTAGCCTGGCAGCTGCTGTGGATACAGAGTTCCCAATGGCACAAAGGCAGAAGGGAGCAAAGCTGCAAATGTAAATGCTGATGCTCTCCCTCCTCTCTCAGCAGCCAACAAAGCCTCAACCAGCCTCCACTGTGAAATCTGAAGTAGCCCTCCTGGAGGCAGCAATGAGAAAGAGCTTGTTCTGTCAGCCCAGAATATAAGAAAGCCAGAGGAGCTGTTGCAGAGCAAGGAGAGACTAGGCTGAGTGTCTAACCCTGTGGGTGTATGTTTTTATTTGTGCTTTACTTGGATTGCCAGAGAGGAAACACTATAAGCACAAATTGCACCTGCTGGAAGGATGCCTCAGTGCTCTGACTCCAGATGGTTGCCAAGTGAACAGCCAGGGACCTGAGCAGTACCAAGGGAATGGGAGGTCATTGCCTTTCTTATTCCCACAGAATTTCATTGCGGTGCAATATGCCAAAGTTCATCCTAGTTAGGGACATTTTCTTTTTTTTAATCCCTGAACCTTGACATTCTACATAGTAGTGAAATTCATTTCCCAGTCAGCTCAAAATAAGAGCTTTTAATGATTTAATCGAGTTCTCACAGAAAATCTGTAGCAAGTCTGGGAAACAAACCTGTATCTCTCCCTCCCAATTTATGTATTTTCCTAATTCTCAGATGTCACTCACCTGTGCAGTGACAAAAGGAAATGGCAGGTAAGCCCACTCACCCATTTCTAGTAGAAGATTTCTCCCTGTACTCACAGCTTTTCCATTCTCTAACAAATTGATTCACTTCATACTTGTTTCCACTGCCATCCCCAGAAGACTATTTCTAGTGTAATAAAGCTTGCTATTAGGACATGTTCCCAGCTTTTCAACCTAATTTTTCTTTTCCTTAGTTTCATGTTATGTTTTTTTCACTGCTGACCCATGGTAAATTGCATTTACTTCCTCATTATTTACCTACTATCTGATTGCTCTTATTTAAGTTAATATTAATCCAACTTTCTTTATGTTGTTCCCTCTTATTTCTACTTCTCACAAGCATTTCTACTCTCTAGTGATTGAAACTCCTCTGGATTTCAGGGGGCTGTGATTTAAAAAACTGCAGACCAGTGAATGCATCTGCACAGCCTGTGGTGGAAACCACGAGTACACAGGACACCGTATACAAATGGTGAATCATAACAATGAATAATACCATGAGCACTTAGAAAAACTCCGTGTACTTCTGATTGTGAAACCAGTTCAATGAATTTACAAGAAAAGCCTATGAGGGAAACTTTGGCTTTAGAGCAGAATAAGATTACATAGTTGTGAATAGGTCTGGGGTAATCTACACAAGAACGCAGACTGTTACAGTGACCTAATCCTCTTATTTTGCCTCTTGGAGAAATGCTTGGACCTCAGTCAAGCTTACTTAAGCTCTTTCGTTTACATCCGATCTACACTAGTTATGGCCAAAACGGCAAGGCACAGTACATTTTATTTGGATAGATCTTTCCCATGCTCTCAAACTGTGGGTGCTAAATTCTTGCCACCACTATACCCATGTTGAAATCCTCTGTCTTGTTTAGCAGTCTTAAAAACTGTGTTAAGAAGCTGTTGACTGGTCTTCCCACACTTTATTGGTTTCAGTGCACTGATACATTATTAATAATTTCTGTAGGTGTCAACACCAAGATAATCTTAGGAGAGTATTAAAATTATTTCTATTTAAAAAATTAAGAAGAGACACAGAGACAATAAGGACCAGGCTCACAAGGGTGGGTAGGCACCTACTGAAATCATTGAAAAATATTGAAACCTATTGAAACATCTGAGTCCTGCTCAATTCCGTGCCATCTCAAGAATGGGTACAGATAGGTAATGGGTAGGTACATTGGAGGTGCCTATTTTTCTCCATCAATAACAGAGAGAGCCTAGAAAATTAGATGTTTTGGTTAAGTAAGTAAAAGGGAAGTGAGACTAGGCTTAGACGTTCAAAGTCATGCAGGAGACATATGGACAGAGAAGGAAACTCTGCCCAAATAACCTAACCATGGGATCAACATTCTTCTACTGAGTTTACTGGAATTGTGATTATTTATATGCTTATTTTATTTATTAAATGCATATTTTTTAATGGATATGCTGTCATTCCTTATTTATATGCAGAAATTTAATAAGTTCCCAAGAGTTTAGAACGAAAAGTAAAAGAAAACCCAAACCCTCAAATTGTCTGCAGTGTAAGGAGAGCATGTTGTTGAAGACAAAGTTTGGGAGTATGATTTGCAGAAATGAAAATGCCTTCTGAAAAAGTTTCCAGATTGTTCTTGCTACTGCTTATAAACAGGAAAGGTATACAATGTTAAAATGATGACTCACTTGAACTGTTTATTAGACCCTGGAAACAAATCAGCTCCTTTTAAAGTAGGCAAATCCATGTGGAATGATTCACTGTGTTGTTCTTTGGTGTAAACTCCATTCTGTTGGGTGGCCAATGTGATCTATATATGCTTTATGGTATTCACAATGCTACTTACTACCTGCAAAGTTCATTTAATCCAGATAGTAAAAATATATATGAAAAGGATTATTATTGTGAAACAGAAAAATAAAATTGATAAAGGATTTAGCCATGATCCTACAGATGGTCCCCAGGAAAGAGGATTTACCTGTACCAGACAAATGTCAAGTCTTTTGGATGGTGTTGCCCCCTTGCAACATTGATATTGTGAATTACAATTTCAATGTTAAATTTAAAATGCATTACTTTGGCACAGTGGAATCTCATTAGACATAGTGAATACAAACAAGAAATTGGGTACAGAAAATATTCTTCCCTACGCCTCGGTAATCAGTCTGTGAAAAATATTCTGCAAAACACAGAGGAAGCTAACAATAATACCTATGCTACAGATCCAGCTGTCCTAGGTTTATTACTCTGGCACCAAAGTCAATAGGAAAACTGCCAGAATACGAAAGGAGCTAGGCCTGCAGGATCTGGTCCTTATGTGTAAGTTTAATCATTTTCTTCCATCTGCTACTGATCAGAAATGTGGATTCTCAGAGCAAAGGCTGAAGGGGAGGGAGAGACTTTCAGAGGTAATAGGCAACAGACATTTTTCTGATGGCAAGGGAAAGAACTGTGCCCTTCATTTAAATTGCATGCATGTGATTATGAAGTTATAATATTCTATCCGTACAACAACCTTAATGTTACTTTGGGGAAACTCACAAGAATAGCAGAAGTGAATCACAAAGTGCTTGCGATGGTCACAGACTTCAGGAGACTACTGAAGTCCTGAGACTGCTCTGCAAAGATTTATGTCGTGAAGCACTACGAGGGTATGTTCCAAGGCTCATGGGCATTTTAGTGTATCATTTTTTTGCAGTAGAAGAAGAAGTAGAAGAAGGCAATGGGAAATCTAAAAGGCATTTAAAAAGGGTAGGGGAGTCTGGGAGCCACAATTAAAAAAAAAGAATAAAAATCACAGCCCGATTGCTATGAAAGTATGTAGGCTTCATTCAGAAAAAAAGCTGATGAAGAAACATTAATACAGGCTGCAGAATTACAAGCTGAGATGAATCAGAGCATTTCTGGCCTGCAGACAGTGCTGTTATTAAGAATTATTGCTCAGTGTAAAGAG
>VZTM01010210.1:2400-13507 GCA_013400555.1 Jacana jacana | reverse complement strand
CTTTTATCGTTATTGTTTTCACAAAAAATGGTTTAATTATTATCCTTTGAAAAGACATCTTTGAACAGACAATCATTCCCACCCTCAGAACAGATGTTTCACCTCCTGCATCAATTGCTCCTTTATTGGTTAATGATTTAGGTTTACGAGCAAAAATGAATGTGATTTTACTGAAACTGCATTAAGATTAACCCCTCTGGTGATATTAGACTTCAATTTCCTGTCCTTGTTGTCCACTGCAATTCCTGCATCCCATGTAATTTGAACTATTTTCCAAGTCCTGAAANTTTGAACTATTTTCCAAGGCCTGAAACCACACAGTCACCTGTTCCCCTCACCCACTACTAAACTTCCCTATGACTCTTGTGAGTTCAAGGACAAACACTCACTTTTGGTGTCCCATCTTTCTAAAACTTATTTCCTCTTCTCCCTAAGCCACTGAATCATCTCTTTAAAACTCACCTTAAAACCTCCCTGCTCTCTTTAACCTATAATTCACAACCTTTGAAAAACATTTTTGTGATATCCTTTATGAAAGCATGCACAGTAAAAAGAAAATTTATTGTAGTCTTGTTGATGCAAGCTATACTTGAGGTACTAATGTGACTGTGGATTAAGGATTCTATAAGGTCCACTCAAGATAGATTGACTCTTGCAGAATCTTAAATCCGAGTTTTTTCAATCCACTCACCTGAAAATCTCATAGCTACACGCTTGCAGGTTTATAGGCTCTTGTCTTTCTTCTCACCTCTGAATTTCTAACTTTGCTCCTGATGTCAGATGACACCACTGAGATTTGCCTAGCTTCAGCAAGGCGCCTATTCTGGGCCCAGCAGAATTGAAGAAAAGGATGCAGTCCCCTTATTTGTCCTTCCAGAGACCAGTACCGTTTCCCTCATTCTGACTTTAGATGCTCTCCAAAAAGAGCAGCCATAGAAAAAAAAATAATCATAGCATGCCCCTGTTGATCCAACTACATGAAGGATAAATAAATGATGAAAATTTCATCATTGTTTCCTCATCTAAGGAGTCAGCAATAGAAAGTAGATTCAGATGTCTGTGATGAAATCGGAGCAAGACAACTTGATCTTAGATTGGTTCTATCCAATTCAATGAGAGGATGCAGGGAGGCAGACTCACAAAGCCAGATGGGCTACATAGTGAGGGTGATCTTTAAGAAAACGTATGTGTGAAAATTAGTAGGATGGTGTGGCACAAACAGTATCATCCAGAAACTCAAGTGAATGGTACCTATTTATAAGGCTGGTATTCCTCCCCATTCACAATGCACTCATCATTGTAGCAGGTAATTTTCTGTACTCCTATTGAACAGACCATTTAAATCTAGCTTTTTTGTTTAGCTCCGATAAGCATTTTATGCTCATGCTCATTTTTATGGCTTGGGATGGAGCTTTTTATTCTTTTTATTTAACCGATGCTTTATTGGATGGATGGATTTATTTATTATTTTTTCAGGCTTTTTTCACTGTTCAAAACAATAGAAATGGAAGAAGAAAACTCCAGTTCACATTCATGCGACTCCCAGAGTTGTGACTTAAAGGAAGCACTTTAAATATTTAAGAATTGCGTTGTATTTTTCAGTGTTGACAATATATGTTTTGGAATGTATTAAACTGTGTGCATGCATGAAGACATTATACGTGTGGACACACTTTTCACACTTTTTCTGCATAAAGGAAATCACAGAGATAGAAACACAGATAGAAATGTTAATGTATTACTACTAGCATCACAATATTGCAATACAGCTGGCAGCACAAGGGTATAAGCAAAACCTTTCTGTCTCCTGAGTTTCTCTCACTGGTATATGA
Organism: Jacana jacana; assembly: GCA_013400555.1. NCBI lineage: Eukaryota > Metazoa > Chordata > Aves > Charadriiformes > Jacanidae > Jacana > Jacana jacana. Next base: position 11,675 of record VZTM01010210.1, on the reverse strand, counting down.
AGTAATGGTATAAGAAGAAACAAACTTTGCAGAAGTGGGTACACATTCAGTTAAGTTACTTTTATTTGACATGAAAATATGGTTATGTATAGGCAAATCTTTTCAACTGCTGTCTGTCTCTGAAGAGTATACAAGCCTTAAGTGAATTAACAGTCAATTTTGGTAGAAATAGTGTTATGCAAATCTATTTCTAAATAAAAGGTGCTCTGACTGATAGCTTTTGGATCTGTCATCTGTTTCTATAGATCTACAAATGGGGAAAAAAAATGAATGGAGCATATGAAATGAGAATTTAATTAATAGTGTATTGTAGCAGAGAGTACAGGAATACTGAGTCTGTGTACAAGATGTAGCTTAATCAGGAAAAGAAATGGATTGAAAACATAAAGCTCCAAATCCTTACTTTTATTCTGAAGTCCTCAGTCCATAACCATCAAAACTATATTTCTTACCCTATTCTCATCTTTAATTTTCAACTTAGACTATAATTTGTAGGAGCTGATACATGGAACAGAAAGGCATTTCACCAACAATGGTTAATAACAATAAGGACTAACTGTCACCACATTATGGATTTGTTGGGAAGGTCTAGTGTATCTAGGGAAGTTATGGCTATCATTTAGTCTAGCTCTAAACTGTAATTCTGTGATACTATTACTCTTTAAACTGACTTCTTGAAAGTTCGTGTTGTCACGTAGTTTGTAATCAAATTGAATTTCAACTTCTGTAGGTTATTACAACTATTGCAGGTGTCTCAAACGTATAATAATCAAATATATAATGTTACAGAAAAACAGTTAAACCAAGATAAGATTTCTATTTTACTTATAAGCAATAGAGTTTGAAATCCCATTTTTGGGTTTGTTTTTAATGCACATCAAAATAAGTAAATAAATTTAAATACTTACTCCTGTTATGTAACGAGGTCTATACTGGATGGTTCCAAATAAGCCAAGTATGACTATAATAATGTGTATAAAATTAGCCAGGATGGGTGCCCACTGATAACCAAGGAAGTCAAATATCTGCCTCTCAAGCACAGAAACCTATGATTAAAAAGCAAAAGCAAAAGTAGATTAGAACAGAGCAGAAAACGTCTATTAGGGCATTTCCCCTTCCCATACCCAAGATAATTGCCCTGAATTAAAGAAATACTTTAGGCAGCTGTAAAATGAAATGAATTTGCAATGTCTCACCTTCTTGTTTTAATGAAAGCTGCATTTCTCACTGACAGTTTACTGAACTACATTCAGCTAGCTGAAACATTCATGTGAGCAATTCACTAGGATGGTATGTTTGCAGGAGGAGAAACACAAATCATTTTGTTATATACACCAGTAAATGCTATAATGTTCTAGGGTATCAGTGCTGAAAATAACCAGCAGACTTATGACATTTTCTCAGCTACTTTGCTTCCATTCCCAATACCATTCATCAGCCTAGTCCTGTCTCTTACACTATTTCCCCACCTGTTGATCTTTTTCTTTTCTCTATCCTCCGCTACCCTGTCAGCAGGCTTTAACCTATAACCAAATGCATGCAACTTTTTGACTTGTTTCTGCTCATAATGACTAGTTTACCTCATCCCGCTGTCCCAAACACCAGCTGAAGTATAAGCTGTTACCCAAGCAGCCCCTAGATATTTAATTTTAACAACTGACTTAAGGACAACCTTGAGCTGTTGATGACTGTTCTCAGACAATACCATTCCAAGCATTCCAAGAAATTAGAAAGTAGAAAATCTGCATTTCTAACAGTATCAGTATAAATAACTTCATAATTCAATAGTAGGTGTCCTTTAGCTAGTGTACAGACATTATATCAAAATGCAGCACTGCACCCTAACCCATAGGCAGAATGGCATGTTTTGTTTGGGTTTTCATGGTCAAGGTTTTGGTAGCAGGGAGGGACGGTGCGGGGGGCTACAGGGGTGGCTTCTGTGAGAAGCTGCTAGAAGCTTCCCTGACATCCAACAAAGCCAATGCAAGCTGACAAGACAGACCCACCACTGGCCAAGGCCAAGCCCATCAGTGCCAAAGGTGGTAGCACCTCTGGCATAACATATTTAAGAAATGGAAAAAGTGCCTTGCAACAGCATCTGCAGCCAGAGAGAGGAGTGAGAATATGTGAGAGGCCAAGAAGGGGGCAGGCACCAAGAAGGTGCTCCAGGTGCTGAAGCAGAGATTCCCCTGCTTGCAGCACATAGAGGTTAATGGTGGAGCAGATATCCCCCTGAAGCAGGTGGAGGACCCCACACTGTAGCAGATGGGTGCCCAAAGGAGGCTGTGACCCAGTAGGAAGCCTGTGCTGGAGCAAGCTCCTGGCAGGACCTGTGGTCTCACAAAGAGAGGATACCATGCTGGAGCAGGTTTGCAGGCAGAACTTGTGACCCCATGGGGGACCCAAACTTGCGCAGACTGTTTCTGAAGGCCTGTACTGCATAGAAGGGACCCACACTGGAGCAGTTCATGAAGAGCTGCAGCCTGTGGGAAGGACTCACATTGGCGAAGTTCATGGAGAACTGTCTGCCACAAGAGGGATCCCACATTGAAGCAAGGGAAAAGTGTAAAGAATCCTTCCCCTGAGAAGGAAGGAGTGTGAGACATCGTGTGATGAACTGACCATAATCCTCATTCCCATCCCCCTCCAATACTTTGGGGGAGGAGGTAGAGAATTCAGGAGTGAAGTGGAGCCTGGGAAGAAGGGATGGGTGGTGGGAGGTTGTTTTTAAGATTTTGGGTTTATTTCTCATTATCATTATTATTTTTCACTCTGATTTTATCGGTAATAAACTAATTTCCCCAAGTTAAGTCTGTTTTTCCTGTGAAAGTAATTGCAAAGTGATCTTTCCCTATCCTCATGTTGATCCATGAGCCTTTTGTTATATTTTCTCTCTCCTGTCCAGATGAGGAAGAGGACTGAGCACCTGGCATCCATACATAGGGATTCTCAAAATAAACCTGGGCAAGTTGCAATTTTGAATGTGAAAGTTCAGGGTTTCATGTCAACCAGTGAATTCCTATTTACACACAGATTCCTTTTACACAGTGTATCACCTTACAGCCAGGTTTGGTCCTACATCATCCAAGATCTTAATAACTGATTTGTGCCATCCTACAACTCTCTGTAGCAAAGCAACATCATGGAGGAGTTCCCAGAATCCCAAGACATAATATTCTAATGGTGACGATGTAATGAAGAAAGAAAAAGAAGCTGTATTAGGAACTTCATCAAATCTCAGACTCCTTGTACTTCTAAGCTTATCATTAAGAAATATTTCCTTGACTACTGGCATAGTAAACTGTATTAGAAAGACCAACATGTGGTATAAAGCGGTGTTATGTAGGTCTGTGTGAAGTCTATTAGGGGTATCAGCAAAAAACCTGCTGCATCTTAAGTGCTGTTAAACAGGTAACAGAGAAAATGTTCACTCTGAGCACAGAGCTCTTATTTTCATCAGCTGAACAAAGAGTAAATGACAGTAGCAAAAAATAGTCTAGACTGTACAAGTTTCTAGTACAGTAAGAGTAGGCATTCAGCAAGCAAAAAAATAGAAGGGATGAGGCAAATCATTCACCAGTAGGAAATCATACACTTAAGTATGCCAATTATACAAGAAAATTGCAGCATGGTAGTTAATGATATAAAAAAAGTAGAAAACCCAGTATTACTGTTGCAACTTTAGGTAAAAAGGAAACTGCATTCTCATGCATTAAGTATGTTGTGTTGGGCATTTTTGGTAGGGTTTTTTGTAAGGCTTTTTTTTTGTTGGTTTTTTTTTTTGGTTTTTTGTTTTGTTTTGGTGAAAGACACAGTAGTTCCACCAAAACTGTTTCATGGGGCTGAGTTGGATAAATGGCTATTCTATGTTTCTACGTGAAACTTCACTTCCCACATGCCTACATATTACTTTTTTTTTTCTTTCTTAATGATTAGGAATTTCTTCAGTACCGAGCAACCACTCCTTGAGATTTTGTGGCCATGTTGAAACTTCAGGTGGGGGGACATACCAGAAAACATGGCACACAAGGCAGTGAGTAAATATTGGCTGTGCAGAACAAGGAGATGAGTTTGTACCACCTCTGTCCCTGTGTATCTACCTCAGGTTTGCCATGGGCAGACTTGCTATTAAACTTTCTCCTGTCACTCCAAGGAATCAGTTGTGTGTGGGTACTGCTGGATGTGAGAAATGGCAGTGTTCTGGCAGGCTGTGCAGATATGAAATGCTGCAGAAATGCAGCTGCTGCTCCTTAGATCAGTCTACTGCAGTAAGGTGCATTGCAGATTTATCAAATGCAGAATATAGAACAGAACTGGACCTTTATTCCCACTTCCTGAAGAGATGAAGTTAGAGAGAAAATAAAAGCAACCCACAAATGAACAGAAAAACAATATGGATTTACTACATGCAGTAATTAAAAAAAATAATCTCATTGTGTCGGTGTTTCTAAAAGGGGAAATATGAAAAGTAGGACAAAGTACTGACAAAATCTATTAAAACCAATATTATGTAGCTTCCTCCTCTTCCACAGATGCCAGAATCATATGGGATTTCCTTACATAACAAGAGAAAATTTAGACCTCATTTTGAAAGATTTTTTTCCCTTTACTTTAAAAACTTAATTTTTTTTTTGGTTAAACAACTGCACTTCTTTCTCCAAATCATATCCACCATCTTCAAATGTTTAAGAATGTTTCAAGGAGGGAAGGGAAGGGAAGGGAAGGGAAGGGAAGGGAAGGGAAAGGGTGACAAAAATATTAATCTTTACTGTCTAGAAATAGATGAAGAATTGTCCATTTTCTTTCTTGTTTTTCTGGAAGCAAAAGTTTAATATGAGAACAGGAATGAGGAAAAATTGATGTTTTGGATGAAAATGTACACTGTGGCAAGGGAAGAAAAATAAGTTTTAATTCCACTCCATTTTAATAATTCAGTGAATTCAAACTGTAGAGTTATTGAGAGTCAGTTCCTAATGTAAGAAAAAAACCATCCACCACATCGTCTTCTTAGGCTTCCAAATAAATAAAATATCATAGACAGATTCTTATGTAATCACTAATAAAATTATAGAAGAGTTAAGTGTAATTACAGCAAACCATTTTTACTAATGCATTGTTGTTTTTTTTCCAGACTTCTGCCAACTGCTTTAAAAATAAATACAAAATAAAACCAGCCTGTATACTGTCAAATTGGAATAGCTCAAACTATTTCCAGATTCTTGTCAGAGGCTGGTTGTTAATAGGTTAACAGCGTTACTGACCTTGAGGGATCTAAGAATTGAATTTCCAGAGGATAAAGAAAACCATTTTGAGATGATTCTTAAAGTATATGATTGGACTAAAACTTCAGACAGGAACCACAAAGGAGAAACCAGTCAAAAGATGATTTATAACACCAACTCCAAAATGGAAAATGACAAAGCGCTTTTCCTTGGGAAGCTCCTTGAGAAGAAAACTCAAACACCACTATGTCACAAATGATACAGAATCAAACTTGTGCATTGATATAAATTAAATTGTACGCAGGCACAAGCAGGTATGTATGGCCCCCACCAGCCATGGTCCTTGGACAGCACACACAGCACAAAGGCACCCAGTACACTTGTGCCTGGGGACAGGGTCACACTCAACTGATGGACGCACCAGCTGAGCCATGGAAAGAGGCTTTCAGGTCACTCCAAAGGAAGAAGAGACTATTAGCTTAAATCACAGTGAAGGAGAATTAAGCAACCATGGTTTATATCGTGACTGGTGCAGGCTAAGAATGAGCTACAGAAGTTAAGCTCTAATCAGTAACCCATTAAGTTATATCAGCTCAATTGTGTTTCATCACATACCCACAGTTTCTGATAATTTGCTTGTGTTTTTAAGTCAAGACAAAGAGTTTTTAAGTTAAGACATACAGTTTTTTACTGACTTTCAGTTCTTGGTTCTATGACATAGAAAGTTAAAAAGACCACAAGGAATACAAGTATTTTAGACCTGTGGTTTATGAAAGAATTCTAATGCTAAAGGTTACCTGCATCACATACAACATCCCCAGATAAGCCTTCCCCAGAACTTCCATCATTTTGAGGCAGAATTTTTATTTGTACCTTTCCTTCCTTATATGTACCCTTCCTTAGAGAGGTTCATTTAATTTTTCATCAACATTTCAGATAGTATCCTGAGATAAAGGGCCCAGTTACCCAATGAGTTTTCCACAGTTACCCACCAGAAAAATATAATAATATTTTGAAAGTCAAATCCATACAAAATACATCTATGCATCTGCAAGTGAGTGTATGCATGTGAGACAAGTGCTTTAATGCAAGACAGCAGGGAAAGAAAAAAAAAAAGAATTATTTTGTTAGAAGAAAGGGAAAGATAAAATGAAATTCTGTGAAGAGCCATGGACACAATGATGTTCTCAGCACATCTCATAAAAACCATCACAAGCACAGGTAATTCAAGTTAAAATCAAAAAGGAATTATTGTCCATTGGTTCCTTAAAGGAATCACATATGTAATACTAAGCCCTTGTCCTTAATCCGTTTGATGCTGCTGAGAGAAGGAATAGGCCTTCACCACACTTGATAAGAAGGTAATCATAGTTTGTAAAAATCCTGTGTAAGACCACATCCCTGCTTCTTATTGTCTACAAGTGGATTTCTGCTGTGACTTGCTGAGGACAACAGGGCTCTCCACAGGTACAGAGTGTATTCTAAGTCTCAGCTGCTGCCTTCCTTAACTGAACACAGTAATAATAAAAAACTGGTAAATACAAGCTCTCTACAGTAGCTTTTCTGTTAAGTAGTAATGAGAAGCAGAACTGTTATCTAAATAACACTTCAGTTATTATTACTCATGACACAAAAATAAGAAAGATTCTAGCTAAAGCTGAGCTGGTGAAGCTGACAGTTTAAATAAAAATGATTTACTGTGCACTGAACATATCTTCAGGGTATTATATTCACAATTTATAAACATTTAGACTCCACCATACACACATGGAGATCCAGCAACTCAAACAATAACAAAATCAAATCCCCGTCTTCCAAATACTTTCCTGAAAGAATCACCTCCTGTGTGAGCAGGCAGAAAAAAAAAAGGAAATTGCCAGCAAAATGCTTGATCAACAAGTTCTGTTCTTGCAAAATACTTTCTTCATACAAGTTACAAAACACCAATATCCATGAAAGAGATAAATAATGGGGAAAAAAAGGTGTGTGTGGGAATTCTTAAAGGAAATGATTGGACTAAAATTTCAGATAGGGGGATTTGGTATTTTTAATACTGCTTCCCAACATTATGTTTAGTATAACCTTCTAGGAACCAGATAGCTAGAATTATGATAAAAAAACCCTAATTAATGTTGCCCTTATGACATGTTAAATTTTGAAACGTGGAGGGAACACCTGAATTCATTGTGCAGTGATAGAGATAATTGCGCCTCAGATGCTTATAGATTTTTTTACTGTACAAGACCAAATTCACCTTTGCTAATAACTTCCAAACAAAAAATTCAGAATTTGAGGTATAGTAGATTTCAATACCATTGAAACCAGTTTTAGATAATTCATTTTTCTATTTTAAATACAACTGCACACTCGATCATAGTAACTAGCTTAAACAGGCTGAGGTCTTACGTTCATACTCTGATTTAGATCGCAAATCTTTAATATCATTACAGCAATTTTTTGTGTGTGTGTATGTTTTAAGACTACAGAGTTTCTTATTTCTGGCTGGCCAACAGTAACAAGATCTAGATACGTATCAGAACCACATCCTTTTGCATGCATGAAAGAAAATTTGAAAAATCAGTCTCAAGTAAATGGTTCTACCCATGAGGCTAAGTATCATGGAGTTAGTATTTCAGCTACAGGATGAACTTAAGTAATAATAATTTAGAGTTGCTGAGAGTTATAATCCCTATAAAGTATTTAATTTCCTGTTCACGAACATCTGTAACATCAATTTGTGCATTACTTTAATAAAACATATTTGCACTCCAACAAAACCAGGAAGATAAGGACTGAATGTTCACAAAAGTGGTTCAGACTCAAACTGATAAATTGGGTCAAGTTATAAAGTTCCTTTTTACCTTAAAACCAAGATAATGTTATAACACAAAATACTCAGCTGTCAGGATCCAGCTAAGAGTATAAAAAGCATTCAGTAAAATTTGCCCATATGTTTTTTAGAAACATTCAAAATCAGATGAGCTGCAAGCAAAAAAAAACAACATCCAAAGACCCCCAACTTTATTAACAAAGATAGAATATATAAGAAAGGTTTAATATACTTGTTTAGATGTGATTTTTACTTTTAGAAGGCCAGATTTACAGAATTCACAAGTGCAGGCCCGTATCACAGAGGCAGAGATGTGAGGGTTCCATCTTAGAATCATAGAATTGTCTAGGTTGGAAGGGACCTTTGAGCTTATCTTGTTCTCTTGTCCTATCACCCGTGACTTGGGAGAAGAGACCGACCTCTGCTTCTCTACGACCTCCTTTCAGATAGTTGTAGAGGGCGACACGGTCTCCCCTCAGCCTCCGCTTCTCCAGGCTGAACAACCCTCTTCCCACAATGCTTCTGAAACTAGACATTGCAGGGCAGACACAGCTGGAATCACTCAGTATCTGGTTAGGACTGAGTGAGGTGATAATAAGAACTGAGTGGTATCAGAGGGCTGTATCAAGTGAAAATAGCCAATCTAGAGTCACTATGGTGCTTTTACTTTTATTCATGCATGCAAGAGTGTTTACAAAGCAAGAGAAAAAATGACAACTAATCCATGTCTGAACTGTAAGTCACAGAGGGCTACTCACTCCATAGTCTATTTTTTCTAGTAATTTCCACAACTAAATCTAGATAAGCAGGATGCTGACTTTGTTTGACCTTACAGAAATCTCTCTCTTAAGATGCTCCTACTGGAATATTCATTATTCTTACACAGAATATGTGAAGCAATCGCTACATTTTTATGCCTTGGCACAACCTGAAAACTGACATTTAAACTATGCAGACCACTTTATGGAAGTGAGATAATTGACATCAGTTATAGTCAGAAAAGTTTCTAGCTCCTGAACTTTCCCTATTACCTATGTATAAAGTTATTAGTCCTTAGGGAACTCCAAGTAGTGCTGAAGGCAGCAATGCACCTTCTCTGCAACATGGCTACCTGAAACTATAGGCTTATCTGCTCCCTGCACCAGAGTCCCAGTAATAATCACCAGGTCTCAGATTTCATCTTCCAGATGTGTAGTGACCTAGATCCAGCACCTTTAAATTCA
>VZTM01010201.1:3684-19692 GCA_013400555.1 Jacana jacana | reverse complement strand
GACCGGCCGCCAGCTGGATTTAACTCCATTGAGCACCACCCTTTGGGATCGTCCTTCCAGCCAATGCTGGATCCAGCAGATCGTACGTTCGTCCAGGCCATGAGCAGCCAGTTTTTCCACCAGAATGTGGTGGGGGACAGTGTCAAATGCTTTGCTAAGATCCAGAAATATTATATCCACTGTCTTCCCCCCATCCAACAATCGGGTCATCTTATCATAGAAGGAGATCAGGTTCGTCAGGCAGGACTTGCCTTTCATAAACCCATGCTGACTAGGCCTGATCCCCTGGCTGCTCATTACATGGCTGGTGACAGCGCTCAAGATGACCTGTTCCATAATCTTCCCTGGTATCGAGGTCAGACTGACAGGTCTATAGTTTCCTGGATTGTCCCTTCTGCCCTTCTTATAGATGGGCGCTACATTCGCCACCTTCCAGTCAATACCTGATGCAACATTTCACATGATTTTAAAGAATTAAAAATACACACGACAAGTTGCACCCTTCTAACTGATAGCTGGCATCTGTGCCAAAGTGTGCAGAAAGAATTTTCATACTGGGAAGGTCTCTAAATTTGCATGTGAATAGGTAATGTTCATTTATGTCCTACAAGCTAGCACACTGACATGGACCCATAGGAGATGAGGCATCCAGAGTCTTACTTGGCAAGAGCAGTATTTTAACTTCAAAAGAGCAAGCAAATGTTGTCCAAGATCTTTACACAATATCGATGATTTTGAGTTTGCAGCCCCATCCAAATAGCGCAGCAAACTCTGATCCTGCTGTTGGTTCATGCTCTTTTTAATAAAAGTGGAACTGGGGCAAGTCAGACACAAATACTGACTTTACTTCAGAACCCAGAAAAATTTGAATTTCTTATATTGAATAAATTATTTCTTAGATAAGAGTGTCTTTCTGTTCGCCAAGATAAAGAAGATCTGGAAGTTTTTGCTATTTAAGTGCCAATTGCAGATGATGACCGTAATCTGCTTTAACTTGCACATCTAACTTTTGGTAAATGGTCTCTTTGTTCTCATAAATCTATGCAGTTTGCTAATTTTCTACATCTTATTCCAATAGTTTTCATTACCATGTGTTTTCCCCTTTTACAACCCATGAATTTTGCAATTCAACAACTTTTAGCATGTCAGGTTAATATAAATAGTTTGTAGATTTTTGTAATTGATTCCTGCTGCTGCTGCAGCTGGTTTTAAGCTGTGCTTATATACTTTTATTTTACCTGAGTATTAATGTATGGCTATCCCACTCACAGCTGTGACAATCATGATCTTGTGGAAGAGTAAAACCTTTACTCTTCACCATAAAAATCTTCTGTTCAGCTTAACTTCAAAAGATGTTTTAAGATAAGATATCTTTCATTTTTGTTTATCTTTTGGTTTTGCACTTCAGTTGGCTAAAGAGGACTTTCATTTAAAATGAAAGAGGATGTTTCTCGGTATGTATTTCATTTCAAGAGCTGTGGTGTTTGTGGGAGGAATTTTATAAATCTTGGTGGAAACATGAGAGTTAGCAGCTTTGATTATAGGCAAAAAGTATTTCTGAAAAATTCCCTGAAGAACCAAAAGCTGGTTAGCTGTGTCTCCACTCCCTCTTTTTTTTTCTTTTCTTTTTTTTTTTTTTTCTTTTCTGAAGTTGTCTAGGCACTGGCAGGAACATTCACGAGGGAAATAAACTGTAAGTTCAGCGAATTATTGTGGAAAATTAATTTGGAATTCATCAGTAACTAGTATTTCTATAAGAAACCTGACTGTAAGAGTTAGTCACTTAATAAGTAAATCACAGCACTACCATGTAGCACAAATGTGAGAACCTCTTATTTAGTTGTTGATAAATTATAACTCAAGAGTTGGTAGACATCGTTGTGAAAGTTATTGTTATAAAATTAAAATCAATAATGATTTATGCTGCTCACAGGAAAAAAACCTGTATTTGCTGAATCAATTATTTTATGACATTTACTATTCTCTAGTATGAAATATTAAAAAAAACCAAGTGCTTACTACCACAAAAACATCCATGTCCAATTGCCACGTTTACATCATTAAGAAAGCTGGAAAGATGCTTAAGGGCTGATTTGTATATTCACGGGGGTATTTTGCATTGATTCCCAATGACAACTGGATAATCGAAAGCTGAATTCTCCATGATACCACAAGGGATGACAGGGTTGTATTTTAATTTCATTTTAGGCCTGTTTCCTATTATATCAGTCGTGATCACGAATGCTATGCAACTTGTATTCACTTCTCTTATTTGCATCCTACCTGCTGGTCCAGACCCCAGAACTAAGCTGTTTGCTTTTTTTACCACCCACTCACATTGTTCTTGGACTACAGTGGTTCTTCCTTGTTTTTATGCATTTTGATATTGGCTGGAAGTTGATTCATTATTGATTTCAGATAACCTTGCTCTTACACTACGATGTGCACCTTGACATAGGATTCAGTGCAGGAACAAAGGTGAAGTAAATCAGAAGATATTTCTAGGATGGGGTAGAAATGCTGAAGGTTGTGATTCTCCATGAATATGTAATCTCTTGAAGCACATTGATTGACACCAAACATTGCCAAATGGGAGAACACAATAATTGCTGGTTTTATTTGTCCTGGTGTAAGAATGCTGTCAAAGTAGTTTGGAAAAAAGTAGGAAAGAAACTGGAGAAGCTGGTGTAATATGACTCCTTCCATATGGTGGAGTCATGGTGGAGCAAATTATATTTCCATTTAACATTATGTGGTTTTTCTCATTGAAATTTTCATTAAAATACAGCTACATTATCAGGTCATTGTGAACACAGAAGTCATTCTGAGTGGTATGTCTGCTTATAAGTTTCTGAGATAGATTTTTGCCTGACGCTTTCTATGCCCGGACTTAGCTACAATGGCCAGTCTTCAGAAAAAAGCAAGCAAATTATGCTCAGCTGTTTTGAAGTTTGTGTGAGGCAAAGTTACAGTCTGCATGTACTCCAAATGACACTTCTGTGCTTTCGTAACTCACACAGCTGTTGCTATAAATCTTGAAGTAGGATTGTTTCATCGTTCTCAAACTGGAGTGAAAAACAAGCTTAAATTCAGAAATATGGGTTCATTATTTTAAAAGTTGACATTTGCAACTGCACAATAGAATTTCCACCCACCCCCCTTCTTTTTCTGGTGAAATGAATAATTTAATATTTTACAAAGCGAAAAAACAGCATAATTAAGACCATTTGAGGTATACAGACAAATTCAAGTAGAGATTTATCAGGACTTTAATTCAACATTCTTAAACTGTGTATTTTAACTTAGGATATGTTAGCTGAAAATGTGTTATTCAAAGGACAGTTTATTTTAAAAATCACATGCTTCATTTTAAATTTTTTTAAAAGAGTAAATGCCATTTTTAAATGTGACAACTCAAGAAAACAAGATGCAATAAAGGGCGTTAACTCAGTGACACTCAAGTACAGTGTACATATTCTTATATATAAATAGCTTTATTTATTTATATAAATAAAATCGCTTTATTCAATTTATCATAACTAACTTCCACAATTAATTAGGATAAACACTTCGGGGCGGGGGGAGGCAGTTTAATGTGATTCTACTAATGCATTTTAGAATTGTATTGACATTTCCCAGGATATATATACACAAAATATCTTCAATAGAAAGAAATTAGATAACTATATGGAGAAAGTAACTTTTTTACACTTTCATTGTTTTGTCTATGGGGTAACATAAAGTTTAATTGGTATCCCTGCTTCTAAGTATAGCCCTATCACTTTTCGTGGTAGTGTGAATCTTGCCAGTGTCAGCAGAGGAAACCATTTCTAAAGCTACAAAAATCAGAAAAGAACCCAAATATATACTATACCAGAAAAAAGTGTCTTGCCATTACAGGTCGAATTTCAATTGCTTATGTGTCCTTAGGTTTTATTGGTCAAATACTTTAGGAGCACTGAGATGTTTTGTGTGATTTTCTATATTTCTTAAAAGTTAGAGGACACAGCTTTTAAAACCCCTGTTTTTACAAAATAGAACCAACAGATGAAAACCCTGGAATCAGGACAGTCTGTCAGTAAAGGCTGCTGTCATCCACCACTATATAGATGTATAAATATTTTATATATCCACTTTCACTAAAAAATGTGAGCCTTAACTACTTTTAGATAATGAATAATAAAAATAGTACAAAATTTGTTAATATTAATTTTCCTCTTTTCAGTGTAGAATGGAGACTTTATGACATTTGGAATCCCCCTTGAGTCCATGGTTTGACACTTTGCTTGGCGCTAATGTTTTGTTAAGGATACCTTATTTAATATTACTATTAGTATGTAGATCTATGTTGCCTTAAACCTAAAACCAAGCAAAGTTGTTAATCAAATAGCTATTTAAAGGGAAATAAATTTGGTCCACTAGTTTAGAATCTGTGCTTTATGACATAATCCAATTAAGGAACACTTCTCTGGGCACAGGAAACAGCACGATGTTATCTAGCTGGAATTCTCAATCATACTTACAATCATTACTAAGGAACTTAGCTTAAAGCCAAAGTTTCAGCCCAGTAAGACCCTATAAATGAAGGAAAGACCATAGCATCTCTCCAGACATCTTTTAGAATGGATCATGTTTTGCACTATTTTTCTTTCATAAAAATGCTTAACAATAATTTTGATTTTGTATCTGCTGTGGCACTCTGTAAACATACCCGTGATAAATGTTGATCTTCTGCTGTGAAAAATTAAAATCTAAGATAGATAAGGTGGTGTGTAAGCAGTGTATTTTTCCTTTTAAGTTGTTTATCACTATCACTAGGAAAGACAACATCATTATGGAGAAAGCTGCAGGGAAAGCTGACACTAGGGTGGGATTGATCAATGTCTTATGTGTGGGAATACTCTGAGTTAAAAAACCAGAGCTGTTAGATACTTCTCTAATAAGAAAGCAAGAAGCAGTGAGACTGGCCAAGGTGATACTTAGAGTTCTCAAAAAAATTTGAGAGGTACATTAAAAAAACAAGTCCAGAGTTTACCCCGGTTCCGAGGCTGGGTCTGTATGGGGGCTGAAAGGGCTGGGAGCTGGAGCTTCCGCCAGACCCGAGAAAGCAAGCCTTGACTGCGTTAATCTGGTATGCATGGCACATAGCTACAGTGTCACTTTGTGACTTCTAATGACTCTGAAACCATCCCCTCCATCCTTGTGGAAGGAATATGCTGGAGTTTGCCTTCACTCAGTTTGACAAGGTGATGGGAGGGATAGATCCCCCTTACATGAAAACGCTTGGCAGTTGTATCAAATTTGGCAAGATAAGCACCAATGTCACCTTGAGAAAAGTGTAACCCAGCTGACATTCAGTGTGTATGCCTACACTACGTGCTATAACACAGCCTAATTTCATGTGATATATGCAAATACAATCTATTTTGCCTTTTTCCATTTCCATGTCGCTCTCTCAGAGCTGTATCTTGGCTGATTAAAAGCAGTGTGCAGGTTCTTCTGAGTTCCTGGTTGAACTAAGCGATGAAGGTGCATTCTGTGTGTGGTGTTGTACAACTTCTTCTGAATGTTACCTGTTTAAGCAGGTAGCTAGACAATTCTCTGACATGTTGTTCAAGTTAGTTAAAAAAACCTCAACAGAAATAAGGACCCTGAATGCTGTCAGCCAACAGTTTTTATGATGTTTTAGGATTTGGTTTATATTCTCCCAGTCGGCCAGCAGACCTTGATTCAAAATTATAATTAAGTATGAATGTATTAAGCACAATGTAACAACTGAATGCCTGATGTCTACTACTTCTTTGGTAGCATCCCAGTAAAGATCCTGGGGCTTGAAAGTTGAACCAACTGGTGCTGATAGCCACACCCATCCCCAGTACAACAGAACTTGAACAAGATTGATCCTTTATCCAACCTATTGCACTCCTGCTTATAATTTCCTACAAAAAATGCATGCAAAATTCATTTGTTTGAAAAATAAATGGGATGTATAAAATAGGTCTAGCTCAAAACTGTGCGCTTCCTGAGCCGTGAAGCCAAAATGCTGTGTTTTCGTCATTTTATAGTGCTAATTTTGTTTGTAATATTTTTGCCAATTTAATTATTTTTTATGCATTGGGGGAGTAATCTATTTGTCATCAATATTGTCTGCTTATGTTTTAAGTTACCACCACTTGGCTCTTTACATTGAGATTTTAAGTCAAAATCTCTATTAGTCCATATTAGTAGATATGTACTGATAACTTGTAGTCCCTGCTGAGAGAAACTGTGGTTGGTATGTGCTCAATACCTGCCTGATACCTATCTCAGTCTGAGCAAGAAAGAGGTGAACAACTACTGGGGTTCATGGGTTAAAACTGTTGGAAAGAAACGCATGGCTAAATTGCTAGTTTTATGGGGCATAAACAGATTCTCATACTTCCCTTCATCTGACTCTTGCAGACTGAGCATATCTGTTAAATGCTGCTCTTGGCCTTGTGTCTGAGAAATCTGCTTCTGACATATTTTCCTAAGGGAGTTGCAACTGTTAGTGCTTGTGCTTTGGCAGCCTGTGATCAGAATATTTTAATTGCCTTCTAACATCTTGAAAATGTGACTGACTAGAGATGCCCCTTGTCTTTGCTTGACCTCCTTCTGGAAAACAGTCTGAGCATTTTTGAGGTGTGGTGGAAGTGACTCCCCCAATACTGCAAAGGTCTATACATTGCTCAGCTGCTAAGGGCTATCCAATGAGAAATTCCCACTTGGAGCTACTATTGAGAATTAAAAGTAAAGACAAGAAGTCTGCTCTTCTTTAATATTGCTGTATTGGTTTGAATCTGGGCAGGGAAGCAGTGCACAGTAAGCCAAGGTGTGAATTTATACAGCATAAGCAACCCAGTCAGAATTTGCTGTCTGGATATATGCACCCAGTGATTATACAAATTAGATTACTACAGCCATTCAGAGACTGGAAATTTTTACTCGGTGGGAGAAAAACTACAATGTCTTTAGAATGACTGTGGCAATTCTCATTCTTGCCTACTAAACCTGCATTTGAAAGTCACCATCAACATTGCCATTTACCTGCTGTGGTTGCACATCAAACAGTTCTGACAGAAGAAGTCATTATAATTGGCAGCAAGTTTATTAGTTTAGAGGCTTTTAGAGGTTAGGTGTTTATTTAATAAGGATGTTATGAGAAAGTTCTATGGCAGGTGAACTGTTTAGTCATCTAGGAAAGATTTAAAAGCTACAGGCTGCACCAAGGGTGGAAAGGTCTTTATTACACTGCTGCTGTCTAGCCAAGCTTGAAAACTAGATGTATTTGCTCACAGCTCTGGAGTTTATCATGCAGAAAGAGTAATTAAATTTGAATTGTGTCAGCCAAGCACTTTAAAATGAAGAGAAGTCAATAAATGTTGCTCTGAGGAGAAAGAAGGAAATGATTAGTTATAATTATACTCAGTGTCCAAGAGAAATGCTTCACCCCCCTCAAATCTGTTGTAAAGCAATGAAAAAACCTAAAAACCATGACTTCAATATTTCTTTTAATGTTTAAAATTTCTTGAATTCATTATTCCCTTTGGAAATTAGAGGAAAATAGATAGTACTGTACTATACTATTCTAAGGATTGATGGACAGACTGTTCGGTGGATGAGGAGTTGGTTGGATGGTCACATCCAGAGGGTAGTGGTCAATGTCTCAATCTTCAGATGGAGATCAGTGATGAGTAGTGTCCCTCAGGGGTCTGCATTGGGACCAATGCTGTTTAGTCTCTTGATCAATGATATAGACAGTGGGATCAAGTGCACACTCAGCAAGTTTGTAGATGACACCAAACTGACTGATAGGATCACACTCATGAGGGAAGGGATGCCATCCAGAAGGACCTGGACAAGCTGTGGGCCTGTGTGAACCTCATGAGGTTCAACAAGGCCAAGTACAGGGTCCTGCACATGGCTTGGGGCAACCCCCAGTATTAATACAGGCTGGGGGATGAAGGGGTTGAGAGTAACTCTGTCAAGAAGGACCTGGAGGTTCTGGTGGATGAAAAGCTGGATGTGAGTCAACTATGTATACTCACAGCTCAGAAGGCCAACTGTATCCTGTGCTGCATCAAAAGAAGTGTGCCCAGCAGGCAAAGGGAGGTGATTCTGCCCCTCTACTTTGCTCTGGTGAGAACCCACCTGGAGTGCTGTGTCCAGCTCTGGAGCCCTCAGCACAGAAAAGACATGGACCTGTCAGAATGAGGTCCAGAGGAGGGTCACAGATATGATCGGGAGGTTGGAGCACTTCTATGAACACAGCCTGAAGAAGAGAAGAGTCCAAGGAGACTTTACTATGGCCTTTCAGTACTTAAAGGAGGCTTATAAGGGACATGGGGACAAACTTTTTAGCAAGACTTGGGGCAATAGGACATGGAATAATGGTTTTAAACTAAAAGAGGGTAGATTTTGACTAGATAGAAATTTATTTTTGCAATGAGGGTGGTGAGATGCCGGCACAGGTTGCCCAGCAAGGTGGTACACCATCCCTGGAAATATTCCAGGTAGGTTGGATGGCACTCTGAGCATCTTGATCTGGTGGAAGATATCCCTGTGCATTGCAGGGGGGTTGGACTAGGTGAACTTTAGTGGTCCCTTACAACCCAATTATATGATTCTATGATTCTAAGTGCCCACAGTAGCTTGAGTGCAACTAACGAGGCTCAGTTAAAAATGCCCTTGCAATGAACTTGTCAATTTTATAATACTTTAGAAAGTGTTTGGCAATAGCAGATCAGAAAAAATCTGCTTTGAAACCTTGGTTTGCAGTTAATCTGGAGGTGCTTGAATGAACCATTTGTAGAATGCCACACACCAGAAATCAAGGTGGTCCTCTGGTTAGAAAACAAAAGATAAGATTCTTGCTATTGTTAAAAGTTGATATAGATGAAGCTGGTAGAGGTGGCTGTCATTAAAGTTACCTAACACATTCCTTTATGAGACCTTTTTTATGGTAGTGTATAACTTGAAAATCAGACCTGAATTCTCCATGCCTAACATGGAGGCATTAGGCTGATATTTTTTGACAGTTTCAATAGGCAAATAATAAATTTAAGGCAAAACATTTTGTTTAACCAATGGTTAAAAAAATTAATATATCTTTTAACCATCTTTTTGAGAAGGTGGAGATCCTTCGGTCAGGAATCTGCTTAAATCTGGCTGTATCACAAGCCTCTGAAAATTTCCTGTTACACAGTCTCCTATGGGAGTTTGGCAGCAACAGCACCTGAAGACTCCAGGAAAAGGGAAAAACATCACGATTTGCAAACAGGCCAAATGTGGGATTTAGAAGAAAGAAGAAACAAAAAGTAAAAGAGCAAGCTCAAAGTTTGAAGACCAAACTGAATTTTTAAATTACTTTGTCACAAGAGTGAAGAGGATGGGCTGGATTAGTGTTTTGTTGAGTTTGAAAGTAAGGTGTCACAGCAGAGCAAAAGAATGAAGAGCACAATTGAAAGGGGGCAATTAGAGTATTATAGAAGGAACAGATTCTTAAGTCATTGATGGTGAAGGCAAATCAGTTGGCCTTTCAGCCCTGCAAACAATGTACTATAATGAGCCCCATATTAAAGAGATTGCTGTACTTTATACAAATGCTTGACTAGATAAAACAAGCAGCTAGTAGACCTGTGGGACTCCTTGTCGAGAGATGTGTACCTTTTATTCCCACAACACTGATTTTAAGGGAGACTGAACAGGTACTTGGAAGAGATGTCTGTTGGGGTAACTGAGAAGACAAACTGCAGCTCAGAAAAACCAAGCTCAGAAAATGGCCTAAACTACTTCTGCTTGGAGGTTGAGAGATTATACACGGAGAGATGAACTACAGGTGAACCAGAATTCACAGTGAATGGTGTGACAAAACATTCACGATTAGTTTTGTTATTTTCTCTACCTAGTTTAGATTAAGCCTGGGAAATTAATTCCTCAGAGGTAACTGTTCATGTAATTTTTATTCAAAATATGCAAACTAGTGCAATTTCCACTTAAGCAGTGTAACCATAACAAGCATTTTACAACTTTCATTTATTTAAAATGAGAGGTAGTGTCAATCTGCCTGAGGGTAGGGAGGCCCTTCAGAGGGATCTGGATAGACTGAGGCAAATGGGATGACATTCAACAAGGCCAAGTGGCAGGTCCTGCACTTTGTCCACAATAACCCTATGCAATGCTATAGGCTCTGGGACAGAGTGGCTAGAAGACTGTGAAGAAGAACCTGAAGAAGGACCTGGCAGTGTTGGTCGATGCCCGGCTGAACATGAGCCAAGAGGGTGCCCAGGTGGCCAAGAAGGCCAATGGCATCCTGGCCTGCATCAGGAATAGTGTAGCCAGCAGAAGCAGGGAGGTGATCATCCCCCTGTACTCAGCTCTGGTGAGGCCGCACCTTGAGTACCGTGTTTCGCCTCTCAAGACAATAAAGACATCAAGGCCCTGGAACCTGTCCAGAGAAGGGCAACAAAACTGATGAGGGGTCTGGAGCCCAAGTCTTATGAGGAGAAGCTGAGAGAACTGGGATTGTTTAGTCTGGAGAAGACGAGGCTCAGGGGAGACCTCATTGCATTCTACAACTTCCTGAGGGAGGTTGTGAAGAGGAGGGGGTTGGCCTCTTCTACTAGAGAACTAATGATAGGACTCGAGGGAATGGCCACAAGTTGTGCCAGGGGAGATTTAGATTAGATGTCAGGAAAAACTGCCCAGGGAGGTGGTGAAATCACCATTCCTGGCAGTGTTCAAGAAGCACCTGGACGAGGTGCTGCAAGACAGGATTTTTTGGTATTGCTGAAAGGACAGTTGGACTAGATGATCTTGTAGGTGTTTTCCAACATCACATTTCTATGGTTCTATGAAAAGCTATTCAAGTGTATAAATTATTTCAAAGACAATCCATTAGCCAAACTCTAAAGCCTCCAAACAAAAGTTTGTCTGGATGGTAATTCGTTCATTTTCCCCCAGCCCCCTTTTTTACTCCACAGAGAAATATTTCATTTACCACCAGATTCTTATTTAAGCTACTGCCAGCTATTCCCAGCTGAAGGCACTGCCTGGAAGGTGATTGCTGCCACCTGAGCTGAGGTTGCATCATGGGAGAAGTACTTTTCACCCAGTGTCCCCACTCCCTCCTCCCCTGCCTGCGCCCTTTCCTCCTGGAGGGATAAGAGCAGTAAGGTGAGTGCTCTTTTTTTTTTTGCTCTCTGTTTTGTTTTTTTTTTTCCTCTATGGTATGTAATTACAGTTGGTCATTAGTAATCCAGTAGGATTATCTAAGAGTATAATTCTTCCTCCTCAAATATTTTTCAGTTTTATCTTTGCTATATTCCTGGAAGTTTGGATTTACTTCTTCAATTACTTGATCTTTTTAGCCCATGTTTCTTTTGGTGGGCACTGTGTTAAAAAGGGAAGTGTAGAAGTTTTACTGAGTATAAAAGAGTCTGTTCAAGTCTCACTGTCTTGTTGTCCTTCAGGGAAAAAAAAAAAAAAAAAAAAGCCTTTTTGTGATTCTGTGTTTTGGATGATTTTACCACTGACTTGTTTAAAAGTACCCTTGAAATTAGATGTAGTTTTCTGGGTAGCAGACAGTAAAGGGATAACACAGGATTAGAATGGATCTCATTTTCAGGGGTGTTACCTGTTGGGATATGATATCCTTTGTAACTCCTAATTTTCAATTCAAAAGAAGACAAAAGAGGCTATGTAGCCTAAGAGGGGAAGGGAATAGTATGAGAGTAGTAAATTTGGAGTGAGTTTTCATTAAATCCTTGCAAAATAAGGCTAACTTTCTTGTGTGTTTTAAGTAGAGGAATGTCGTTTTGTTGCGTGATGATTGAGAGCTTTATACAAGTAGTGTTTCTGCACTGAGTTTTCCATCAGAGGCATGCAGGTGTGTTGCATTAATTGATAGCACAGTGTGTTGAGGACAAAAATCATTTAGCTGCTACAGAGCTAGTTTTCATGTACGCTGGGTATGGTTTTTCTGCATGCAAATGAAAATACCCATATGTTTTTCATATGTAAAATCTGGCATTCATCATCTTAAAAGTATTTTTCAAAATGTTGCTAAATTTCATGCAATTAGAAAGAACAAAGCATTAAGGGCAATAATTTCATGCTTTTGTACAGTATAAACAAAAAACCCCAGAACTTTCCAGGGAAGGGAATGTGTCAAATTAATCTCTGAAAGACAAAAGGACATTGCTTGGAAAAGAAATGCAGAGTGGTTTTAATTAACATACTGTTTCAGGTCATGCCATCTTCTTTCAATTAGCACTTTGGTGTAAGAAATGTCTTCTTCAATGTCTCTACCCCTTAGAAGGGAAAGACTTGGCCATTTCCCAGAGATGGGGAAATCAGATATTTTCAGTTGTGTAGTATGGGGGAGTCTGAATTGTGATTCTCTCTCAATTCTGAATATAATTGAGAAGAGTCAGGATCAAGCAAATTTAAGAGCTGTTTCTTTGCACTGATTTTTGCATTAATAGAATAGTACTGCTGATACTCAAATGATATTATCAACTGTAGATTAGCAGCATTAGGGGATTTTTATTTTTTTCTTAAAAAATATGACTTAGTTTCACATCTCAGCTCTCAAGATTCAGAACTGCTCTTGCTGTCTCAGTTTACCACTTTACGCATCACTTTCCTTATAAGCCAAACATCTCGCAGAGAAACTTTGCATGTAGTCATCTAATCGGACAGAATCATAACGTGTTTGTATAAGGACATATAGGTAATTGTAAATCTACTTTTGCCCAGATTTTGGCTTACCCTCATAGACAGTGAATGTTATTTATAGAAATTGTTTTTCTGCATCTATGTATTTTAGAAGAGAGAAGAAAAATTTCCTTGGCATGTTGCAGCTGCCCAGGCAGTGGTGAGTCCAAGCTTCTTCCCATAGTTAGATCCATCTTTTTCTTTTGAGGTGTTTTGAGGTGTTACCAACGTCTTCCTGATTAGTGCATGTGGCAGGGAAGATCATTGTTTTAGGCATATTACTCATCTTCAAAAATGCTATCTTTGCTCATTCTTTGCAAACAATTTCAAATGCTTACTGAAAATAATGTTGGACCTTCCCAGGCAAAGGTCAGGGGAAGTGTTTTGTAGACTAGGCTTGCTGTGAGATGCCGAAATAAGCGGGGTTGGGGAGGGGGGAGAATTAAATGCTTTGGTTTGAGCTTTGGTGCTGGGCATAAAGCTTCCTAAATTAACAATGGAGAGGGGAGAAGGTTTGCTTCTGGTGGAAAAGATATTATAGACAAGAATATAAATGATGTAGGCTCTTGTAGCCTATTAGATTCAGTTGTTAGAGCCTGATGTAATCTAATAAGCATGTCATAATACTTTATACCGTTATATTTGCAGACCAGTGTACTTATAGCAAAGTAGTTTGACATCTTTTTTTTTTTTTTTGCAAATATTGTCTAGAGGTGCCTGCTTTATTAACACCATGAAACAAATTGTTAGTGCCTACTTAATAGTTGTGTGCTCCCTGATGAAGCTTGCTGTCATTTTCTTCACCTGTGTTTATTGTATTTTAAATGGCAATTATTGTTGCTCTCTGAGTACCTACCCGTTTACAGGCATTTGCCATCTAGGTTGGATCCTCTTTAATTTTTGCCCATCAATTATAGAATACTATACTTAACTGCAAATGAGACTCATATGTTAAATTGCCGCGGCCAGGAGCAGTCAGGCCCGACGCAATCAATCACGTCGGGGTCACCATAAATGCCGCGGCCAGGAGCAGTCGAGCCCGACGCAATCAATCAGGAAGCCATTCCAGCAAGCACCCGAATCAGGAAGCCATCAATCCGGAAGCACCCAGGAAGCACTCCTCTCAGGAAGCACTCACAGTCGGGAAGCACCCCCAATCGTTCTACAGTTACAGGTCCTCATTCGCTAAGCACTACATTTCGGATAGGGAGAGGGGTATTGTCCACGAGCTTTCCACACACTTTCCACAGGCTTAAAGCTGCCCCATGATTGGCTACAACATTTGTGTCATTTGCTGTTTCCCACACTTTGTTTCGCCTTCACTATACTTCGTTTCGCTTACTTCCGCTTATTTGCATATGTGCCCTTTCAGTAACTCCCTCTTAAAGGGCCTGCTCTCAACATTAAATAAATTTGTTGAAAGTATTTTATATTTTCTAGCTGTTAGGAAATGCAGTATATTATTGGTATTGTGTCTTCGCTCTTATGCTGAGGCAAGTATATTGAATTAACTCCAAGAGTGAAGATGACCACTAACAGTAGTCACAGGGCTTACGGTTTCAAATATTTTATATATATGTATATATATAAAATATGTATATGTGTATAAAATATGTATATGTGTATATGTATATATATATATATGTGTTATCAGTCTGCATGACCCTTCCAAACCATTTCATGCCTAAGTCAGCTGGTTCACCTGTACTGTAGGAGGTATCAAAGGAGTATACAAAGCTTTGGTGTATTATAGGTGCTTTTCTAAACAGGTTGGATATATCTGAGTCTGTCTATGTAAGAGAACTTGTTAGGATATCTTTAACTTCGGTCTTAAGAAGAGGTTGGTGGTTGCATTTGGCTCTCGTGTTAAAGTGAGAAATGGAGGTTGAAGACAGAAGGATGTGGTTAACCACAGAATCAAATATGTGTAGTGGAACTGTAGGGCCCCATCAGGAGAAGGTGAAAACAGCTGTCAAGGGGGTACATTTCTGGTATACTCTAGCCTCCAGATCCAGTCTGAAGGGTGGTAGGCTGCAGAATTTACCTTGTTGGAAAGAGGGCAGGTCAAGCCTGTCACTGAGGACTAGTACTCAAGAGAGAGCTGAGGGGAGAGATGGCAAGCACAGCTTGACCCAAACAAATCGCCGTCCCAGCACTGGGAGAGCTTTGGCCTAGAGGGAGGATGATCCCTGGAGAAGCTGGCATTGCATAGAAACACTTTGAACTAAACTCAGCACAGAGAATCTGCACAGCTCTGATTGAAACAGCCTTTTGTTGTAACGAAAAGAAAGCTGCAGAAGGGATGGTAAATGATGAATCCTTTCCTTTTATTTGGATCCCACCATTGGCTTGCTAGTATTATACAAAGAACACTCTGCACTCAAAGTCCATTTGAAATCTAGTCAAACATTGCAGTGAATGATGTAACTCGCTGCTGGGAGCTTCTCCAAACCTCTGCTGTTTTGTTTACTAGTAAGGCATGTTTCAGAGTACAACTTTATTTTTTTTTTTCAATTTACAGGTTCTATGTTTGCTCTTTTCAAATGTCTCCTACTTAGGCTTATGCTTAAAGCAGTTCTAATCAAATGATTGGTTTTCTTAGTATCCTTAAATCATAGATTAGGATCTTTTTGACATATAATAATTTTCCTCATTCGTTAAAACCACAGCACTTCAGCTTTAATAATTGCTTCCAGGCTGTTTATAAATAAATAAATGCTGGACTCCTCCATTTGAAGCATTACTATACCCTTTTTCATGAGCGGGAATCCTTACTATTCTTTCTAGTTTTCTGCTTTTATCATTCTAAATACTTCTTGATCTCAAGTTTTATGACACAGTAAATCATCTTAAGAGTACACAACTGAACTTTGACATTATAAAGGCATTCAGTCAGATCTGTTTACAGAGATATTTAGGATCATTTGTGGCTTTTGAAAACAATTAGGGAACTATGTGTTTAATTTCTTCAAGTTATATATAAACATTTGTATGTGTGTGCTTGTTTCTCTGTAAGACACATGCTTACCGGTTCTATGTGAGAAAAGGTTAGAAAGTCTGTTCCAAATTCCTCTTTTGTTGCTGCAGTTTTCCACAACGATGCTTGGAGGCATTTTGCTGAACCAAAATCACAGATTGAATTGACTTGAATTTAGGGAGAGATTTAACTGGTTCTTCACTCTACTAGCTATGTCATCATATCCAGCTTAACCCAAAGGACTGAGGACCCAAAAGGGACACTCCATGGCCTATTTGTCTTTTCAGCAGACTTTT